>CM061748.1:1419468-1929390 GCA_030979885.1 Lolium multiflorum
CATTGATCACATAGCAGAATAGATAAATGCATACTCTACACTCGTGTTGGATGATGAACGCATTGCGTAGGGTTACACGAACCCTCAATGCCGGAGTTAACAAGCTCCACAATTAGATGTTCATATTTAAATAACCTTAGAGTGATCAAAAGACTAAACCAAGTACTAACATAGCATGCACATTGTCACCTTCATGCATATGTAGGAGGAATAGATCACATCAATACTATCATAGCAATAGTTAACTTTAAATCTACGAGAGATCATGATCATAGCATAAACCAAGTACTAACACGGTGCACGTCACCATTACATCGTGCAGGAGGAATAGAACTACTTTAACATCACTAGAGTAGCACATAGATAAATTGTGATACAAAACACATTGCAATCAAAAGAGATATAAATAAGCACCTCACTATGCCATTCAACGAGTGAATAAGTATTCGTGAAATATGGCCTAAAGACCCTGCAGTGCACACACGCTCACCTTTACACCGTGGGACAAGGGATCTCAGGAGATCACATAAGTAAAACTCACTTGACTAGCATAATGACATCTAGATTACAAGCATCATCATATGAATCTCAATCATATAAGGCAACTCATGAGATTATTGTATTGAAGCACATGGAGAGATATAGCTGCAGGTCGGCCAGAGCCTCGTGGAGAACTGCACCACTCCTCATGGGAGCGACGCGGTGATGAAGATGGCGATGGAGATGGCAGCGGTGTCGATAGAGAAACCTTGGGGGCACTTCCCCGTTAAAGCGTACCAGGCAGAATATTGTCCCCAGGATCTTGGCCTCACGATGGCGGCGGCTGCGGGAAGGTTTGTAGTTTCGTGAACGATCTCTCAAGGAGTTTCAACGATGGAGGATTTAGTCAAGTGGCCTTAGAGGCTGAAGGGGTACCCACCATATGGCGGCGGGGGCTGGGCGGCCGACCTGTAGTGCAGAGGCCGGTGCAGCCTCCCCGGTCCTTCGTGGGTTGGATGTAGGTGAAAGCCGAGGAACTTTGGTAGTTGATTAAGTCAGATTAGAGAATATTCCGTTACTAGGATTTCTGAAACCAACAAAACAGGAACTGGCACTGTGACATCTTGTTAATAGGTTAGTTCGAGAAAATGCACGAATATGACGCATAAATTATGCATAAAACATGTAGATAACATCAATAATGTGGCATATGGAACATAAAGTATCGATCTGATAGGAGGCATTATATCATCCAAACCTTTTATGCAGGACTGAATTTTTCTTCGTGGAACCTATTGGATTCAGCTGCTGGAGGTACCTTTATGTCCATCACTCTTGGTGAAGCAACAAAGCTTCTTGATAATATGATGATTAATTACTCCGAATGGCACACGGAAAGAGCTCCACAAGGTAAGAAGGTAAATTCTGTCGAAGAAACCTCTTCCTTGAGTGATAAGATTGATGCTATTATGTCTATGCTTGTGAATGATAGGACTAATGTTGATCCTAATAATGTTCCGTTAGCTTCATTGGTTGTTCAAGAAGAACATGTTGATGTAAACTACATTAAAAATAATAATTTCAACAACAATGCTTACCGGAATAATTCTAGTAACAACTATAGGCCATATCCTTATAATAATGGCAACGGCTATGGTAATTCTTATGGGAATTTCTTACAACAATAATAGGAACACACCCCCTGGACTTGAAGCCATGCTTAAAGAATTTATTAGTACACAAACTGCCTTTAACAAATCTTGAAGAAAAGCTTGGGAAAATTGATATACTTGCTTCTAAAGTCGATAGTCTTGTTGCTGATGTTGATCTTTTGAAATCGAAAGTTATGCCTAATGAAAATCATAATAATAAAATTGTTACTACAGCAAATGCCATCCAAGTTAGGATTAATGAGAATATAAGATTGATGGCCGAATTGCGTGCTAGGTAAAAAGAAGAAAATGAAAAAGAAGATAATATAGCTAAAGTTTGGACTATTACCACCACTAGTAATGCTAATGATACACATGTTGCTGCACCTCCTACTAATAATGGTAAAAGAATTGGTGTTAGCAATGTTTCCACTTCAAATGCAAAGCGCGAAAAACTGCCTGCTGCTAAAACTACTGAAACTGCTTGTGATAAAGCTGCTGAAATTTTTTCCAACATTGGGGATGATGATCCCATTGCTTTAGATTATAATGGTTTAGATTTTGATGATTGCCACATCTCTGAAGTTATAAAGTTCTTACAAAAACTTGCTAAGAGTCCTAATGCTAGTGCTATAAATTTGGCTTTCACGAAACATATTACAAATGCTCTCATAAAAGCTAGAGAAGAGAAACTAGAACGCGAAGCTTCTATTCCTAGGAAGCTAGAGGATGGTTGGGAGCCCATCATTAAGATGAAGGTCAATGACTTTGATTGTAATGCTTTATGTGATCTTGGTGCAAGTATTTATGTTATGCCTAAGAAGATTTATAATATGCTTGACTTGCCACCATTGAAAAATTGTTATTTGGATGTTAATCTTGCTGATCATTCTACAAAGAAACCTTTGGGGAAAGTTGATAATGTTCACATTACCGTTAACCTTGTCCCCGTTGATTTTATTGTCTTGGATATTGAATGCAATGCATCTTGTCCCATTATATTGGGAAGACCTTTTCTTCGAACTGTTGGTGCTATCATTGATATGAAGGAAGGTAATATTAAATATCAATTTCCTCTCAAGAAAGGTATGGAACACTTCCCTAGAAAGAGAATGAAGTTACCTTTTGATTCTATCATTAGAACAAATTATGATGTTGACACTTCGTCTCTTGATAATACTTGATATACACTTTCTGCGCCTAGCTGAAAGGCGTTAAGAAAAGCGCTTATGGGAGACAACCCATGTTTTTACTACAGTACTTTATTTTATATTTGAGTCTTGGAAGTTGTTTACTGCTGTAGCAACATCTCCTTATCTTAGTTTTGTGCTTTGTTGTGCCAAGTAAGATCGTTGATAGTAGGTTCATCACTAGATTTGGATTGCTGCGAGTAAGATTTTCTTTCAGCTGTCACGAATCTGGGCCTAATTCTCTATAGGTAACTCAGAAAATTATGCCAATTTAAGTGAGTGATCCTCAGATATGTATGCAACTTTCATTAAATTTGAGCATTTTCATTTGAGCAAGTCTGGTGTCTCAATAAGAGGAATTCGTCTTTTACGGACTGTTCTGTTTTGACTGATTCTGCCTTTTATTTCGCATTACCTTGTTTTGCTATGCTTGATGGATATTTCGATTCCATTGACTTTCGTAGCTTTGTGCAATGTCCGAAGTGTTAAGAATGATTATGTCACCTATGAACATGTATATTTTGATTGTGCACTAACTCTCTAATGGAGTTGTTTTGAGTTTGGTGTGGAGGAAGTTTTCAAGGATCAAGAGAGGGAGATGATACAACATGATCAAGGAAGTGAAAGCTCTAAGCTTGAGGATGCCCCGGTGGTTCACCCCTTGCATATATAAAAGAAGACTCAAGCGTCTAATCTTGGGGATGCCCAAGGCATCCCCTTCTTTATCAGTGCAGTATCAGTTCCTCCCATGAAACTATATTTTTATTCCATCATCTTATGTGCTTTACTTGGAGCGTCTTGTTTGTTTTGTTTTTGTTTTTGTTTTGTTTGAATAAAATGGATCCTAGCATTCTTTGTGTGGGAGAGACACGCTCCGCTGTTGCATATGGATAAATATGTCCTTAGGCTTTACTCATAATATTCATGGCGAAGGTTGAATCTTCTTCGTTAATTTGTTATATGGTTGGAATTGGAAAATGATACATGTAGTAATTGCTATGATGTCTTGGATAATGTGATACTTGTCAATTGTTGTGCTCATGTTTAAGCTCTTGCATCATATACTTTGCACCTATTAATGAAGAAATATATAGAGCTTGCCAAAATTTGGTTTGCATAATTGGTCTCTCTAAAGTCTAGATAATTTCTAGTATTGAGTTTGAACAACAAGGAAGGCGGTGTAGAGTCTTATAATGTTTACAATATGTCTTTTATGTGAGTTTTTGCTTGTACCGCTTCATCCTTGTGTTTGTTTCAAATAACCTTGCTAACCTAAATCCCGAGTAATCAAGCTAATTAGGACAAGGTGCGGCAATATTAGTATACTATGCATGAAACTTGCAACTTGTAAGATATAATTTATATAACTCATAGCTTTATTAATACCGTTGACAAAATTGTTTCTTGTTTTCAAAACAGCTCTAGCACAAATATAGCAATCAATGCTTCCCCTCTGCGAAGGGCCTTTCTTTTACTTTTATGTTGAGTCGGTTCACCTATCTCTCTCCACCTCAAGAAGCAAACACTTGTGTGAACCGTGCATTGATTCCTACATACTTGCATATTGCACTTGTTATATTACTTTACATTGACAATATCCATGAGATATACATGTTACAAGTTGAAAGCAACCGCTGAAACTTCATCTTCCTTTGTGTTGCTTCAATACCTCTACTTTGAATTATTGCTTTATGAGTTGCTCTTATGCAAGACTTATTGATGCTTGTCTTGAAAGTACTATTCATGAAAAGTCTTTGCTACATGATTCATGTTTACTCATGTCATTTACATTGTTTGGATCGCTGCATTCATTACATATGCTTTAGCGTCAAGGTTATGATGGCATGTCACTCGGAAAATTATCTGTTATCGTTTACCGCTCGGGACGAAGCGAAGGCTAAACTTGGGGATCTTTGATACGTCTCGACGTGTCGATAATTTTATGTTCCATCGCCACATTATTGATGATATCTACATGTTTATGCATACTTTATGTCATATTTATGCATTTTCCGGCACTAACCTATTAACGAGATGCCGAAGAGCCAGTTGCTGTTTTCTGCTGTTTTTGGTTTCAGAAATCCTAGTAAGGAAATATTCTCGGGATTGGACGAAATCAACGCCCAGGGGCCTATTTTCACACGAAGCTTCCAGAAGACCGGGAGAGCTAGAAGTGGGGCCACGAGGCGGCCACACGCTAGGGCGGCGCGGCCCAAGCCACAGCGCCGACCCTGGTGTGGGCCCTCGTGGCGCCCCGACCCTGCCCCTTCCGCCTACAAATAGCCTTCATCGCGAAATGTACCGAGGGCCACGATACGGAAAACCTTCCCGAGACGACGCCGCCCGCCGCCAATCCCATCTCGGAGGATTGGAGATCACCTCCGGCACCCTGCCGGAGAGAGGATTCATCTCCCGGAGGACTCTACGCCATAGTCGCCTCCGGAGTGATGAGTGAGAGTAGTCTACCACCGGACTATGGGTCCCTAGCAGTAGCTAGATGGTTGTCTTCTCCTTATGTGCTTCATTGTCGGATCTTGTGAGCTGCTTAACATGATCAAGATCATCTATCTGTAATGCTATATGTTGTGTTTGTTGGGATCCAATGAATAGAGAATACTATGTTATGTTGATTATCAATTTATATCTATGTGTTGTTTATGATCTTGCATGCTCTCCATTATTAGTAGAGGCTCTCAAGTTTTTGCTAGTAACTCCAAGAGGGTATTTATGCTCGATAGTGGGTTCATGTCTCCATGAATACGGGGAGTGTGTGAGAAACCTCTAAGGTTGTGGATGTGCTGTTGCCACTAGGGATAAAACATTGATGCTATGTCCGAGGATGTAGTTATTGATTACATTACGCACCATACTTAATGCAATTGTCTGTTGTTTTCAACTTAATATTGGAAGGGGTTCGGATGATAACCTGAAGGTGGACTTTTTAGGCATAGATGCAGTTGGATGGCGGTCTATGTACTTTGTCGTAATGCCCAATTAAATCTCACAATACTCATCATATCATGTATGTGCATGGTCATGCCACTCTCTATTTGTCAATTGCCCACCGTAATTTGTTCACCCAACATGCTATTTATCTTATGGGAGAGACACCTCTAGTGAGCTTGTGGACCCGGTCCATTCTTTTACATATGAAATCTACTGCAATTGTTCTACTGTTCTCTGCAAACAATCATCATACACTATACATCTAATCCTTTGTTACCAACAAGCCGGTGAGATTGACAACCTCACTGTTTCGTTGGGGCAAAGTACTTTGGTTGTGTTGTGCAGGTTCCACGTTGGCGCCGGAACCCCTGGTGTTGCGCCGCACTACATCTCGCCGCCATCAACCTTCAACGTGCTTCTTGGCTCCTACTGGTTCGATAAACCTTGGTTTCATACTGAGGAAAACTTGCTTCTATACGCATCACACCTTCCTCTTGGGGTTCCCAACGGACGCATGTTGTGCAGCGTATCATGGGCCACTCCGAGCATTATAAACAGTTGTCAGGTTTCAAGACTGCGCACAGCCAGGTTGTGAGTTCCTTGATTTCTACGAGAACCTTGTCCCTGGTTTATAAGACAATATTTCCTCGGAGGCAGCACCCGACACTCTTCTTGGTTTGATGGAAAAATTTCGGGATGCTCCTCGTATCCATAACTTTGTGCGAGCTCAATTGTCTGCTGGAGCAAGATTCGCCATGATTATGATACAGATCTGCTACCGAAAATTAGACCTGACGACGATTGTCTCCAAGTGCCTGGCCAAGCAGTCGAAACGAAAAAGGAACATCGACAAAATCAATGATATTGTAACTCCTGTAGCCGAAGAAATGATGGACGAACTTCTTCGGATGGACTCTGAATTCTTTGTCAAAGGGAGCTATGCTGAACATACGACAACTGCTGCAAATAACAAAGGTCTATCCATAGATAGTATATTAGGCATTGCTTGAGTTGTCCTATATTGCAAGAAATCATGTCTATATTTTTTGTGAATTTTTAGATGATAATGAAGTTGTCTATGTTGTGAAGTGTAATCTATATTAGAAGCCCGAGCCTTTGGCGGGCTCAAAACTATTTTGCATCGATGAATTTACTATTTTCGCGATATATATATATTGTATCGTCTAGGAGGAAGCCCCCGAGCCTGTCGAAGAAAAAGATGTATATCACCAATATCTTTACTATATTGCAGCACCGCGAGCCCGCCTCATTAAAAACCTTTCCGCCCCTTTCGGTGCCACAGAAAAGGAAAAGGAAGTGCGTCTGAAAACTCGCGAGCGTTTCAGTACATTGTATGTTTACAAGGAAGACTATATTTCGACTTCCAGCGTAGAACACTTTGAGTTGCGTACGTTCGAAGTTTTTCTCAGGGACCCGTCTTCTTGTCCTTGATCCTGTACGCTCCTCCTTCGATTCTGTGACGATGTAAGGGCCAAGCCATGGCGACTCGAGTTTTTCAGTACTCTGTTGATTGAGCCGTAGAACTTGTTATCACCAGAATTTGACCGAGTCAGAGGTGGGCCGCGATCAAGATGGACTTGAAGAATATACTGAAGAAATACGTGAATCGGCCTTATGTGCAAAGTTGGGCTAGATTGCCTATGTATCTGTAATATAGTAGATCGCATCTTAGATAGAGTTTTTGCAGGTGGGATTGGGTGCACGCCTAGAATTAGAAAGTCCCTGGACTATAAATATATCTAGGTTTGTAGGAAACAACAACTCCCGTTCTTAAACAAACAGCTCTGGCGCATGCTTAATATGTCTGAGGAGTTTCTCCAGTGACATTGCTGCCTAGTCACTCTTGAATCTGGCATTATCTGGTGTGTCATCATTTGCTAAATCTTGAGACACCCATTTATTGTGACATGATTATCATGATCATGTTGAGTTTAACATGGTGCTTAATGTCATATGTGGTGCTTACCATAATCTCGCCGCCTCCTCTCAGGTGTGGAGTGGCTGCACCCGATCATTATTTAGTAGATCTGATCCGTTACGGTTGCTCCTTGTTCTGCAAGGATTAGTTTGATATCTGCAATAGTTAGGGCTTACAAAGGGGGGGAGGATCCAGTGGCATGTAGGGTGGTCGTTAGTCCTAGACAGGATGTTCCGGGGATCAACTTCGTGTTGGTTTTTAGGCCTTGTTTAGGATCGGCTTACGAGCACCGTGCGTGGCCGCGAGGCCCAACCTGGAGTAGGATGATCCGATTATGCGGTGAAAACCCTAAATCGTCGTAGATCTCATTAGCTTTATCTTGATCAAGCAGGACCACCAATATTCGGACACCCCGTACGAATCATGGGTGGATCGGCTCTTTGAGCCGATTCACAGGATAACCTGAGAGCCGATCGAGGCTCGTATTTAATGTTTACGTGTATGCCATGCAGGAAATTAAGCGAGGCATCTCCATCACCTTCCTGACCAGGTATAGGTCAGGTGGCACGCCCTTGCACCCAGCATCGGACGTGTGACCAGAAGTGCTTTGCGGGCCGTCGCTCGGAGGGGTCTCAGCCAGCCGCAGCTCTAGGCTCTTCCCGGCTCTACGGTGTTGACCCGTCGCTGCCCGCCGGTGGGTTTTGGCAGTCAACACATTCTGGCACGCCCGGTGGGACAATCGTCTACATCAACCACATCGCCATCTACATCCGAGATGGCGGACGGCACGCCAGTCACCTACGAGGAGCTGCCTGACGAACTCAAGAAGAGATATGACGAGATCAAGGCCACCCTCGAAGCCGACCTCATCGGCTCTTCACAGAACCCGTTCACATGGCGTCAGGTGGAAGGGGTTCTCACCGGAAGGCGCACTCGATGGAGTGGACCTATCTGTCCCGTCGGAGGAACGCACCAGGGCCGTGCGCCAGGAGATTAGTGGCATGGTGACTCACTCGTTGCATCGCCATTCTGAGAGCCTGGTGAATACTCTGGAGCATGTCGCCGTTCGGATGATCAAGGAGGTCATGAAGAATCAGCACTCTCTATTGGAACCAGCTCTCGGGACCTACCGAGGAAAAGTGCCACTTCAGTCCCGTCTACCGTCGTCATTCACATCGGCGGCACCAGTAGTGCCTAATTCACCGTCGTGCGCCGTTGACAGGGTTAACGACACTTACCCTGGGAAGTGCCAACCAGGATACTCGTTCAACATCAACATGATAGAACTGGGGCACCCCCCTGATGAGGATAGAGGCGAGGGCAACTGCTCTCATAGCGAAGATAAGGAAGAAGCTGCTCCACGCGATCGGCCCCGACACTGCCAAAAGATCCTGCGATCAAGATGGAAGCCGATTCTAGCGATCGGCCCGTATTATCCGTACCACCGCTCTCCCAGTATTGGCGTCGGCCTCACAGGGGACGGAAAGCTAGGGTATGGGACTACATCGGCTTGAGAGCTCGAGGAAATCGGCATTGGTCATGTCTGCAGAGCCGATGTTCAGGTATAGTTCTGTGGATAACTGCAGAGCCGATATCTGCAGTAACCTGACAGATTCGGCTCGGGGGGCACATAATCAGATAGACAGATGCTATGAACATGTGCGATACATGTGCAGTGAAATATTGGGGGCCGATAGAAAAATCGGCCAGTAAAAAAAAAAAAATTTCATGCATACAGCCGATGCTGACATCGACTCTAGTACAATTACACAAGATCTACCAGCTGCGTGTTCAATATACGGATTTCGACCAAGTCGGTTTTCAGTTCAGCCTCAAGGCCAACCTCCAACCTTTTACTCATTAGGCCGTTGGTGTTTCGTCTGCAATATCGGCTTTCAAAGGAAGAAAAGGTGATCGGCTCCGGTGTATCTACCGTCGGCCTGGCTAAGTTGGCCACCTTCTCAGCTACGCTCGTAGGAATGGCTAGGACCTCTGCATGGTGGCTGTCTCAATTGCCTGAGTTCAAGGCCCTTGGACTGAACTGTGTGTCCTCGCCACTGTTCTCACCTTAACTGAGGCTCGGGGGGCAGCTGATTTGGTAGACACTCTGTTTTTGGAAGCCGATTGGAGTGTCATCGGCTGACCCTGCATCATAACCTTCTTCGAAAGCGGTGAGTTGTTGCAGAAGAAGACTACTAGAGCTGCGGAAAGGAGCCTGAAAGGGAAGCCGTCGTCATCTACAGGGTCTGGACCGTCCTGTTGCTGCAAGAAGATGAAGGAGACTGGATTCTCAAAACAGCCGATGAACAGCCATCGGCTATAGGATTGCAAAGTATTATGGTCAGATGTCAACATGGCAGGGTCTGTTTACCGCCATGGCAAAGACAAAGAAGAGAGCAGTCACTCTGGTGGCAAGGACAAGGAGGAGGCCGGTTCAAGCGATCGGCTTCGATATAATGATAAAAGGTACAACAATGAAGACGGTATAGAGTCTTATAATGCTTTCAATATGTCTTTTATGTGAGTTTTGCTGTACCGGTTCATACTTGTGTTTGCTTTAAACAACCTTGCTAGCCTAAACCTTGTATCGAGAGGAAATACTTCTCATGCATCCAAAATCCTTGAGCCAAACACTATGCCACTTGTGTCCACCATACCTACCTACCACATAGTATTTCTCCGCTATTCCAAAGTAAATTGCTTGAGTGCTACCTTTGAAATTTCTATTCTTTATCTTTGCAACATATAGCTCATGGGACAAATAGCTTGAAACCTATTGTGGTATTGAATATGTACTTATGCATATTATTTCTTATTAAGTTGCTTGTTGGGCGATAACCATGTTTCTGGGGACGCCATCAACTATTTCTTTGTTGAATATCATGTGAGTTGCTATGCATGTTCGTCTTGTCTGAAGTAAGGGTGATTTATCATGATCAAATGGTTTGAGTATGCATATTGTTAGAGAAGAACATTGGGCCGCTAACTAAAGCCATGATCCATGGTGGAAGTTTCAGGTTTGGACAACAAACCTCAATCTATGAGAATTTTATGTTGTTGAATGCTTATGCATTAAAGAGGAGTCCACTATCTTTGTCTGTTGTCCCGGTATGGATGTCTAAGTTGAGAATAATCAAAGCGAGAAATCAGCAAGCTTTTCTCCTTAGACCTTTATGCAGTGACATGAGGTACCCCTTTGTGACACTTGGTTAAAACGTATGCTATGCTATGATAATCCATGTAAATCCAAGCTAATTAGGACAAGGTGCGGGCACTATTGGTATACTATGCATGAGGCTTGCAACTTGTAGGATATAATTTACATAACTCATATGCTTTATTACTACCGTTGACAAAGTTGTTTCTTATTTTCGAAATAAAAGCTCTAGCACAAATATAGCAATCCATGCTTCCCTCTGCGAAGGGCCTTTCTTCTACTTTTATTGTTGAGTCAGTTTACCCATTTCCTTCTATCTAAAAAGCAAACACTTGTGTAACTGTCATTGATTCCTACATACTTGCATATTGCACTTGTTATATTACTTTATGTTGGCAATATCCATGAGATATACACAAGACTGCATTCAGAGTACCAGGCTCGGTGGGCTTGTTTGAATATGTAGTCATGACATTTGGACTGAAGAATGCCGGCGCAACATACCAAAGAGCCATGAATTACATATTTCATGATCTGATCGGCAAATTGGTGGAGATCTACATTGATGACGTGGTGGTCAAGTCTGTCTCGGTGGAGGGACACTTGGAGGATTTACGACGCATCCTAGACCGAACTAGGAAATTCGGACTAAGGATGAATCCAAAGAAGTGTGCATTTGGAGTGACGGCCGGTCAATTCTTGGGCTTCTTGGTTCATGAACGCGAAATGGAGCAGCCTACCACGAAAAGGGAACTACAGTGTCAAATCGTGCGGAGAGAAGTTGAGAAGGCAAGGCATCGTGATGAAGGATACTGCGACGGTTCACGACATGACCCGACGAAGAAAAAGCGAGTGATTTTGGAATTATCAATTCCAAAACCAGGGGGGCATGTGTTATCACCAGAATTTGACCGAGTCAGAGGTGGGCCGCGATCAAGATGGACTTGAAGAATATACTGAAGAAATACATGAATCGGCCTTATGTGCAAAGTTGGGCTAGATTGCCTATGTATCTGTAATATAGTAGATCGCATCTTAGATAGAGTTTTACCCGTGCACGGTTAGGTGCACGCCTAAATTAGAAAGTCCCCTGGACTATAAATATGTATCTAGGGTTTATGAAAACAACAACTCACGTTCAACCAAACAAACCAATCTCGGCGCATCGCCAACTCCTTCGTCTCGAGGGTTTCTATCCGGTAAGCGACATGCTGCCTAGATCGCATCTTGCGATCTAGGCAGCACAAGCTCCATTGTTCATGCGTTGCTCGTACTGAAGCCTTGTTGATGGCGAGCAACGTAGTTATCATAGATGTGTTAGGGTTAGCATAGTTCTCCGTATAACATGCTTACGTAGTGCAACCCTTGCATGTCTAGCCGCCCTCACACCTATCTCAGGTGTGGGGGCGGCACCCCGCTTGATCATTATTTAGTAGATCTGATCCGTTACGATTGCTCTTTGTTCTACAAGGATTAGTTTAATATCTGCAATAGTTAGGCCTTACAAAGGGGGGAGGATCCAGCGGCACGTAGGGTGGCGTTCGCAAGTCCTAAACAGGATGTTCCGGGGATCAACTTCGTGTTGGTTTTTAGGCCTTGTTTAGGATCGGCTTACGAGCACCGTGCGTGGCCGCGAGGCTCAATCACGAGTAGGATGATCCGATTATGCGGTGAAAACCTAAATCGTCGTAGATCTCATTAGCTTTATCTTGATCAAGCAGGACCACCATATTCGTGCACCCCGTACGAATCATGGGTGGATCGGCTCTTTGAGCCGATTCACGGGATAACGAGCCGATCGAGGCTCGTATTTAATGTTTACATGTATGCCATGCAGGAAACTAAGCGAGGCATCTCCATCACCTTCCTGGCCAGTGTATAGGTCAGGTGGCACGCCCTTGCACCCAGCATTGGACGTGTGACCAGAAGTGCTTTGCGGGCCGTCGCTCGGAGGGGTCTCAGCCAGCCGCAGCTCTAGGCTCTTCCCGGCTCTACGGTGTTGACCCGTCGCTGCCCGCCGGTGGGTTTCTGACGTCAACAGAACTAAATCCCCGACCTGAAAAGACCTTGGTCGCAATCGTCGACTGTGGTAGTTTTTCAAGTCTTGCTGGTACTTGGTGACCCGTGATAGTACTTCATCTCGAGCTTCGTCATCAAGTGCATCGACATCATCCTCTAATGCTCTTCACGGAAGTTTCTTCATCATATTCTGTGACTCTTGGGGAGTCATGCTCTATTTCTATCGGTAGTACTGCCTCAGCTCCATGGACCAGAAAAAACGGCGTTGTTTCCTGTGTCACTTTTTCCAATACTCCATGGACCAGAAAAAACGGCGTTGGCAACTCTTCTGGCCAAGTATGTCAAGCTTTTTCCAGCGGTCCCAACAAACGCTTCTTGATGCCGTTGCAGATGATACCATTGGCTTTCGACTTGACCGTTGGTTTGCGGGTGCCCAACTGACGCAAAATGCAATTTGATGCCTACTTCTGTGCAGTATGCCTTAAACTCCTTGGATGTGAAGTTACTGCCATTGTCCGTGACGATGCTATGAGGTACTCCAAACCAAAAAAACAATGCTTTTCACGAACTTTATTGCTGACGCTGAATCTGGTGAATTTATCGGCTTTGCTTCTATCCACTTGGTGAATTTATTAACAGCGACGAGCATATACTCGTATCCTCCTAGCGAAGCTTTGTGTAATTTTCCCACCATATCGAGGCCCCATTGAGCAAAGGGCCAAGACAACGGTATTGGCATCAGTTCTGCTGCCGGAGAGTGAGGTTTTGCGGCAAATCTCTGGCACGCGTCACAAGTTCGTACTATTTCCTTTGCGTCCTCGATTGCTGTCAACCAGTAATGCTCTGAAAACTTTGGCCGCGATAGCTCGACTACTCGCGTGATGACCACATATTCCTTCGTGTACATCCTTCAAGATTATCCTTCCTTCTTCGAATTGTGACCACCTCTGTAACACACCAAATCTTGCTACAACTCCCCTTTGACCTTGTGAAGGCTTTGGATCTTCGAATAACTCGCCTTGCTTCAACTGGGTCGTCGGGTATTTATTTTCTAAATATGTATGATATGTATGCTTGCATCCATGGGACCTGCACCATCATCACTAGCTCTTGGTCCTCTTCTTCTTCTGGTGCTTCCTTGGGAGTCGTCGAGGTTTTCTCTTCCTTCTGCTTCTTCTGCACTGATACGTCTCCGACGTATCGATAATTTCTTATGTTCCATGCCACATTATTGATGATATCTACATGTTTTATGCATACTTTATGTCATATTTATGCATTTTCCCACTAACCTATTAACGAGATGCGAAGAGCCAGTTCTTGTTTTGCTGTTTTTGGTTTCAGAAATCCTAGTAAGGAAATATTCTCGGAATTGGACGAAATCAAGGCCCATGGGCCTATATTTCCACGAAGCTTCCAGAAGACCGAAGAGAAGACGGGAGGGGGGCCCAGGCGACGACAGGGGGCGCGCGCGGCCCAAGCCCGGCCGCGCCACCCTGGCGTGTGGGCCCCTCGTGACTCTCCCGACTCCCCTTCCGCCTACAAATAGCCTTCGTCGCGAAACCCCCAGTACCGAGAGCCACGATACGGAAAACCTTCCAGAGACGCCGCCGCCAATCCCATCTGGGGGATTCGGGAGATCGCCTCGGCACCCTGGCCGGAGAGGGGATTCATCTCCCGGAGGACTCTACCGCCATGGTCGCCTCAGGAGTGATGAGTGAGTAGTTCACCCCTGGACTATGGGTCCATAGCAGTAGCTAGATGGTTGTCTTCTCCTTATGTGCTTCATTGTCGGATCTTGTGAGCTGCCTAACATGATCAACATCATCTATCTGTAATGCTATATGTTGTGTTTGTTGGGATCCGATATAGAATACTATGTTATGTTGATTATCAATCTATGTGTTGTTTATGATCTTGCATGCTCTCCGTTACTAGTAGATGCTTTGGCCAAGTTGATGCTTGTAACTCCAAGAGGGAGTATTTATGCTCGATAGTGGGTTCATGTCTCCATGAATCTGGGGGAGTGAGAGAAACCTCTAAGGTTATGGATGTGTTGTTGCCACTAGGGATAAAACATTGATGCTATGTCCGAGGATGTAGTTATTGATTACATTACACACCATACTTAATGCAATTGTGTGTTGTTTGCAACTTAATACTGGAAGGGGTTCGGATGATAACCTGAAGGTGGACTTTTTAGGCATAGATGCATGCTGGATAGCGGTCTATGTACTTTGTCGTAATGCCCAATTAAATCTCACAATACTCATCATATCATGTATGTGCATGGTCATGCCCTCTCTATTTGTCAATTGCCCAACTGTAATTTGTTCACCCAACATGCTATTTATCTTATGGGAGAGACACCACTAGTGACCTGTGGACCCCGGTTCATTCTTTTAATCGAATACAATCTACTAATGCACTTGTTCTATTGTTCTCTGCAAACAATCATCATCCACACTATACATCTAATCCTTTGTTACAGCAAGCGGTGAGATTGACAACCTCAACTGTTTCGTTGAGACAAAGTACTTTGGTTGTGTTGTGCAGGTTCCACGTTGGCGCCGGAATCCGGTGTTGCGCCGCACTACATCTCGCCGCCATCAACCTTCAACGTGCTTCTTGGCTCCTACTGGTTTGATAAACCTTGGTTTCTTACTGAGGAAAACTTGCCATCACATCTTCCTCTTGGGGTTCCCAACGGACACGTGCTGTACGCGTATCAAGCTCTTTTTCTAGCGCCGTTGCCGGGGAACGAAGGAAAGCTACACCATTTCCTCCCTCATCAACTACACGCCAGCAAGCTCTTTTTCTGGCGCCGTTGCCGGGGAGATCAAGACACGCTGCAAGGGGAGTCTCCACAATCCAATCTCTTTACTTTGTTTTTTTGTCTTGCTTTATTTTATTTACTACTTTGTTTGCTGCATTATATCAAAATACAAAAAAATTAGTTGCTAGTTTTACTTTACTTGCTATCTTGTTTGCTATATTAAAAACACAAAAAAATTAGTTACTTGCATTTACTTTATCTAGTTTGCTTTATTTACTATTGCTAAAATGGGTACTCCTGAAAATACTAAGTTGTGTGACTTCACAACCACAAATAATAATGATTTTGCACACCTATTGCTCCACCTGCTACTACAGTTGAATTCTTTGAAATTAAACCTGCTTTACTAAATCTTGTTATGAGAGAGCAATTTTCTGGTGTTAGTTCTGATGATGCTGCTGCCCATCTCAATAACTTTGTTGAACTATGTGAAATGCAAAAGTATAAGGATGTAGATGGTGACATTATAAAATTAAAATTGTTTCCTTTCTCATTAAGAGGAAGAGCTAAAGATTGGTTGCTATCTCTGCCTAAGAATAGTAGATTCATGGACTAAATGCAAGAATGCTTTTATTGGTAGATATTATCCTCCCGCTAAAATTATATCTTTGAGGAGTAGCATAATGAATTTTAAACAATTGGATACTGAGCATGTTGCACAAGCATGGGAAAGAATGAAATCTTTGGTTAAAAACTGCCCAACCCATGGACTGACTACTTGGATGATCATCCAAACCTTTTATGCAGGATTGAATTTTTCTTCGCGGAACCTATTGGATTCAGCTGCTGGAGGTACCTTTATGTCCATCACTCTTGGTGAAGCAACAAAGCTTCTTGATAATATGGTGATTAATTACTCTGAATGGCACACGGAAAGAGCTCCACAAGGTAAGAAGGTAAATTCTGTCGAAGAAACCTCTTCCTTGAGTGATAAGATTGATGCTATTATGTCTATGCTTGTGAATGATAGGACAAATATTGATCCTAATAATGTTCCGTTAGCTTCATTGGTTGCTCAAGAAGAACATGTTGATGTAAACTACATTAAAAATAATAATTTCAACAACAATGCTTACCGAAACAATTCTAGTAACAACTATAGGCCATATCCTTATAATAATGGCAACGGCTATGGTAATTCTTATGGGAATTCTTACAACAATAATAGGAATTCACCCCCTGGACTTGAAGCCATGCTTAAAGAATTTATTAGTACACAAACTTCTTTTAACAAATCTGTTGAAGAAAAGCTTGGGAAAATTGATATACTTGCTTCTAAAGTCGATAGTCTTGCTGTTGATGTTGATCTTTTGAAATCGAAAGTTATGCCTCATGAGAATCATAATAATAAAATTGTTACTACAGCAAATGCCATCCAAGTTAGAATTAATGAGAATATAAGATTGATGGCCGAATTGCGTGCTAGGTGGGAGAAAGAAGAAAATGAAAAAGAAGATAATATAGCTAAAGTTTGGACTATTACCACCACTAGCAATGCTAATGCTACACATGTTTCTGCACCTCCTACTAATAATGGTAAAAGAATTGGTGTTGGCAATGTTCCCACTTCTAATGCAAAGCGCGAAAAACTGCCTGAAACTGCTGAAACTGCCTGTGATAAAACTGCTGAATTTTTCCAACATTGGGGATGATGATCCCATTGCTTTAGATTATAATGGTTTGGATTTTGATGATTGTCATATCTCTGAAGTTATAAAGTTCTTACAAAAACTTGCTAAGAGTCCTAATGCTAGTGCTATAAACTTGGCTTTCACGAAACATATTACAAATGCTCTCATAAAAGCTAGAGAAGAGAAACTAGAACGCGAAACTTCTATTCCTAGGAAGCTAGAGGATGGTTGGGAGCCCATCATTAAGATGAAGGTCAATGACTTTGATTGTAATGCTTTATGTGATCTTGGTGCAAGTATTTATGTTATGCCTAAGAAAATTTATAATATGCTTAACTTGCCACCATTGAAAAATGTTATTTGGATGTTAATCTTGCTGATCATTCTACAAAGAAACCTTTGGGGAGAGTTGATAATGTTCGCATTACCGTTAACAATAACCTTGTCCCCGTTGATTTTGTTGTCTTGGATATTGAATGCAATGCATCTTGTCCCATTATATTGGGAAGACCTTTTCTTCGAACTGTTGGTGCTATTATTGACATGAAGGAAGGTAATATTAAATATCAATTTCCTCTCAAGAAAGGTATGGAACACTTCCCTAGAAAGAGAATTAAGTTACC
This sequence comes from Lolium multiflorum, assembly GCA_030979885.1. NCBI lineage: Eukaryota > Viridiplantae > Streptophyta > Magnoliopsida > Poales > Poaceae > Lolium > Lolium multiflorum. The sequence continues at coordinate 1,437,441 of CM061748.1, forward strand.
TTTTGATTCTATTATTAGAACAAATTATGATGTTGACACTTCGTCTCTTGATAATACTTGATATACACTTTCTGCGCCTAGCTGAAAGGCGTTAAAGAAAAGCGCTTATGGGAGACAACCCATGTTTTTACTACAGCACTTTTATTTTATATTTGAGTCTTGGAAGTTGTTACTACTGTAGCAACCTCTCCTTATCTTAGTTTTGTGCTTTGTTGTGCCAAGTAAAGTCGTTGATAGTAAGGTTCATACTAGATTTGGATTACTGCGCAGAAACAGTTTTCTTTGCTGTCACGAATCTGGGTCTAATTCTCTGTAGGTAACTCAGAAAATTATGCCAATTTACGTGAGTGATCCTCAGATATGTACGCAACTTTCATTCAATTTGAGCATTTTCATTTGAGCAAGTCTGGTGCCTCAATAAAATTCGTCTTTACGAACTGTTCTGTTTTGACAGATTCTACCTTTTATTTCGCATTGCCTGTTTTGCTATGCTTGATGGATTTTTCGATTCCATTGACTTTTAGTAGCTTTGCAATGTCCAGAAGTGTTAAGAATGATTATGTCACCTCTGAACATGTAAATTTTGATTGTGCACTAACCCTCTAATGAGTTGTTTTGAGTTTGGTGTGGAGGAAGTTTTCAAGGATCAAGAGAGGGAGATGATACAACATGATCAAGGAGAGTGAAAGCTCTAAGCTTGGGGATGCCCCGGTGGTTCACCCCTGCATATATCAAGAATACTCAAGCGTCTAAGCTTGGGGATGCCCAAGGCATCCCCTTCTTCATCGACAATATTATCAGGTTCCTCCCCTGAAACTATATTTTTATTCCATCACATCTTATGTACTTTGCTTGGAGCGTCTGTTTGTTTTTGTTTTTTGTTTTGTTTGAATAAAATGGATCTAGCATTCTTTGTGTGGGAGAGAGACACGCTCCGCTGTTGCATATGGACAAATATGTCCTTAGACTTTACTCATAGTATTCATGGCGAAGTTTCTTCTTCGTTAAATTGTTATATGGTTGGAATTGGAAAATGATACATGTAGTAATTGCTATAATGTCTTGGATAATGTGATACTTGGCAATTGTTGTGCTCATGTTTATGCTCTTGCATCATATACTTTGCACCTATTAATGAAGAAATACATAGAGCTTGCTAAAATTTGGTTTGCATATTTGGTCTCTCTAGGGTCTAGATAATTTCTAGTATTGAGTTTTGAACAACAAGGAAGACAGTGTAGAGTCTTATAATGTTTACAATATGTCTTTTATATGAGTTTTGCTGCACCGGTTCATCCTTGTATTTGTTTCAAATAACCTTGCTAGACTAAACCTTGTATCGAGGAATACTTCTCATGCATCCAAATCCTTGAGCCAACCACTATGCCATTTGTGTCCACCATACCTACCTACTACATGGTATTTCTCCGCCATTCCAAAGTAAATTGCTTGAGTGCTACCTTTAAAATTTCCATTCTTCACCTTTACAATATATAGCTCATGGGACAAATAGCCTAAAAACTATTGTGGTATTGAATATGTAATTATGCACTTTATCTCTTATTAAGTTGCTTGTTGTGCGATAACCATGTTCCTGGGGACGCCATCAACTACTCTTTGTTGAATATCATGTGAGTTGCTATGCATGTTCGTCTTGTCTGAAGTAAGGGAGATTTACCGCTAGAATGGTTAGAGCATTGCATAATGTTAGAGAAGAACATTGGGCCAATAACTAAAGCCATGATCTATGGTGGAAGTTTGATTTTTGGACAAATATCCTCAATCTCATATGAGAAAATTGTTGCTACATGCTTATGCATATAAGAGGAGTCCATTATCTGTTGTCCATGTTGTCCAGGTATGGATGTCTAAGTTGAGAATAATCAATAGCAAGAAATCCGATGCGAGCTTTCTCCTTAGACCTTTGTACAGGCGGCATAGAGGTACCCCTTTGTGACACTTGGTTAAAACATATGCATTGCGATGATAATCCGGTAATCCGAGCTAATTAGGACAAGGTGCGGGCATTATACTATGCATGAGGCTTGCAACTTGTAAGATATAATTTACATAACACATATGCTTTATTACTACCGTTGACAAAATTGTTTCTTGTTTTCAAAATCAAAGCTCTAGCACAAATATAGCAATCGATTCTTTCCTCTTTGAAGGACCTTTCTTTTACTTTTATGTTGAGTCAGTTCTCTCTCATCTCAAGAAGCAAACACTTGTGTGAAGTGCATTGATTCCTACATACTTGCATATTGCACTTGTTATATTACTTTACATTGACAATATCCATGAGATATACATGTTATAAGTTGAAAGCAACCGCTGAAACTTAATCTTCCTTTGTGTTGCTTCAATGCCTCTACTATGAATTATTGCTTTATGAGTTAACTCTTATGCAAGACTTATTGATGCTTGTCTTGAAGTACTATTCATGAAAAGTCTTTGCTATATGATTCATTTGTTTACTCATGTCATTTACATTGTTTTGATCGCTGCATTCATTACATATGCTTACAATAGTATGATCAAGGTTATGATGGCATGTCACTCCAGAAATTATCTTGTTATCGTTTACCTGCTCGGGACGAGCAGAACTAAGCTTGGGGATGCTGATACGTCTCCGACGTATCGATAATCTCTTATGTTCCATGCCACATTATTGATGATATCTACATATTTTATGCATACTTTATATGTCATATTTATGCATTTTCCAGCACTAACCTATTAACGAGATCTGAGAAGAGCCGATTCTTTGTTTTACGCTATTTTTGGTTTTGAAATCCTAGTAAAATATTCACCGGAATTGGGCCAAAATCAACGCCCGAGAGACTATTTCCTACAAGCCCGAGAAGACCGAAGAAGACGAAGTGGGGCACGAGCGACGCCATGGCGATGGCGCGGTCAAGCCACAGCCGCGCCACCTGGCGTGTGGGCCTCGTGACTCTCCGACTACGCCCTTCCGCCTACATTAGCCTTCGTAACCCCAGTACAAAGAGAGCCACGATCGGAAAACCTTCCCGAGGAGATGCGCCGCAGCAATCCCATCTCGGGGGGATTCGGGAGATCGCCTCCGGCACCCGGCCGGAGGGGGGATTCATCTCCCGGAGGACTCTACCCCGCCATGGTCGCCTCCGGAGTGATGAGTGTAGTTCACCCTGGACTATGGGTCCATAGCGGTAGCTAGATGGTTGTCTTCTCCTTATGTGCTTCATTGTCGGATCTTGTGAGCTGCCTAACATGATCAAGATCATCTATCTGTAATGCTATATGTTGTGTTTTTTGGGATCCGATGGATAGAGAATACTATGTTATGTTGATTATCAATCTATGTGTTGTTTATGATCTTGCATGCTCTCCGTTACTAGTAGATGCTTTGGCCAAGTTGATGCTTGTAACTCCAAGAGGGAGTATTTATGCTCGATAGTGGGTTCATGTCTCCGTGAATCTGGGGGAGTGAGAGAAACCTCTAAGGTTATGGATGTGCTGTTGCCACTAGGGATAAAACATTGATGTATGTCCGAGGATGTAGTTATTGATTACATTACGCACCATACTTAATGCAATTGTCTGTTGTTTGCAACTTAATACTGGAAGGGGTTCGGACGATAACTTGAAGGTGGACTTTTTAGGCATAGATGCATGTTGGATAGCGGTCTATGTACTTTGTCGTAATGCCCAATTAAATCTCACAATACTCATCATATCATGTATGTGCATGGTCATGCCCTCTCTATTTGTCAATTGCCCAACTGTAATTTGTTCACCCAATATGCTATTTATCTTATGGGAACACCACTAGTGAGCTGTGGACCCCGGTCCATTCTTTTAATCGAATACAATCCTTTCTTATTACTTGTTCTAATGTTCTCTGCAAGCAATCATCTTCCACACAATACGATTAATCCTTTGTTACAGCAAACCGGTGAGATTGACAACCTCACTGTTTTGTTGGGGCAAAGTACTTTGGTGGTGTTGTGCAGGTCCTAGTTGGCGCAGGAATCCCTGGTGTTGCGCCGCACTACATCTCGCCGCCATCAACCTTCAACGTGCTTCTTGGCTCCTACTGGTTCGATAAACTTGGTTTCTTTCTGAGGAAAAACTTGCCGCTGTACGCATCACACCTTCCTCTTGGGGTTCCCAACGGACGCGTGTTGTACGCGTATCAAGCTCTTTTTACGAGGCGCCAGCTGCCGTGTGGAACGAAGAGCTACACCATTTCCTCCCCTCGTCAACTACACACCAGCATGCATGCTGGCTTTGTGGATCTCTAGGTTATCCCTTCCCAAAACACACTGGTGGGTGTGAGACTGCTGACCCGATGTTTAAGAACGTCGGCTTCATCATTGCTCAACCTGCTGATGTGATTTACTTCGCATCCATCAAATAACTTCCACCAGACTCATTCTACACTTCCTTGTATGCTACCATGCTGTCATTGAATACGTCACATTGGTTCAGGACTTGTGAGCCACCAATTGTGAGGTCGCCAAGATTTTTAATCGGGGTTACACCACAGCTTTCGCCATCTTCATCCCGTGTATAAGAGCTTCATATTCTGCTTCATTGTTAGATGCATTTGGGAACGTCATCCGTAAGACATACTTCAATTTGTCGCCTTCAGGTGATATAAGTATCACGCACCTTCCAATCTCTTGGACCCGTCGAAGTTCATAGTCCAAGTTCTCGATAAATCTGGGGGTCCTGTGTTTTGCAGCTCCATCCACTCTGCGATGAAATCTGGCAGAATTTGCGACTTTATTGCTTTTCTTTTTTCATACGTGATGTCCCGAGGAGAAAGTTCTATTCCCCAAAGGGAGACACGACCTGTAGCTTCTGGGTTGTTTAGTATATTTGATAGAGGTGCTTCATTGACCACTATTATCGGATGTGCCAAAAAATAGTGGCGCAATTTCCTTGCAGTTGTAGACCTCCATATGCTAGCTAGTATTGGGGGTACCGCTGTTTTGAGGGCGACAGTACTTCACTGATAAAATATACTGGCCGCTGTACTCCATGGAGCTTTCCTTCTTCCTCCCTTTCTACTACCAGGGCCGTGCTAACCACTTGAGGCGTGGCTGCAATGTATAACAGGAGGGGTTCCTTCTCTTTAGGCGCCACCAAGATTGGTGGTGTCGAAATTGTGCGCTTGAGATCTTCGAAAGCTCTATCTGCCTCTTCGTTCCACTGGAACTTCTCTCCTTGCTTGATTAAAGCGTAGAACGGTAACGCCTTTTCTCCCAGCCTGGCGACGAATCTGCTTAAAGCTGCGACTCGCCCAGTTAGCTGTTGTATTTCTTTCAACTTTGTTGGCTTCCTCATTGTTACGATAGCTTGGATTTTTTCGGGATTAGCTTCAATCCCTCTTGCTGATACTAGGAACCCGAGAAGTTCTCCTGCAGGGACGCCGAAAGAACACTTCGTCGGGTTCAGCTTGAGGCAAAACTTGTCGAGGTTGTCGAAAGTTTCCTTCAGGTCCTCGATTAGCGTTGCCCCCTTTTTTGACGTTATGACGACATCATCAATGTACACTTGTACGTTTTTCCCAATCTGTGTTGCTAGGCACTTCTGCATCATCCTCTGATATGTTGCTCCCGCGTTTTTTCAGACCAAAAGGCATTGTTCTGTAGCAAAACACGCCGTAAGGTGTAATGAACGCTGTTTTTACTCGTCCTCTTCTTTCAATCTGATCTGGTTATAACCAGAGTATGCATCCAGGAAGGAAAGACGTTCACATCCAGCTGTGGAGTCGATAATTTGATCGATCCTCGGGAGGGGAAGAAAGTGATCCTTTGGACAATGTTTGTTGAGACACGTAAAGTCGACACACATGCGAAGGACTTTAGTGTTTTTCTTCGGGACCAACACTGGGTTTGCGACCCACGTGGCCTCTGTATGCAGCTCCTTGAAACCAGCTTCTCTGAGTCGATCTATTTCTGATAGCATAGCTTTGCGGTTTGGCTCCGAAAAACGCCGCAAAGGTTGTTTTATTGGTCTCGCTAATGGATCCAAGTTTAGGTGGTGCTCGGCAAGTTCCCTGGGTACTCCTGGCATGTCAGTTGGACACCATGCGAAGATTTTCCAGTGCTCACGGAGGAACTCGATGAGCGCGCTTTCCTATGCGAGGTCCATGTTTGTTGCGATGGACGTCGTTTTCTTTGGATCCGTCGGGTGAATCTGCACCTCCTTAGAATTTTTCTCAGTATTGAAAGTTGATTCTTTGTTTGGCCTTCCTCTGTCATGGCGGCTTACATTGATACGTCTCAGGCGTATCGATAATTTCTTATGTTCCATGCCATATTATTGATGTCATGTTTTATGTATACTTTATGTCATATTTATGCGTTTCCGGAACTAACCTATTGACGAGATCTTAGAAGACAGTTCTGTTTCTGCTTGTTTTTGGTTTCGAAATCCTGAAGCCAAGGAAATATTCTCGGAATCGAACGAAATCAACGCCCAGCATCTTAGAATCCCCGGAAGCATCCGAGGCTTTTGAGAGAGGCCGGAGGGGACCTGGGAACCCGCCACATGACAGCAGCGCGGCCAAGGGGCCGCGCCCCTGGTGTGTCGTCGCCTCGTTGACCTTCGACGCCTCCTCTTCGCCTATAAGAAACCCCTCGACCTAAAACATCGTCACGAAAAAAAAGCCACGTACGAGAAACCATCGAGCGCCGCCGTCGCGAAGCCAAGATGCGGGGACGGGAGTCTCTATTAGAGCATGCCCCAGCCAGGGACAGTGCCGGAGGCTCTCCACATCGACACCACATACCATCTTCATCAACGGCTTCTTTGTCTCCCATGAGGAGGTAGTTCTCCATCGAGCTCGGGGCTGTGCCGGTAGCTATGTGGTTAATCTCTCTCCTATGTACTTCAAACACAATGATCTCATGAGCTGCTTTACATGATTGAGATTCATATGAGTTTTGTATCACAATTCATCTATGTGCTACTCTAGTGATGTTATTAAAGTAGTCTATTCCTCCTGCATGATGTAATGTTGGCAGTGTGTGCATCATGAAGTACTTGGTTTATGCTATGATTGTGATCTCTTGTAGATTATGAAGTTAACTATTACTATGATGGTATTGATGTGATCTATTCTCATTTCATGATGTGATGGTCACGGTGTGCATGCTATGTTAGTACTTGGTTTGGTTGTGTTGATCTATCTTGCACTCTAAGGTTATTTAAATATGAACATCGAATATTGTGGAGCTTGTTAACTCCGGCATTGAGGGTTCTTGTAGCCCTACACAATTAGTGGTGTTCATCATCCAACAAGAGAGTGTAGAGTCTAGCATCTATCTATTTATAATTATGTGATCAATGTTGAGAGTGTCCATTAGAGTGAGAGTATGATCCCTAGGCCTTGTTCCTAAATACTGCTATCATTGCTTGTTCTTGTTCCTCTACGCATTTATCTTTACATCATGATAATACCACCATCAACCACACGCGATCTGGACAACAAAGCACTTTTAAGTCTTTGTTGCTCTTTGCTCATACTTATTCATACCCTTCGTATTTCACTATCTCTTCGCCGAACTAGTGCACCTATTAGGTGTGTTGGGGACACAAGAGACTTCTTGCTTTGTGGTTGCGGGGTTGCATGAGAGGGATATCTTTGACCTCTTCCTCCCCGAGTTCGATAAACCTTGGGTGATCCACTTAAGGGAAACTTCTTCTGTTCTACAAACCTCTGCTCTTGGAGGCCCAACACGGTCTACAAGAATAGAAGCACCCGTAGACATCAAGAACTTTTCTGGCGCCGTTGTCGGGGAGGAAAGGTAAAAGGCACTCATACTCCGGTTCCAGGTAACTACTTTTCTGGCGCCATTGTGTTTGTGCTCGAGGCTATTTCCTTTAGATCCTGCAATTGCATCTTTTTGTTTCTTGTTTACACTAGTTAGGCATAATGGACAACAATGAGCTTCTTATTCTATTTCCTGATTTAAGACATGGATGGTTTGATCGAAAATTAAAAAACCCATGGAACATATTAGTATGAACACTTTGAACACCATTGTTGCTAATGATATGGAAAATTCTAAGCTTGGGGAAGCTGGTTTTGATGAGCATGATCTTTTTAGTCCACCAAGCATTGAGGAGAAAATTTTCTTTGATGATACTTTGCCTCCTATTTATGATGATTATACTGATAGTAGTCTTTTGGTGCCGCCTGTTAAGGAGGATAAATTTGATTATGATTACAATATGCCTCCTATATTTGATGATGAGAATAATAATGATAGCTACTTTGTTGAAATTGCTCCCACTACAACTAATAAAATTGATTATGCTTATGTGGGTAGTAATAATTTTATGCATGAGACTCATGATGAGAATGCTTTATGTGATAGTTATATTGTTGAGTTTGCTCATGATGCTACTGAAAATATTTATGAGAGAGGAAAATATGGGTGTAGAAATTTTCATGTTACTAAAACACCTCTCTATGTGCTGAAATTTTTGAAGCTACACTTGTTCTATCTTCCTATTCTTGTTACTTTGCTCTTCATGAACTTGTTTATTTACAAGATTCCTTTTCAAAGGAAGCATGTTAGGCTTAAATGTGTTTTGAATTTGCTTCTTGATGCTCTCTTTTGCTTCAAATACTATTTCTTGCGAGTGCATCATTAAAACTGCTGAGCCCATCTTAATGGCTATAAAGAAAGAACTTCTTGGGAGATAACCCATGTGTTTATTTTACTACAGTACTTTGTTTTATATTTGTGTTTTGGAAGTTGTTACTACTGTAGCAACCTCTCCTTATCTTTATTTTATTGCATTTTTGTGCCAAGTAAAGTCTTTGATAGTAAGGTTCATACTAAATTTGGATTACTGCGCAGAAACAGATTTCTTTCTGTCACGAATCTGGGCCTAATTCTCTGTAGGTAACTCAGAAAATTATGCCAATTTACGTGAGTGATCCTCAGATATGTACGCAACTTTCATTCAATTTGAGCATTTTCATTTGAGCAATTCTGGTGCCTCATTAAAATTCGTCTTTACGGACTGTTCTGTTTTGACAGATTCTGCCTTTTATTTCGCATTGCCTCTTTTGCTATGTTGGATGGATTTCTTTGTTCCATTAACTTCCAGTAGCTTTGAGCAATGTCCAGAAGTGTTAAGAATGATTGTGTCACCTCTGAACATGTGAATTTTGATTATGCACTAACCCTCTAATGAGTTTGTTTAGAGTTTGGTGTGGAGGAAGTTTTCAAGGGTCAAGAGAGGAGGATGATACAATGTGATCAAGAAGAGTGAAAGCTCTAAGCTTGGGGATGCCCGAGTGGTTCATCCCTGCATATTTCAAGAAGACTCAAGCATCTAAGCTTGGGGATGCCCAAGGCATCCCCTTCTTCATCGACAAATTATCAGGTTCCTTCTCTTGAAACTATATTTTTATTCGGTCACATCTTATGTACTTTACTTGGAGCGTCTGTGTGCTTTTGTTTTTGTTTTTGTTTTTGTTTGAATAAATGCTTGTGTGGGAGAGAGACACGCTCCGCTGGTTCATATGAACACATGTGTTCCTATCTTTTAATGTTCATGGCGAAGGTTGAAACTGCTTCGTTAATTGTTATATGGAAACGGGAAATGCTACATGTAGTAATTGGTATGATGTCTTGAATAACTTGATACTTGGCAATTGTTGTGCTCATGTTTAAGCTCTTGCATCATATGCTTTGCACCTATTAATGAAGAAATACATAGAGCTTGCTAAAATTTGGTTTGCATAATTGGTCTCTCTAAGGTCTAGATAATTTCTAGTAAAGAGTTTGAACAACAAGGAAGATGGTGTAGAGTCTTATAATATTTACAATATGTCTTTTATGTGAGTTTTGCTGCACCGGTTCATCCTTGTGTTTGTTTCAAATAGCCTTGCTAGCCTAAGCCTTGTATCGAGAGGGAATACTTCTCATGCATCCAAAATCCTTGAGCCAACCGCTATGCCATTTGTGTCCACCATACCTACCTACTACATGGTATTTCTCCGCCATTCCAAAGTAAATTGCTTGAGTGCTACCTTTAAAATTTCTATCCTTCACCTTTGCAATATATAGCTCATGGGACAAATAGCCTAAAAACTATTGTGGTATTGAATATGTACTTATGTGTCTTATTTCTTATTAAGTTGCTTGTTGAGCGATAACCATGTTCCTGGGGACGCCATCAACTACTCTTTGTTGAATATCATGTGAGTTGCTATGCATGTCCGTCTTGTCTGAAGTAAGGGAGATTTACCGCTAGAATGGTTAGAGCATGCATAATGTTAGAGAAGAACATTGGGCCGCTAACTAAAGCCATGATCCATGGTGGAAGTTTCAGTTTTGGACAAATATCCTCAATCTCATATGAGAAAATTAATTGTTGTTGAATGCTTAAGCATTAAAGAGGAGTCCATTATCTGTTGTCTATGTTGTCAGGTATGGATGTCTAAGTTGAGAATAATCAATAGCGAGAAATCCAATGCGAGCTTTCTCCTTAGACCTTTGTACAGGCGGCATAGAGGTACCCCTTTGTGACACTTGGTTAAAACATATGTGCGATGATAATCCAGGTAATCCGAGATAATTAGGACAAGGTGCGGGCACTATTGGTATACTATGCATGAGGCTTGCAACTTGTAGGATATAATTTACATAACACATATGCTTTGTTACTACCGTTGACAAAATTGTTTCTTGTTTTCAAAACCAAAGCTCTAGCACAAATATAGCAATCGATGCTTTCCTCTGTGAAGGACCTTTCTTTTACTTTTATGTTGAGTCAGTTCACCTATTTCTCTCCATCTCAAGAAGCAAACACTTGTGTGAACTGTGCATTGATTCCTACATACTTGCATATTGCACCTGTTATATTACTTTACATAGACAACTATCCATGAGATATACATGTTACAAGTTGAAAGCAACCGCTGAAACTTAATCTTCCTTTGTGTTGCTTCAATGCCTTTACTTTGAATTGTTGCTTTATGAGTTAACTCTTATGCAAGACTTATTGATGCTTGTCTTGAAGTACTATTCATGAAAAGTCTTTGCTATATGATTCATTTGTTTACTCATGTCATTTACCATTGTTTTGATCACTGCATTCATTACATGTGCCTACAATAGTATGATCAAGGTTATGATGGCATGTCACTCCGAAATTATCTTTGTTATCGTTTACCTGCTCGGGACGAGCAAAAACTAAGCTTGGGGATGCTGATACGACTCCGACGTATCGATAATTTCTTATGTTCCATGCCACATTATTGATGATATCTACATGTTTTATGCATACTTTATGTCATATTTATGCGTTTCCGGAACTAACCTATTGACGAGATGCCGAAGGGCCAGTTCCTGTTTTCTGCTATTTTGGTTTCGAAATCCTAGTAAGGAAATATTCCTAATCGGACGAAATCAACGCCCGGCATCTTAGAATCCCCGGCATCAGTGCAGAGAGGCCAGAGGGGGGCCACAGGCCCACCACACATGACACTAGCGCGGCCAAGGGGGGGCCCGCGCCCCCCTAGTGTGTCATCGCCTCGTTGACCTTCTGATGCCGCCTCTTCGCCTATAAGAAGCCCCTCGACCTAAAACATCGATACGAAAAAGCCACGGTACGAGAAACCATCCAGACGCCGCGTGTGAAACCAAGATCCGGGGACGAGTCTCTGTTCCGGGCCACGCCAGCGGGACGAAGGTGCCCGGAAGGCTCCTCCATCGACACCACGCCATCTTCATCAACGCTGTTGTCTCCCATGAGGAGGGAGTAGTTCTCCATCGGCTCGGGGCTGTACCGGTGCTATGTGGTTAATCTCTCTCCATGTACTTCAATACAATGATCTCATGAGTGCTTTACATGATTGAGATTCATATGAGTTTTGTATCACAATTCATCTATGTGCTACTCTAGTGATGTTATTAAAGTAGTCTATTCCTCCTCCATGATGTAATGTTGGCAGTGTGTGCATCATGAAGTACTTGGTTTATGCTATGATTGTGATCTCTTGTAGATTATGAAGTTAACTATTACTATGATGGTATTGATGTGATCTATTCCTCCTTTCATAGTGTGATGGTCACAGTGTGCATGCTATGTTACACTTGGTTTGGTTGTGTTGATCTATCTTGCACTCTAAGGTTATTTAAATATGAACATCGAATATTGTGGAGCTTGTTAACTCCGGCATTGAGGGTTCTTGTAGCCCTACACAATTAGTGGTGTTCATCATCCAACAAGAGAGTGTAGAGTCTAGCATCTATCTATTTATTCGTTATGTGATCAATGTTGAGAGTGTCCACTAGTGAAAGTATGATCCCTAGGCCTTGTTCCTAAATACTGCTATCGCTGCTTGTTTACTGTTTTACTGCATCTGTACTGTCCGCAATATTACCACCATCAACCACACGCCAGTCCTGGACAGCAAAGCACTTTTCTGGCGCTGTTGCTACTGCTCATACTTATTCATACCACCTGTATTTCACTATCTCTTCGCCGAACTAGTGCACCTATTAGGTGTGTTGGGGACACAAGAGACTTCTTGCTTTGTGGTTGCGGGTTGCATGAGAGGGATATCTTTGACCTCTTCCTCCCTGAGATCGATAAACCTTGGGTGATCCACTTAAGGGAAACTTGCTGCTGTTCTACAAACCCCTGCTCTTGGAGGCCCAACACTGTCTACAAGAATAGTAGCTCTCGTAGACATCACACATCATAATCAGTCGTGAGCCTTGATGCCATGTATTCTGCTTGCATCCCGAAGGTTTCTGACAGTCGATGAAAATCCTTGTCACATTTATCGGCTAGAGCGAAACTTCCTTTAACTGTGATTGGTCCCTTAGGTCCAGGCATTCTCCATAACAAGTATGTGTAATGTGGTACCGCTATAAACCTAGCATATGCTGGGCGTCCCACAAAGCGTGGTACTGTGATGGGAAATCCACGACTTCAAACTCCAGCCTCTCTATCCTGTAGTTTTCTCGGGTCCCAAACTGAACGTCGAGATTTATCTTCCCCAACGGATAACTTGGCTTCTCTAGCGTGATGCCATGGAAACGCGTGTCAGTTGGTTTCAGATTTGCTAGAGATATGTTCATCTTCCTTAGCGTGTCTGCGTACATAAGGTTTAGACTGCTGCCTCCATCTATAAATACTCGAGATACGTCGAATCCTGCAATTACTGCTGGTAAGATAAGTGCTGACTGCCCTGGTCGAGGAACTTGCTGCGGATGATCCGCTATTGTGAAGCCAATGTCTTGCCCTGACCAATTGAGGTACTCAACCATTGGTGGAGGCATCTTTTTTGCCATAAACACCTATCGCGAGATTACTTTCTGAGCTCTATTGGATGGCCTGCCTTTCTGAATCATCGAGACCGCTCCGTTAGAATTGGGATCAACGTAAGGTGGTGGTGCTGGTGCTGCCGCTATTCTGAGCTGGTGTCGATTTTCGTCCGTAATTGCGGGAGGAGGTGGCAAGTGGATCTCACTCCTGGGCCCTTGAGGGTTTCTACTTGTCGCCTGGGCATTGGCGTGCCCTGCCCACCTTTGCATTGCCTGAAAATTTCGACAATCCTTTTGCAGGTGTCCTGACTATCTCATTCCAATGTTGTCGAGATAGAAATGCATCTGACACGGCCCGTTCATCATTTCCTCGGGAGACACGAAAGGTCTCTGGAACCTTGGCCCATTATTTTGCCTGTTGTTTCGGGAGTCATCTCTATTGTCGCCTCGCTGCTCGTTGCTCCTTTGATAGTCATCTCTATTGTTTCCTCCGGCGCTTGCTCGAAGCTAGCCGAAATTTGCCCAGGAGCATCATAGCTCGAGTACTGCCGAGGAAATCGTCGCCTATTTTGATAATTTCGGCCGCGGTCCTCGACCTGTGCCTTTTGTTGTGGATGGCATCTTCTCCATCCGCCCACCTGTTTGCTATATCAATGCTGATACTGTCTTTGGGTTGGTTCTCCCCAAGTCTTCGACAAAATCTCCTAGTTGGATTCCTGCGACAAACGCATCTATTGCTCTCTCGTCAGATATGTTCTCTGTCGAGTTTTTAATGATATTCCACCTTTGGATGTACTTTCTCATTGATTCGTCTGGCTTTTGTCGACACGCTCTCAGCTCCTCTAGTGATTCGGGTTTTTTGCAAGTGGACCGGAAATTCTTGACGAACACATCCTCGAAGCTATCCCAGCTGTCGATAGAACCTGGAGGAAGCTTCTTTATCCAAGATCGCGCGGCTCCACTTAGATGTACATGGATGCTCTGCATGGCTGTTCTCCTCCTTCAGCTTCACCGTCTCGAGATAATCGACTAGCCAATCCTCCGGATCTTGCAGTGTCGAATTTTTTGAAGTTATCGGGCAATTTGAACCCCGCGGGAACTCGAGTTTTTCGGACCCTCCTTGTAAAGCACGGCAGCCCGCACATATCCTCGTCCTCTATCTCTGGGGAGTGCCGATGTTCCCTTCTATTTTGTCGTGCTCTGTCCACTCTTGCTTGCGCTACTGTGTCTCTTGCTCCACTTGTTCTCTCGGGAACTGGTGCTGTTGCCGCAGGTCGTGGACTATTTTGCCTTGTTGTTTCTTCGGGAGGCGTTGCTGCAAACGCCGTTCCCATGGCCCCAACACCTGCCATGGCCATATTGTACAATGCCTCTCTTGGATCTCCGAGAGGTGGCCTGGATGCGAGGATAAAGGCTTGTGTCGCCATATACCCAGCTTCCGGTGTTTTAGGGATAATGTTCCCTCTCGTGTCTATCGACATAAAGGACATATCGAGGTTTTGAACCAAGTTCTCTCTATCAGCTTCAGGTATGTTTTGCAGCCTAGATCTCGCCCTGTTCCGAGCTTCTCTGTGGCTATCTCCCGAAGTTCCTAAATGTCGACTTAATTCTACCCTTCGCCTGCTTGATGCGGAAGCTGCTTCCTGCCTTCTATCCAACTCGATTTTCTGCTTCTCGAGCTCCCGCCTGGTTCGTGCAAGCCTATATTGATATGCTTGTAACTCCTCAGGTGTCGCCGTTACAGTCATTGGCTCTGTACCATTAATAGCTCTTGCGACTCAATCCCATACTTCCTGCGGAAATCGCACCATCTCTCGTGTTCCTGGTCCAATATATTTTGTTCCTAAACCTCTTGTGAGATCTGCAGGATCAACATATGGATTTCCCGCCTCGTCGAAATTCTCTGATGTCTCCTCTTGTGGGCGACTCGGATCTCCGATTGCATAGATCTGATGATATTTTGGATACTGAACCATGTTGGGTTTGGTGACACCATCATAGAGATTGGTGAAGACCTTGCCAATGGTAGTGGATCCGTCGATGAAGTTGAAGCTGTCGAAGCTATTCGAGTCATCGCTTATATCTGAGTCCGCAGATGACTCGAAGGACATGTCGCTGAAGATCTTGGCGAGCTTTTCGCTTGCCTTGGTGCTGATGAAGCGTGGCGATGAAGTCTCCTCTTCACCTGACTCGATTGATGATGTTGAGGTCGAAAAATCGGAATCGGCCGATAATCCCGACGGGATCGGAATTTCGAGACGATACGCTCCTTCTTTCTCGACGCGAAAGTGGAACCTTCCGAACGTCATCTCCATGGGCTCCTCCAGATACGCATATGCATCCAAACGGGAGCGGGTGAGGAACAAAATCGACGAGACCAGTTTCGATCTGTTTACCTCGATCCATCGCGTTGCTTGCTGTTGACGAAGTCGACGATCTTGAACGTGCCATCGAGATCAGATCCTTGACGCCTCTAATTCCCACAGACGGTGCCAATTGACAAGGGATTAACTTGTCAATGCCTACGGGTTGTAGACTAGGGTTTTAGCTAGAAGTAGAGGGCAAGTATATCTCGAAGGTTTCAGCCGAAAAGTACTCGACGATATGAAAACTAGGGTTTGTGAGACAATGAATCGATGTTTTGTTTGTCCCTCGCTCCCCCTTATAGGAGGTGGAGCCGAGGGATTCGTGTAACAAGTTACGAGTTCGGGAGGGTTTCTAACTCATCCCGCAATATTACAAGTGCTCTCTCCTAATACAACTCTAGCTTTCCTTAACTAGCAACTTGGGCTTCCGATTCTTCTTATCCTTCGGGTCGTGGGCCTTCAGTAAACCCCGGGTACCATCTTCGGCAGGCCCATTGGGGATGCCTATGTCATTCTGTGCCTCGTGTTCGTCCGCCGTGTTCTTTGTTCCCAAGGGCGCGTGTCAGCTCATCGTTCTCTCTTTCGGGCTGGAACCTCCCCTCCTCCACGTCCTTATGTGCTTGTTCCAGGGCTTCAATGGGAAACTTCAGATGAGCTTTCTTATAGATGCACTTCCCTGTTTCTGGATGCAACGTTCCCCCAATCCCGTAGAACCACTCCTTACACCGTTCGATCCAACCGTGTGTCCCTAATCTGATCCCTTTCCTGGTCAGTTCCGCCTCAGCTGCCTGCCACTTAGGACGGTTAGCCCTGTATCCACCTGGACCCAGAATTTGGTGATATAGCTTCAACGCAGCATTTGCCTTATTTGTTGCCGACCTTTTCTTAAATTCTTCTGACTCCGTGCTGTACTTCACGAATTCGTCCCAGTGATTTTTTACCTTCTCACTGTCCGGAGTCTTGTCTTTCTTGATAAAGCCGCGCAATCTTTTCTTGTGGTTCTTGAATAGTTCGGCCATCTTCTTCTTGGCAAAGTCGCGGAGGGCCTGCTCCATCTTGGCCTTTTCAGCGGCATCCCCCTCTTCGGGTACTATGTTGAAATGTGACATGAGCTTGGTCAGAATGTTGTCTTTGGCTACATCATCGATATAAAGACCTTGAGCTTCTTCCTCTGCAGATAGCACTAGTCCCTTCGGCTTGTTCCATTCTCGAATGGTGATCGGGACGTGGTCCCTAACAAGCACTCCGCATTGACTTATAAATGACTTTGCACCTTTCTCTGGAGCAATCGGTTTACCATCCTTAGCGATATGGGTGATGTCGTGCCTAACACCGTCGTCCAACTTTTTGGCCGGGCCTCGCTTCCTCGACTTTACAGAAGAAGTGCTCGATCCGGAGGGCTAAAAAAGAAATAATTCATAGTCAGCACAATTTAATTAGTTAATGCATCTAGTCGATCAACAGGCTTAATTAATTTATATACCTGGGTGATAACTACAGTTCCGGAGCCATTATGATGATCTTCTTCCTCACCGGCGCCATTAGGATCTTCTTCCTCAATATTCTCCGCTCCCTCACCGGAGTCATTCAAAAAAGTTGCGGTGACACATTCACCACCATCATCTGGAATAACATCATCGTCGCGATCATCCAGAGTACCGTGGGCTATGAGGTCAGCCATGAAATTTTCTTGAGTTTCATCTCTCTGTCCCACCATGCTTTCTACAACGACCTGCAAGCTATATATAGGAACCATCATATGATCAAATTAAGGATAATGCAGAAAACTGAAAATGGAGTTACATATGTAGTTCTTAACTAAGGTCGATAATATAGTGCTGAAAGAGATAGTGCAGTTACATGCATACATAGATCGGGTTCATGTTTATTTAACCCTAATACATCAATCAATACTACAACCTCTCAACCGCGCCGACCGGGTCCTAGGGCGCCGACCGGGTCTAGCCGCGCCGGGTGAACCCCAAAGCCACGGAACAGTCACGGGAGCATAGCTAACATGAGATCCCCGCATAACGCTCCATCCGGTCCTATACATGTTGTCTAACGCATACATGTAACGGCGAACGTGCTTGTCCTCCGCCGCAATGCGCTGAGCTACCTCCTCCGGCGGGGCCGGCTCCCTCTGAAACGACCGTGGCCCATAAGACCTCCACCAGAGAATATCCGGGTCGACGACAGGACCCGGATTCCGCACCAAGGTGCGCGACCCGGAAGCTAAGACCTCCCAGTGCCACCCGGCGGAGCCCGGTCCCGGACCTCCCCCAGCTTCTGCATCTCCTCTAGAAGAGTCAGACCAAGGCGCGGCGGCTATCGCGGCATCGTACCTACGAAAACAAATCATATATATATGTACCAATGATAACATAAATTAAAAAATAACTTCACTACTTTTAAAAAATTGAGCTCATGTAAACAGTGCGTGCATGCATTGTATCCCTTGTTTACTGTCCTGAAATGTTACCAAGAGCGGCCCATCATTGATGGTTACGAAAAGCGCTCTTAGGTCAAATTCCTCCTGCTTGTGCTCGTCCCACACGTACACCTGCTAGGGACCACAGCTGTAGAAGTTCTTCGACTAATGGCTTCGGTACACATCAATGTCGTTCCCGGGTTGCTTCGGGCCTTGTATGAGCACGGCATCATAATGAACTTCCGCTTCATGCACAACCAAGGAGGAAGGTTATATATACAAAGAGTCACGGGCAGGTGCTATGGCTGCAGCTCTGCTCTCCAAAAGGATTCATACCATCGTACTTAGACCAAACCTTAAGTTCCTTGCATCCTGTGCAAAGTTTGGGAACTCTCTATCGATTTTTCTCCATTGGGAGCCATCGGCAGGGTGCCTCAACATCACGTCTTTCTTACGGTCTTCTTTGTGCCATCGCAACAACCTAGCATGCTCTTTATTTCTGAACAAGCGTTTCAGCCGTGGTATTATAGAAGCATACCAAATAACCTTGGCAGGAACCCTCTTCCTGGGGCGCTCGCCCTCAACATCACCAGGGTCATCTCGTCGATCTTATACCGCAATGTGCACACCGGACATGCATCCAAATTCTCGTACTCACCGCGGTAGAGGATGCAGTCATAAATGCATGCATGTATCTTTTGCACATCTAATACTAGAGGGCAGACAATCTTCTTCGCTTCGTACGTACTGGCGGGCAATTCGTTACCCCTTGGAAGCTTCCTCTTAATTATTGTCAGCAACTTTCCAAATCCTGAGTCAGTGACACCGTTCTCTGCCTTCCATTGCAACAATTCCAGTGTGTGCCTAGCTTTTTATGGCCATCTTCGCAAGTTGGGTATAACAATTTGTTGTGATCTTCTATCATCTTGTCGAAGGCCAACCTTTCCTTTTCAGTTTCACATTCTCTCCTTGCATCGGCAATGGCCCGACCATCAGCAGGCTCATCTGGTGCCTCTTGATCTTCTACTTCATTGTCTTCATTGCCTTCTGCAGTATCATCGTATTCAGGGAAATTGGGATAGCCGTCATCATCCTCTTCCTCTTCTTCATTGTCTTCCATCATAACCCCTCTTTCTCCGTGCTTGGTCCAACAATAGTAACTGGGCATGAAACCGGATCGCAGAAGGTGGCTGTGAATGAGACTCGAGTGAGCGTAATTTACGGTATTCTTGCAGTCAACACATGGACAATACATGAAGCCACCATGTTTGCTTGCCTCCGCCACGGCCATAAAATTATCCAGGCCCGAAGTGAACTCGTCAAACCGTCGGTCAATGTACATCCATTACCGATTCATCATGATATAATTAAAGCGATCAAAACCATTACAGAACATCACGATGTATATATACACATGCATTTTATCAATTGCCGATGAAAATGATAAAGTTGTTAACCTCGATGAAGAAGAAAAAAGCAAGTTAAGTGTGGCTTGATTTGTGTAAACTCAAGTGGCAAATCCTCTTAAGCATTTCATCGAACACCTCTTGTGCATGTGAAGAAAAGAGGAGAGCAATACACCCCTCTTGTGAAGAAAGTGAAAAAATGGTCAAGTGTGGCTCACACTTGGACAGGGGCAAGGTTATATAGGCAGATTGGGGACTTTATCCCGGTTTGTAATACAAACCGGGTCCAGAGGGGGGGCCTTTGGACCCGGTTTGTAATACAAACCGGGACTAAAGGTTTCCACGCCTGACACGGCCTGCCGCGCCCTGCCGTGGACCCTTTAGTCCCGGTTTGTATTACAAACCGGGTCCAAAGGCCACTACAGGACAGGCTCCAGCTAGTGGGGTCGCCCTGGGTAAAACGAACCGGGACCAATGCCCCCCATTGGTCCCGGTTTGGTTCTGCACTGGGACATTTGCTTGGGACCAAAGGCCTCTTCTCCACTAGTGTACTTGAAACCTGGTATGATTCTCAACACTCGTTGGCGTTGACAAGTGGCCATGTCAGAATGGCAGTGTTTCGGTTCGCTAGCCAGGTCTTCTTGATACTCTCCCCACCTAGGACAATCATGCCGAGGTTGAAAGCCGTTTTCCTAAATATCCAACTTGTGGGTAAGCTGGTTGACAAGGAGGGTGATGTTACAAACACGGTGCGAGATGTTGCTCGACAGCATCAGGCAAACGGAGAAGAAGGTTGAGGAGAGTGAGGAGGCACCTAGCTCAGATCGCCGAGCCCAAATGGACTGCCTGTTGAGCCAACCATAGAGGCTTAAACGGACACAACGAATTTAAAGGCAACGGTACCTACTAGTGTTATATCTACCATCCATTCTCTGCTTTGAGATTAGTACTGCTTTTGACATTTATATAATATATAAAAACTAATAATAGAAACGCAAGTGAAACTTTTGTGGAAATAAAGTGATACATGGATGTGAAACTTTTGCTGACATCACTAGGGTTTGTTTCACAAAAATATTCGTGTTTCAATTATGTTTCAAATATGATTCAGATTTGTTTCATAATTGGCTGTTGTCACTCTAATGTCACACATGTATGTGTAGTTGGCTTTTAAAAGAGATTTTCAGGCCTAAACCCTATTATCGTTGTGTGAAGCATGCCCGCTGGATGATGGCCTACAAATAGACGCCATATTCTCGTAACGATGGACCAACCCCTCATAATTCTCTCCCCTTTCCCTTCCTCGCTACTCGTTTATCTCTATGGTTCAAAATTGTATATGTGAATGAGAGGTATGAAGTGGACTAGAGAGAACGACGAATTGTATCGGTAACATGATTATATTAACGGATGGTCGAGCATGGAACTAAGTAGGATGGGTGTGTTTGCATCATGCGAGCTTGGTTAGGGCATCTTCAGTGGGCCGATGCAAAACAGACGCCAAAATTGACCGCGCGCGATCGTTTGTGGCCCGCAGACACCAAATCGATTGTACATGGACGTGGTGACCGTTTGCGTCAGGGGTATGCCCAGCAGGCCGACGCATTTTTTCCACTGGCGGCATCAAGCTCAGTAATGGTGGTTTAACGTCCTGTTGAGGCCCTGCCGTCGGCGATTACCGGTTCCCACACGAGGGCGGTGGTTCCCGCGCCCGGCCAATAGATTAGCGTGTTTCACAATTGTTTCACGCGCGCCGGAAGCTGCTTGCATGCGTTCAGCGTTTCCCGCCCCGTCGTGGCTATATATGGTCGAGAACGGTGGGCGAGAAGGGCACACCTCAACCTAGCCATAGAAATCATCCATGGCCAGGCACGACCGCACCTGAGCTCGCCATTTCCGGATGGCCCATGCGCCTACCTGGATGATGCGGACCTCGCCTTCCTCCACGCGACGGATGCGTCCGTGGAGGAGCAGACGACCGCCATGCCGAGCAGCTAGAGGCGGAGGTGGGAGAGGTTGCGGAGGCCAGGGTAACGGCGGAGGTGGCGAAGGCCAGGGCGGAGCCTAACATGGCCGACCTCCAGGCGGAGCTCGCGAAGGCCAGGGCGGAACTCGTGGTGGAGCGGGAAGTGATGGCAGCGGCCCCGCCCGCCGACACTGTCATCCACGCTGTCAACGATGACATCAGCTTACTCTCCGAGGACGAGGAGGCCGAGGATGCGAGCACTGAGTAGCGGGCGCTGCTCGCGTCGTCCGAGGGCCTCCCTTGGGACACCGGTCAACGTCAGGCTCTGGCGGCAAAGACGCAAGCTCGCGGCGATGCGCTCAACATGAGGCGGGTGTACGTGCGCTCCGACCTAGCGGTGATCGCATGGAGGGGACGGAACCACACACGGATCGACCGGGAGAAGCGTGGCCTGGAGGAGGCCATCGCGGCGAGGGATGAAGCGGTGGAGGCAGCGACGAAGGATAGGGCCCACTACCAAGCCGACCTGGAGGCGGTCGCTGTGGAGGAGATGGCGCACATGGAGGCGGCGGAGGAGCTAGCGCGCGTGGCAGCAGATGAGGAGCTAGCTCGCTTGGCGGCGCATGAGGCGATGACATTGGTGCAGAGAGTACACTGGGACTCTTCTCTTGCTAAGGCCACCGAGCACCATCGGCGGGAGGAGAGCCTCCAACGAGAGCCTCCTCCGATGGTGCCGCGCAAAGGCTATTGATACGTCTCCGACGTATCGATAATTTCTTATGTTCCATGCCACATTATTGATGATATCTACATATTATATGCACATTTTATGTCATATTTATGCTTTTTCCAGAACTAACCTATTGACGAGATGCCGAAGGGCCAGTTCCTATTTTCTGCTTGTTTTTGGTTTCAGAAATCCTAGTAACGAAATATTCTCGGGTTGGACGAAATCAACGCCTGGTTCCTATTTTGCCCGGAAGCATCCGAACACTCGAGAACCGCCGAGAGAGGGCACAGCCCACCAAATCCTAGGCCGGCGCGGCTGGGGGGCCGCGCCTATAGTGTCGTCGCCCCGTTGACCTTCGCGCCGCCTCTTCGCCTATAAGAAGCCCCTCGACCTAAAACCTCGATACGAAAAGCCACGGTACGAGAACCTTCCGAGCCGCCGCCATCGCGAAGCCAAGATGCGGGGGACAGGTCTCTGTTCCGGCACGCCGCCGGACGGGGAAGTGCCCCCGGAAAGCTTCTCCATCGACACCACCGCCATCTCCATCAACGCTGCTGTCTCCCATGAGGAGAGTAGTTCTCCATCGAGGCTCGGGGCTGTACCGGTAGCTATGTGGTTCATCTCTCTCCTATGTACTTTAATACAATAATCTCATGAGCTGCCTTACATGATTGAGATTCATATGATGATGCTTGTAATCTAGATGTCGTTATGCTAGTCAAGTGAATTTTACTTATGTGATCTCCGGAGACTCCTTGTCCCACGTGTGTAAAGGTGACAGTGTGTGCACCGTGTGGGTCTCTTAGGCTATATTTCACGAATACTTATTCACTGTTATGAATGGCATAGTGAAGTGCTTATTTATATCTCTTTATGATTGCAATGTGTTTTGTATCACAATTTATCTATGTGCTACTCTAGTGATGTTATTAAAGTAGTTTTATTCCTCCTGCACGGTGTAATGGTGACAGTGTGTGCATCCGTGTTAGTACTTGGCTTATGCTATGATTATGATCTCTTGTAGATTATGAAGTTAACTATTGCTATGATGGTATTGATGTGATCTATGCCTCCTTTCATAGCGTGAAGGTGACAGTGTGCATGCTATGTTAGTACTTGGTTTAGTTGTGTTGATCTATCTTACACTCTAAGGTTATTTAAATATGAACATTGAATATTGTGGAGCTTGTTAACTCCGCATTGAGGGTTAATCCTACGCAATTAGTGGTGTTCATCATCCAACAAGAGAGTGTAGAGTATGCATTTATCTATTCTGTTATGTGATCAAAGTTGAGAGTGTCCACTAGTGAAAGTATGATCCCTAGGCCTTGTTCCTAAACATCGCTATCGCTTGTTTCTTGTTTTTCTTTGCATTACCTCTGCTCGTTACTACTTGTTTCATCAGGCAAAGCACTTTTGCAGATCCGATTGCTACTGCTCATATATATTCATACCACCTGTATTTCACTATCTCTTAACCGAACTAGTGCACCTATTAGGTGTGTTGGGGACACAAGAGACTTCTTGCTTTGTGGTTGGAGGGTTGCATGAGAGGGATATCTTTGACCTCTTCCTCCACGAGTCGATAAACCTTGGGTGATCCACTTAAGGGAAACTTGCCTGCTGTTCTACAAACCTGCTCTTGGAGGCCCAACAACGTCTACAGGAAAAGGAGGCGTAGACATCAAGCTATTTTAAGGCGCGTTGCCGGGGAGGAAAGGTAAAAGGTACTCACACTCCGGATCTCGGCTACTAAGCTATTTTCTAGTTGTAAGTACTCGAAGCTATTTCCTTTAGATCCTACAATTGCATCTTTTTGTTTCTTGTTTACACTAGTTAGGCATAATGGACAACAATGAGCTTCTTATTCTATTTCCTGATTTAAGACATGGATGGTTTGATGCGAAAATTAAAAAACCTATGGAACATATTAGTATGAACGCTTTGAACACCATTGTTGCTAATGATATGGAAAATTCTAAGCTTGGGGAAGCTGGCTTTGATGAGCATGATATTTTTAGTCCCCCAAGCATTGAGGAGAAAATTTACTTTGATGATACTTTGCCTCCTATATTTGATGATGAGAATAATAATGATAGCTACTCTGTTGAATTGCTCCCACTACAACTAATAAAATTGACTATGCCTATGTGGAGAGTAATAATTTTATGCATGAGACTCATGATAAGAATGCTTTATGTGATAGTTATGTTGTTGAGTTTGCTCATGATTGTACTGAAAGTTATTATGAGAGAGGAAAATATGGTTGTAGAAATTTTCATGTTACTAAAACACCTCTCTATGTGCTGAAATTTTTGAAGCTACACTTGTTTTATCTTTCTATGCTTGTTGCATTATGCTTCTTGAACTTGTTTATTTACAAGATTCCTTTTCATAGGAAGCATGTTAGACTTAAAGGTGTTTTGAATTTGCCTCTTGATGCTCTCTTTTTGCTTCAAATACTATTTCTTGCGAGTGCATCATTAAAGCTCGAGCCCATCTTAATGGCTATAAAGAAAGAACTTCTTGGGAGATAACTCATGTGTTATTTTGCTACAGTACTTTGTTTTATATTTGTGTCTTGGAAGTTGTTACTACTGTAGCAACCTCTCCTTATCTTAGTTTTGTGTTTTGTTGTGCCAAGTAAAGTCGTTGATAGTAAGGTTCATACTAGATTTGGATTACTGCGCAGAAACAGATTTCTTTGCTGTCACGAATCTGGGAAAAATTCTCTGTAGGTAACTCAGAAAATTATGCCAATTTACGTGAGTGATCCTCAGATATGTACGCAACTTTCATTCAATTTGAGCATTTTCATTTGAGCAAGTCTGGTGCCTCAATAAAATTCGTCTTTACGGACTGTTCTGTTTTGACAGATTCTGCCTTTATTTCGCATTGCCTCTTTTGCTATGTGGGATGGATTTCTTTGTTCCATTGACTTCCAGTAGCTTTGGGCAATGTCCAGAAGTGTTAAGAATGATTGTGTCACCTCTAAACATGTGGATTTTTGATTATGCACTAACCCTCTAATGAGTTTGTTTCGAGTTTGGTGTGGAGGAAGTTTTCAAGGGTCAAGAGAGGAGGATGATATACTATGATCAAGGAGAGTGAAAAGTCTAAGCTTGGGGATGCCCGGTGGTTCACCCCTGCATATATCAAGAAGACTCAGCGTCTAAGCTTGGGGATGCCCAAGGCATCCCCTTCTTCATCGACAACATTATCAGGTTCCTCCCCTGAAACTATATTTTTATTCCATCACATCTTATGTGCTTTGCTTGGAGCGTCGGTTTGTTTTTGTTTATTATTTTGTTTGAATAAAATGGATCCTAGCATTCTTTGTGTGGGAGAGAGACACGCTCCGCTGTTGCATATGGACAAGTATGTCCTTAGGCTCTACTCATAATATTCATGGCGAAGTTTCTTCTTCGTTAAATTGTTATATGGTTGGAATTGGAAAATGATACATGTAGTAATCTGCTATAATGTCTTGGATAATGTGATACTTGGTAATTGTTGTGCTCATGTTTAAGCTCTTGCATCATATACTTTGCACCTATTAATGAAGAAATACATAGAGCATGCTAAAATTTGGTTTGCATATTTGGTCTCTCTAAAGTCTAGATAATTTCTAGTATTGAATTTGAACAACAAGGAAGACGGTGTAGAGTCTTATAATGTTTACAATATGTCTTTATGTGAGTTTTGCTGCACCGCTTCATCCTTGTGTTTGTTTCAAATAGCCTTGCTAGCCTAAACCTTGTATCGAGAGGGAATACTTCTCATGCATCCAAAATACTTGAGCCAACCACTATGTCATTTGTGTCCACCATACCTACCTACTACATGGTATTTCTCCGCCATTCCAAAGTAAATTGCTTGAGTGATACCTTTAAATTTCCATTCTTCACCTTTACAATATATAGCTCATGGGACAAATAGCCTAAAAACTATTGTGATATTGAATATGTACTTATGCACTTTATCTCTTATTAAGTTGCTCGTTGTGCGATAACCATGTTCCTGGGGATGCCATCAACTAATCTTTGTTGAATATCATGTGAGTTGCTATGCATGTTCGTCTTGTCTGAAGTAAGGCGATCTACCACCTTATGGTTAGAGCGTGCATATTGTTAGAAGAACATTGGGCCGCTAACTAAAGCCATGATCCATGGTGAAAGTTTGATTTTGGACATATATCCTCAATCTCATATGAGAAAAATTAATTATTGCTACATGCTTATGCATAAAAGAGGAGTCCATTATCTGTTGTCTATGTTGTCCCGGTATGGATGTCTAAGTTGAGAATAATCAATAGCGAGAAATCCGATGCGACCTTTCTCCTTAGACCTTTGTACAGCGGCATGAGGTACCCCTTTGTGACACTTGGTTAAAACATGTGCATTGCGATGATCCCGTAGTCCAAGCTAATTAGGACAAGGTGCGGGCACTATTAGTATACTATGCATGAGGCTTGCAACTTGTAAGATATAATTTACATGATGCATATGCTTTATTACTACCGTTGACAAAATTGTTTCTTGTTTTCAAAATCAAAGCTCTAGCACAAATATAGCAATCGGTGCTTTCCTCTTTGAAAGACCATTCTTTTACTTTTATTGTTGAGTCAGTTCACCTATTTCTCTCCACCTCAAGAAGCAAACACTTGTGTGAACTGCATTGATTCCTACATATTTGCATATTGCACTTATTATATTACTCTATGTTGACAATATCCATGAGATATACATGTTATAAGTTGAAAGCACCGCTGAAACTTAATCTTCCTTTGTGTTGCTTCAATGCCTTTACTTTGAATTATTGCTTTATGAGTTAACTCTTATGCAAGACTTATTGATGCTTGTCTTGAAGTACTATTCATGAAAAGTCTTTTGCTATATGATTCATTTGTTTACTCATGTCATTTACCATTGCTTTGATCGCTGCATTCATTACATATGTTTACAATAGTATGATCAAGGTTATGATGGCATGTCACTCCAGAAATTATCTTTGTTATCGTTTACCTGCTCGGGACGAGCGAAACTAAGGGGATGCTGATACGTCTCCGACGTATCGATAATTTCTTATGTTCCAGGCCACATTATTGATGATATCTACATGTTATATGCACATTTTATGTCATATTTATGCTTTTTCCGGAACTAACCTATTGACGAGATGCCGAAGGGCAGTTCCGTTTGCTTTTTTTTTGGTTTGAAATCCTAGCGAAATATTCTCGGAATTGGACGAAATCAACGCCCAGGTTTCTATTTTGCCCAAGCATCAGGCAGAGAACGCGAGAGAGGGGGCACAGCCCACCAAACCCTAGGCGGCGCGGCCAGGGGCCGCGCGCCCCTATAGTGTCGTCGCCCGTTGACCTTCGGCGCCTCTTCGCCTATAAAGCCCCTCGACCTAAAACCTCGATACGGAAAAGCCACGGTCGAGAAACCTTCGAGCCGCCGCCATCGCGACCAAGATGCGGGGACGAGTCTGTTCGGCCGCCGGAACGGGAAGTGCCCGGAAGGCTTCTCCATCGACACCACCGCCATCTCCATCAACGCTGCTGTCTCCCATGAGGAGGAGTAGTTCTCCATCGAGGCTCGGGGCTGTACCGGTAGCTATGTGGTTCATCTCTCTCCTATGTACTTCAATACAATAATCTCATGAGCTGCCTTACATGATTGAGATTCATATGATGATGCTTGTAATCTAGATGTCGTTATGCTAGTCAAGTGAATTTTACTTATGTGATCTCCGGAGACTCCTTGTCCCACGTGTGTAAAGGTGACAATGTGTGCACCGTGTGGGTCTCTTAGGCTATATTTCAGAATACTTATTCACTGTTATGAATGGCATGGTGAAGTGCTTATTTATATCTCTTTATGATTGCAATGTGTTTTGTATCACAATTTATCTATGTGCTACTCTAGTGATGTTATTAAAGTAGTTTTATTCCTCCTGCACGGTGTAATGGTGACAGTGTGTGCATCCGTGTTAGTACTTGGCTTATGCTATGATTATGATCTCTTGTAGATTATGAAGTTAACTATTGCTATGATGGTATTGATGTGATCTATGCCTCCTTTCATAGCGTGAAGGTGACAGTGTGCATGCTATGTTAGTACTTGGTTTAGTTGTGTTGATCTATCTTACACTCTAAGGTTATTTAAATATGAACATTGAATATTGTGGAGCTTGTTAACTCCGGCATTGAGGTTCGTGTAATCCTACGCAATTATTAGTGTTCATCATCCAACAAGAGAGTGTAGTATGCATTTATCTATTACTGTATGTGATCAAAGTTGAGAGTGTCCACTAGTGAAAGTATGATCCCTAGGCCTTGTTCCTAAATATGCTATCGCTGCTTGTTTTGTTTTACTGCGTTACTGCTGCTGCGTTACTACGCTTTTCTTGTCTGGCAAAGCACTTTTCGTGCCGTTGCTCTGCTCATATATATTCATACCACCTATATTTCACTATCTCTTCGCGAACTAGTGCACCTATTAGGTGTGTTGGGGACACAGAGACTTCTTGCTTTGTGGTTGCGGGGTTGCATGAGAGGGATATCTTTGACCTCTTCCTCCCGAGTTCGATAAACCTTGGGTGATCTACTTAAGGGAAACTTGCTGCTGTTCTACAAACCTCTGCTCTTGGAGGCCCAACACTGTCTACAGGAAAAGGAGGGGGCGTAGACATCAGCTATCGCCGTCCGTATGTGCTCCAACAACGATGTCGGCCCCTCGAGTCACGTCGGCAGCCAGTAGTAGGCCGCGCTACAGCAAGTAGGTACGCCCATCGTAGGTTTAGGTTAACTCGACTAATGGTCCTTTGGCCAATTAATAGTAATTATAATTTATTTATTTTGCTTACATGTGTCATTGCCTAGGGCCCGGTTACAACCAACGCGGACTCGCGGCGCACACGCTGACGTATCCACGGCACATATTTAAGCCGAGTTTGCGTTTCGACGGACAAACCGATCACTATGCATTGAGCAGCTAAGCTTAGGTGCAGAAATTGCAAACGGTCATTGCACATCCGTTTGTGTCGGGCGATGGAGATGCCCCTAGAGCATCTCCACTCGTCCCCCCGACGAGGCCCCCGAGCGACGTTTTTTCCATCCGGACGGCGAAATTCGGCCGGTCGCGCCCCGGTTCCTCGTTTCGTCCGGTTGGCCCTTCATCCATCGGCGAGCCCACGCCATCCCCCGGGCGCTCGGGACTCGGACGAAAGATTTTGGCGCGAAACATCGTGTGGACCCGCGTAGTCGGCGAGGAAAACCAAATCCTGTCGATTTTCCCTCCAATTTGCTTGCATATCCCCATTCCCTCCAATTTGCTTGCATATCCCCATTCTCTCCCGCCGAAATTCCCCAATCTCCTCGTCTTCCAGCTCCAGTTCCCGGCGGCGCCTTCTCGTCCACCACTGATACGCGTACAACACGCGTCCGTTGGGAACCCCAAGAGGAAGGTGTGATGCGTACAGCGGCAAGTTTTCCCTCGATGAAACCAAGGTTTATCGAACCGTAGGAGCCAAGAAGCACGTTGAAGGTTGATGGCGGCGGGATGTAGTGCTTAACACCAGAGATTCGGCGCCAACGTGGAACTGCACAACACAACCAAAGTACTTTGCCCCAACGAAACAATGAGGTTGTCAATCTCACCGGCTTGCTGTAACAAAGGATTAGATGTATAGTGTGGATGATGATTGTTTGCGAGAACAGTAGAACAGTATTGCAGTAGATTGTATTTCAGTATAGAATTGGACCGGGGTCCACAGTTCACTAGAGGTGTCTCTCCCATAAGATAAACAGCATGTTGGGTGAACAAATTACAGTTGGGCAATTGACAAATAAAGAGGGCATGACCATGCACATACATATTATGATGAGTATAGTGAGATTTAATTGGGCATTACGACAAAGTACATAGACCGCTATCCGGCATGCATCTATGCCTAAAAGTCCACCTTCGAGTTATCATCCGAACTCCCTCAGTATTAAGTTGCTAACAACGGACAATTGCATTAAGTATTGCGCGTAATGTAATCGGTAACTACATCCTTGAACATAGCACCAATGTTTTATCCCTAGTGGCAACAGCACATCCATAATCTTAGAGATTTCTGTCACTTCCCCAGATTCACGGAGACATGAACCCACTATCGAGCATAAATACTCCCTCTTGGAGTTACAAGCATCTACTTGGCCAGAGCATCTACTAGTAACGGAGAGCATGCAAGATCATAAACAACACATAGACATAACTTTGATAATCAACATAACAAGTATTCTCTATTCATCGGATCCCAACAAACGCAACATATAGAATTACAGATAGATGATCTTGATCATGTTAGGCAGCTCACAAGATCGACAATTAAGCACAATGGGAGAAGACAACCATCTAGCTACTGCTATGGACCCATAGTCCGGGGGTAGACTACTCACACATCACTCCGGAGCGACCATGGCGGCGTAGAGTCCTCGGGAGATGATTCCCCTCTTGGGCGGGGGTGAGGCGATCTCTGAATCCCAGAGATGGGATTGGCGGCGGCGGCGTCTCGGAAGGTTTTCCGTATCGTGGCTCTCGGTTAAGGGGGTTTCGCGACGGAGGCTTTAAGTAGGCGGAAGGGCAGGTCGGGGGGCCACACGAGGGCCCACACCATAGGGCCGCGCGGCCAGGCAGGGGCCGCGCCGCCTAGGTTTGGCTGCCTCGTGGCCCCTTCGTCTCCTCTTCGGTCTTGGAAGCTTCGTGGCAAAATAGGACCCAGGGCGTTGATTTCGTCAATTCGAGAATATTTCGTTACTAGGATTTCGAAACCAAGCAAACGACAGCGGCACTTCGGCATCTTGTTAATAGGTTAGTTCCAGAAAATGCACGAATATGACATAAAGTGTGCATAAAACATGTAGATAACATCAATAATGTGGCATGGAACACAAGAAATTATCGATACGTCGGAGACGTATCAACCACCACTCTCCTCCTCGTCTTCTCGTCCACCACAATGCCGCCGAAGGCGCCGGCGAGGAAGATGCGGGCGAAGAAGACGAAGCCGCCGGGCATGTCGAACGCCGAGTGGGCGGCGGACGAGAAACGGCGCGAGGTGGAAACAAGCGGCAGGGCGGAGAGGGTGAAAGAGCCGCCAAGAGGCGGCGGCGGCCAACGAACAAGCGAGGATGATCAGCATGGCCATGGCGCGGCGCATGTTCCCGGCCAATGGCGACGCAAGGTACAACCGGTTCCGTCGTCCTTCTCCCCTGTACTCGCCGTCGCCGTGCGTGTTCCAAGAGGGCGCCTACGTCCAGCCGTCCGGGTCCACGCCGTCGCCGCCCGAGCTTGACGTCGGCGGTAGCGGCCAGTTCGAGGGCACCTCGCCGGCCATGCGACGGGCCGCTCGCGTTCGGTGCGATGGCGGCGCGAACGAAGAGGAGATCCACGAGATGACCTCCGGCTCCGCGCCGCTGCCGAGCCGGGGTTTTCATGGCCGCCGCCGCTGCGTGCCCGGGTTCTTCACGCAAGAGGAGGCGAGGGCGACGGCAGCTGTCGCGGCGCGCAACAAGTCAGGGAGGATGTTGCCGACGAGCCAAGCCGTCGAAGAAGACGGAAGAAGAAGAGCCAACTCAAGCCGCCGCCAACTGTCGAAGGGGAAGAAGAAGAGGAAGAAGGACTCGCCGCCTGCCGAACCGCGTATCAAATGGACGCCGAAGGAAGGGAGTGCCTCGCCGAAGCTTGGATGACCGTGTCCATGAACGGCATAATCGGGGCCAATCGGTCGTTCGACACATACGGCTTCGAGTGAAGCGGCGACGAGCGCAAACTCGTCGATCCCTACTTCAACAAGACGAACATGAACGTGTCGGAGACAAGGCAATGGCCACCCATTGGGGGATCATGCAGACGGCGTGCAGCAAATGGCACGGCATACAGGAGGAGTGCGACAAACGGCCGATCAGCGGCCACGACTTGGAGCAAAAGGTATGCTCCGTCGACCCTGCATCACCGAGGTACATCGTCGTTAGCTGACCCGTATCGCCGTGCTCTTTTTCCCCGGCTGCGCCGAGCTTTGGACATGTACACGGACGACACCGGCCTGCAGTTCAAGTTCCTCAACGTCTACGCCCGCCTCGAGAACTGCGAGAAGTGGAAGGAAGTCCGCACGACCCTCTCGAAGAGCAAGACCGAGCAGTACAACCCCTCGGCGGCGCGCGGAAGGGCGCCCTAAACTCGGCGAGAAGAAGCTCAAAGAGCTCAAAAGACGGGCAATCCCGCCGACAGGGATGCGGCGTCGATCGACAAGTGCTGGGCCGACTTGAGGTCGCACGCCGACGGGAGGAACGACAAGTTCGACGGCAGGTGGCGGAGATGCTCGCCAACCAAGGCGTCCGGATCGCCTGAAGACGACGGCGGCGAAGAGGAACACGGACTTGGCGTTCCTCATGGGCGGCGACATGGAACGATGGACGAGGAGACGAGGAATTGGTACCAGGGCCACCGCAGCGACATCCTCCGAGCCACTCCGGCCGGTCCTTCGTCGTCTCCGCGGCTCCTACCTCGTCTACCTCGCCATCTACCTCGTCATTCGGCGCCGACGTCCCCTGCCACTTCATCGTCAGCCGCGCAGCGGCCACGCGTGTGAGAAACGTCCGTCGGACACCGCCGTGCCGGCCGGGACTGAGCAGCCGTCTCCGTGTAATTTCCCTCCGATCGCCGATCCGTGGTGATCCTTTTGCTCCTTTTGCCGATCAATGGCCGTACTTGTAGCGCGGGACGGCGATTTGTTTGAATTTAAACTCTATCCGCCGAACTCCGGGTGGACGACTAGAAATACGGTACTCCCCACGACTTAATTTCGTCCAATCCGGCGGTTGTTTCGTCCGGATTTGGGCGTGGGGAGCGCCAACGAGTGGGGATGCTCTTATGGAGAGCCCAAGTAGGTCATCGTCGCGTGTACGTTGGTACGAGCATCCGTCGAACGTACGGCTGGATGCGGCCGTCACTGTGTGGCTGGTTACAGATGTGCGGTGCGTAGGTTCACACGTCTACGTCGTCAAATATTCCGCCCAATCACGACGCTCCCTGGTGGTGAACACGTTGTTGCTAGTACTACTGAAACATGGATCGTGACATTTGGTCCATTATTATTATTATTATTGCTTTATAATAATATAATATAACGCTATAAGAGTGCAAATTAAGCCTGATATCCTTTTAAAAGGAAGTCAACCATTGCTGAAAAATAATAAATCAGGTGGCCTTGGCGTTTACCAAACGTCTTTAAGCGTTGACGATGTCCTTGTATTGAGGCTTGGGTGATTTTTTTAGCTGTGGTCGAGTTTGCGAAATGGACACGAAGCCGCCATAAAAGGGTGGACCCATAATAAATAAAAATTAGAAGTGGAGGCATAAGGTGAGTGAGAGTATTCCTTGTATAAATTTAGAAAATTGGAAGAAGTCTTATTTATATATGAACAGTTCAAAATTTTGAGTGGATCCTATGCCCACACTCAGCTACGCTTGGAACCACCCCTGCCCGTGTAATAATCTTAATTGGATTTAAGAAAAGGTGGGATGCCTAAGAACGTATGTGATTGGTATGTTTCGTGTTTGTGTCTTTCAAAGGCTCGATTTGCATTGACGTTGCTATTTGCTATACCGTGATAGATACCGCCTATGATACCGGTAAATAATTCTTTTGGTCGAGAACAAGACATCGCGTGAGCCCTGAGATGCGAAAAGAAAAAAAAAAGGAGTGTTATTGTGACTCGGCCTCTTGTTGTATACAAAATGAGCCATTTTACGGGAGCATCACTAGTCGCAAGTCATCGTTGTCACATAATTTTGAGATTATATCATGTCTAAACCCGGACAAGTAGACGAACTATTGGGTTTTTTTTTTCCCTAGTATTTGGAATGATCCACTCTCATCCCATATACATACATGCCCTCGCAAAGTCATAAACCATTTCATGTGTTTTTTAGCACATGTCACAAGTCACATAATTGTTGTAAACAAATCAGCACGTTAATTAACCCTTGACTCTTTTTGTGTTGAAAAAACATCACGGGGGCTCCTCGTGCTGGGTTGGGTCAGGTGATTTCTTCTTCTCTAGGTGCGGTGTGTGAGCCAATTACATATACCCGCATCTCCTGTAATAAGCTGGGATCTGATCTCGTGCGGATCAGCGGCTGCCGCTCAAGATCCTGATTCCCCTTTTCTTCCTTGTTGTGGAGGCGAGCAGAGGCGGTTGGTGGCTCGATGTGTGGCATCACGGCAGGGACCTCTCCCGCCTCTCGTGTTGGTCACAGTGATCTCCATCCAACGCGTGATGGTAAGGGTTTGGCTATAACTTTAAGTTCTTCTAAGGCCCTTCCGTAAATTGTATTGCCACCGCTGGCTGAATGAATTGTATTGGCACCGTTGAATGAATGGAAGTTTGCGGCCTGTTGAGACCGTTCCCTGTCGAAAAGCAAAAAGAAAAAAGTCGTAAAAGTCATGAGCCATTTCATGGTTATTTTTTGTTTAAGTAGCGTAAGTCATACTAGGTAAGTAAGAGCATCCACAATGTATAGCCAAAAGTGGTTCCAAATTATCCTTTTGGCTTTTGGAACTAGTTCCTTACATTGTGAGAGTGGTTCCAAAATGATGAAAAGAGGGAACCGGAGCACCTACTTGCTCCGATGCCAAATTGAGATGAGGGATTAAAATATAGTTGTTTGCATGTTGGCTGTACACGTGTTGAGAAATGTGAGGATGAGAGGTAGTATATGAGAGAGATTGGTGATATTTTAGTTTACTTCTTCCCTGTAGTGGGTCCCATCTTAAAAATATTTGGGAACCATCACGTTGTGGCAAATCTAGCAATTTGGCATTCACGCTATATAACTGTAGCGTGTCAGATTTGGCAACACATACATTGTGGATGCCCTAAGTCGCATAAGTGTACTAGTTGTAAAGAAAGGGGCGGGCAGGTTGATGATGAAACCCTAGACCACAGGTTTTGTGTTGAAAAACTCCACGGCCACGGGGTCCTCGTGCCTGGTCCGGTCAGGCCAGCAACCGTGTGAGGTGTGAACGTTCGTTCCTTCCTCCCTCCTAGTCCCACACGCACACTCTGCGGAACACGAGCCAAGAAAAATCCAACCCGCACCATCTCCGTCCGTCCGTCCGTCCGTCCGCTATATATCGGTGGCGCTCCGCCCGCCCGCCCCCAATTATCCCTTCCATACCCTGCTGCGGCGCGGCGCTTGTCCCCTTCCTCCTCCTCCCAAATTCTGCTGTTTGTGGTTGTGGCGGACGAGAGAAAGAAGATCCGTCTCTTCTCGTCCAGAATCGCCGGCCTTATCTCCCGCGCCGCGCGCCGCCCATCCACACGTTCTGCGCCCCCCGGCCCCTGCGGCGCCACTCTTTTGGATTCATCCGCCGGCGTGGTCTGCTGCGCGCCGCCCGCTCTCCTCTTTATAGGTTTACGGACGGCAGTCCACACCCCCCAAAGAACCGCCCCCCGCCCTGTCCACCACGCCCACGCGTGAGGGGCCGATTCCTTTCCCTCTTGTTATCTGCGTGCGCCCAATTCCTATACCCTACCCACACAACTCATCTCCGCGCCAGCCGCGGAATTCCTTCCCAGGCTTTGTTTTGGACCCAACAAACCAGACCACGGACATGTCGGTGCTGGCCGATCTGCTGGCGGAGGTCTTCCGGGAGCCCACGCTGGCCGGGGTCTGCCGGGAGCTCGCAACCCTCGCAGCGCCGCTCTGGCTCGCCGCCCTCCTCGGATTGCTCGTCGGATGGGCCTGGCGCCCGCGCTGGGCCGCCGCGGTCCTAGCCGTCCCGCACCACCAGCTGGCGCCACCGGCGCTGCCACAGCCTCCACCTGCGCTGTCCATCGCCAAGGAATTTGCCGTCATCCCCAGGTGACTACTTGGTTTCTGGCTGCCCGCG
This sequence comes from Lolium multiflorum, assembly GCA_030979885.1. Taxonomy (NCBI): domain Eukaryota; kingdom Viridiplantae; phylum Streptophyta; class Magnoliopsida; order Poales; family Poaceae; genus Lolium; species Lolium multiflorum. The sequence continues at coordinate 1,473,579 of CM061748.1, forward strand.
CAAGTATTCTCTCCCCAACTGGATTAATTCTGCGATTGGGCTGCTGTGGTTCGCTTTTACTCAATTCATTTTTGGTGTGTCTGTGTGGTGTAGAGCCAAGGAGGTGCCTTCGGTGGCGGCGCCAGCGGCGGAGGAGGAGTTGCCGGTGAACACCGACGACTTGAAGCACCTCCGCAGGGTCGTCCAGGAGAAGGACGGCGGCCCGGCGTGGATACACATGATGGACCGCACGTTGCCCACCTTTAGGTACCAGGCCTGGCGCAGAGACATGGAGGTGCGTATACTTCTCCTACTAAACTCTCCAAACTTTCTCAAGTACTAGAGCTCACTTCAGTTGTTACCCGAATGGATGTATAATTGGAGAAAATTTGTGTCTAGTGTTTCAAAAAATTTGGTACTCACTTAGGTTTGGATGCTTTAGACTGCCTTAGGATTCAGCAACATAGTTGCCAACCTTTTAAAAATTGTTAAACGTAATAGGCTCTAGTGTTCTCTGATGAATGATGATGAGTTATCTAGAGTTGCGAGATTATGCGTAGTTGCGACGCGGTTCTATTCTCTATCTCACGATTTTAATTCTTTCCTCATTCCAGAATGGCCCGCCGCAGTATCGCAGCAGCACCATCTTCGAGGACGCGTCGCCGGACGTGGTCAGGGATTTCTTCTGGGACGACGAGTTCCGGACGAGCAACACCTGGGACGACATGCTGCTTCAGCATGACATGTTGGAGGAGTGCACCGAGACTGGAACAATGGTTGTTCGCTGGGTTAGGAAGGTGAGCTGCCATTTCTGTGTGATCTCTTTGCGGAGAGTATGTCAACCTCCTCTATGTATATTTTGCTTATACTGGATGCTTTGCCCGTTTCTGCAGTTTCCATTCTTCTGCAGCGACCGCGAGTACATTATTGGTCGCAGGATTTGGGCATCTGGAAAGACCTACTACTGCGTAACCAAGGTATGTCATGAAGTAGTATTAGCTTTTACTATCTGTTAACAAGCTAAATTAGAGTACTGTAATTCATGGTTGCTTTCATACTTGATCTTCGTGCCTCTAGTTTTTCAGCTGCACATTGGTTATCTCTAGTCTATAGATAGGAGCTGCTTGCTTATCTAGGTGAATTAAGCTTCTACTGTAATTTTACAGAGCGTGCCTCGTCCCTCTGTTCCAAGGAGCAGCAAACCTCGCCGTGTGGACCTGTACTACTCTAGTTGGTGCATCCGTCCAGGTATTGTAGCAGCTCCATCTTCACAAATTCCTTGTCAATAACAGATTTTGCCAGGCCAGTGAAATTTACGCTTCTTCTCTTTTTGTATACCAGTTGAGTCCAGAAATGGTGCGATGACAGCATGTGAGGTGCTCCTGTTCCACCACGAGGACATGGGCATCCCATGGGGGATCGCAAAGCTCGGCGTGCAGCAGGGGATGTGGGGCTGTGTCAAGCGGATAGAGCCTGGCCTGAGGGCATACCAGACAGCGAGGGCCGCCGGTGAGCCCATGTCCAAGTATGCCGCAATGGCGCACGTCAATACAAAGTTTGTCGCCGATGAGCTCAACGATTCTGAAGGCCACAGCGAGGCTGGTTCAAGCAGCAACAACAACAACAACGCTATGTCCGAGAAGCCAAAGCACTGGACGGGGAACCTACCCAAAGTCTTCCTGATTGGTGGTGCAGTTGCTCTGGCTTGCTCCTTCGACCAGGGACTGCTGACCAAGGCTGTCATCTTCGGTACGGCGAGGAGGTTTGCAGGACCAGGAAGGAGATAGGAACCGGACATCAACGATCCAATGATTCATTTGTGCTTATCATCGTTGAGATGATATGCACATTGTTCTGATGCACAACTGAGCAGAGTTCTTCGGTGTTTCCATATAGGAACGCCCATATTTGCAGATGAAGACGGGTTTGTTTCGTGTTGGATCGTTCAGAAGAGGAAGAACCTGTAAGCAGGCTTGTACATACTGCTGGAGCTGCAGTTTGTGTGGCTCATAGCTTAGCAGGTTAGAATAGAACCATGATAATGATTTATGAGACAGTTGGATGTTGAGGCACAATGTATGAGGCTCTTGTTCTGGAGGTGCTATAAAATATAGTGCTTTTTGTTAGCTGTATGTATTAACTAACAATAATTTCTTGCTTTCCTCGCTGATTGACACTTCATCGGTTTTACCTACGGTTGGTGGTGACATACTGCTTTCATGTTGAATATTCTTCAGGGAGATCTGTTTCCAATTCGATTCCTCATCTTCAACTTTACTGCATCTCAGAAAAACTCTAGCATACTTAGGTGAGATGATATTCTATAAACCTGTTAAATTTCAACTTCGTAGTCAACTACTTTTGGAAGCCAAGGAAAAGCACAATCAACTAACAACAAATATTTCTATAATGCTCTAAAAATTGTGAAAAAAAGATTCATACGTGTAGAGGAAGGATTTTTTATTGTAAGACAGTATGCTCAATTTTCACTTACTGTAACTTGAGTACCTTTGCTCCATCACATTATTAATTATTTGTAGCCCAGCGTGCACTAACTTAATTTGCTGCTTCTCCTCAGTTTGAAAACTGTCATAATTTGTTTGCATGTTTTCTATGTTTATGTGTCTGTATGATTTGTTTTACTTCCTCCAATCCATAACAAGTATCGTGGTTTTAGTTTATTTTTAGTCAAATTTAATTTAAAACCACAACACTTACTATGGATTGGGCAGAGTATAATTATTTCAAATTTAGATATATGACTTTTTTTCCCGAGTCACCATATCGGCATCTTAAGCCACCAGGATCAGAAAACTCCGGTTCCACTTTCACCTGAGTTTGATAACATGCATTACATACTACAGAATCAAGTGCCCAACATATTCAAATACTTTGAAAATTTATCGAAACATTGGAACTGTCCTCTGCATAGTTATTGAGTTGAATACCCTACCAACATGGTATCCAAAGAGACAATCCCCGATCGTCCGTCATCACATATTTATAGAACCCAACAAATTCACATACTGCGAAACCACTTTCCGCAACGAGCTAATGCATGCGGGTTCATGTGGCCAGGATAACTGACACTGCCAAGAATATGGAGTAGTACTTGGCGTGTTCTTCCTCCTCTCTTTCCCCTTCCCTCCTCCTTTCAACAGCTAGCTTTCCTGGTCCATCCTTTTCCCAAAGCAGGAATAAACCTTGCTTAACGTACTGTGATTCTCATCATCTTTTTCCTTCCTTTTTCTTGGGCGGGAGATGATCATTATCATCTTACTTTTATCCCAAAAATGCCAGCCAAATTTCTCCAACAATATAATGAGTGTTTACCGGATCGAAAAGGGGAGGTGATGCCACTTAGCCAGAAATGGCGAGTGTTAGGCAGCGTGTGATGATCAAATAATCAGTACTTGCATTACATAGATGATTCAGTTGAGGATATATGTGCACCCTGTAGGCGTGTAGGATAGCAGGGACATCTGTTCCTTTCTAGTTGAGTGTGTGATTTTTTGGGGGTTAAAACTATATGACCAAATAGTTTGTTTTCTTTTAAAGGAGGTTGTACCCCAGCCTCTACATCAAAATACGGCATTTTTATTATATTATTTTACAAAGTCTTACAAAATAATACATCGATCAACCCGAAGACACCTTCTTGGCGACATGTGTTGCTATAACAAAAAAATTGATGGTGAGGTGGCCATGATCAGGGCCATATGTTGTGACCTGACACATGCCTACATCATCTAAAACCAGAGCACCTATCCAGCAAGCCGCCGCCACAGTCTTCCGCGGACCCACCTTCAGGAGGGACCAACGCATTGAACTTGTCATGTCGATATGATCGATCAATTATGGTCCTTACTCAGTGTAACTTAAAAAATCATTTTACATTATGTTATTTGTTGTTTACCTCGCCTTGCCAACAATCATAGTTTCTTACAAAAATGTTATATGTAGATCTGCATCTTGTACATGCATGTGTGTTATTACTATTTCTTGAAGTTTTTATGTTCGATTTTTCATTAACCATATTATGATCGTGACCACATGATGTTAAGGGTCAGAAAATTCTGGTTTGAGTTGACGTTGATTTGGAAATATTTACACAGCAGTTGCTTTGGCGACATAATTCAAATATTTTGCTAATTTTTCGAAGCATTTACACCATCCTCCCAAACTGTCATTTCGAAAACCAGCATGGCCTCCAAAAACTCAACCCCCAATTTCCATCACCAACATGCATATAACCCAACATATCCACGAATAGTTGAACTACATCCCGTGGCAAATCATTGCATATTTCAAACAGTTTGTAAAAATATCACCAACAAGATGACTTGACTTTAAAAAAACGGTGCCCCGACGTGGGCTTAGCCCAGTGGTTGGGATCGCAGTGGCGTACCCTAACGACCGGAGTTCGATTTCTGTCAGGGACGAATTTCGGAATTGTCACGCCAAGTCCCGCTTCTACCATATCAAAAAGTGTCTAGTTCCTCCTAGACACGGTTTCATTTTTTTTTAAAAAAAACGGTGCCCCATTCCTTTCCTCATTTTCCGTCTTTCTTTCAACCGCTTCCTCGTCCAACCTTTTTCGATAAGGAATAAACCTTGCTTAACGTAAAAATATTGTGATTTTTATCATCATTTTTCCTTCTTTTTTTTGGGTCGGAGGTGAGATCGTTCTTACAACCTTCACTTTTTTACAGTTGAGAATCATGATTCTTTTCATCTTATTTTCTCACAAAATGCAAACCTAATTTCTCCAGCAAGGCAATGCGCATTTCCGAAACTGAAAACGGGATGTGATGCCACTTGGCCAAAAATGGTGAGTATTAGATGCCGTGTGATGGTCAACTAATCAGTGGCTTGCTAAGTCAGTTGAAGATATTTGTGCACCCTATTAATTGACCTGAAAATGTAATGACAAGGACCTCAGCACGAGGAAAGGCATACGTGTCTACCGCTATGGCCCATGGCACTGAGTTTGGTACGGGTAGACCTCTCCTATGATAGTCTCTCTTTTTTTTTTTTTTTGCGAAACCTATGATAGTCTATCGACAAACAACTCGTATGATACATCAGTGGAAATCGTGATGCTGTTGTAAGATCGTGGGTTGTTTAGCGAGAAAGATAACAAAGTTCAGCATATTCATCTGACATCGCGCAATTGTTGGCCACAATACAAAAGAGTTTCATACATACTCTTATAGGTACATCAGGCACGTGAGGAGAGTGTGACCTTGTCTTCAGAGCTGGGGCTGTACGAAGGAAAAGAATATATTCTCCCAAGCAACATAGTACAACAGTTCCAACAAACTTATGTTTTCGCAACCCTTTCAATATAAATACTGTACCAATTACTACAAACCAGGCTAGATGTAGAGTTACTGTAGAGCAACTGGACTGGGTAACATTTTTTGGGGTAAAAACGGCTCAAAAAGTGAGCTGGCAGAGCAAGGAATTACAGCGTTACACAGCAACATACCACATCTACAAACAAAAGAAATCGACGGACGGCAGGTTTAACAAAACTAGGGGTAGTAGCTAAACAGGGGCGGTACAGAAGGTGACCATGACCGAACATTGCTTCCGCGGCAGCTAGACCTGAGCGGTGCCTTGGGTAAACTTGGGGTCCTCGCATCGGTACTTGCCGTCGGGGCCAATGCCAAAGCCCTTGGGATCAGCAAACACGTTCTCCAGCAGCTGGCTCCGGGGAGGGAGCGGGCTGGCGTCCGCGAACTCCACGGCCTCCTCCACCACATCGTCGATCCTCTTCTCGATGCTCTTCAGCTCAGCCTCAGAAGCAAGGTTCTGCTCGATGATGTACTTCTTCAGCTGCGTGATGGGGTCCCTCGCCGCGTAGTGGGATTTCTCATCTGTGGACGCACGGATGATTCAGTCAGAGAGCATTAGCGGAGAAATAACTGACAGCTCAGCAGATGATAACTAAGTTTGCTGTTGGAAACAACAAAATCCAGTAAAGTACAGAATACGGATGCAAATACACACCGAAATGTAGGAGAATAATTACAAATCAAGATTAGTAGGGAGTGATATTTTCAATAATACATACATAGACCATGGCAAATATTGTAATCTTCTGATTGAAAATCAAAATAAGTTGAGGGTCTAGGTCATGTAAGAATATTCAATCTTAGCTAACTGATTTGTTTCTGCCTTCATCACTTACAATCCATCTCATAGGGTTACTAGCTGAGGAAAAATGACTTCAGAATAACCGCATAAGGCAATAACATCATGGGATAAAAGATTATGATTGACTATGCCAAATTTGTAGGGTTTATCAGCTTGATGTGGAAACACAATGGTGGGCCATTTTAAAGTGATGACATCCTATGAGGTAACAACATCCTACAACAAGAAGATACTCCAAAAACAAGGAAACTAAGCTGCAGTTCACCAGGTGGCACATGACCACAAAGGCAAACTTATCATCAAGTGGCATTGTCATAAAGAAAAAATAAAAGTCCAGGAAAGCAGGACGTGGTTTTCGATATGCTGCTGTTTTTGTTCAGATTTATATATGAGGTGACCACGAGACAATTTAGGCATACCTATCAGGATGTTGACATGTCAGATAAGGTGACTGTGATGACGATAAGAACAAAAGAAGTATTTCTTTCAGTAGTTCAATTGGCACCACAAAACTGTACTCTCAAGTATCTAATTATAACTACTTTCTATCAAGTCAATTCATCATAATGACAATCCCATTAGCCGAGTGATACCTAAGTCAATTCATGTTGAGATCTTACTACCGTTAGCTGAGATATGTAAGATAGATCATAATCCAGCTTGTGATAATATAAACCCTATGCAGACTGACACAACTCGCATGGGCACAACTCGGTATGTATTACTACATGCTATTTAACTTAGATTCCAGGCTAGTTTAAAGAAATGGCACAAACATTATAATTAAGCTATATTTCTGGCATTTTCAATTTCTACAGCTAGCTCAGGGGAACTAGCAAGCAGTTCTACTAGCACTAATAGAAGTGCAGTAAAAATTATAACAGGAAGGCAATCTTACCAGGCCTCCTGAGTTCATCTGGATCAGCAAGAGAGTGACCTCGGAACCGGTAAGTTTCAGCTTCCACTAGAGTTGGCCCTTCACCTCTCCTTGCCCTGTCAATTGCCTCCTTTGCCACCTCCCTGACCTTGAGGACATCCATCCCATCGACATGTACCCCAGGCATTCCAAATGCCGGGCCCTTCTTCCAGATCTCAGGATCCGAAGTCGCCCTAAGGTGTGACATCCCGATGGCCCATAGGTTGTTTTCCACAACAAAGATAATAGGAAGCTTCCAGAGCTGAGCCATGTTGAGGCACTCAAAGAACTGGCCGTTGTTTGCGGTACCATCTCCAAAGAATGCAATCGTGACATCGAGACCATCAGGGCTAGACTGCTTGAGCACCTCATGGCGGTACTTAGCAGCGAAGGCGGCACCAGTGGCGACAGGGATGCCTTCTCCAATGAAAGCGAAACCCCCAAGCACGTTGTGGGGTTCAGAGAACATGTGCATGGACCCACCCTGCCCACGGCAGCAGCCGGTGGCCTTGCCGAAGAGCTCGGCCATGACAGAACGGGCCGGGACACCCTTGGACAGCGCATGGACGTGGTCACGGTACGTGCTAACGACACAGTCGGGCTGGTTGAGCAGCTTGATGAAGCCGGTGGAGACGGCTTCCTGCCCGTTGTAGAGATGCACGAAACCAAACATCTTGCCGCGGTAGTACATCTGCGCGCACATGTCCTCAAAGTTACGGCCGAGAACCATGTCCTCGTACAGCTCCAGTGCCTCTTCCCGTGTCACTGCCTGCATACAGCGAGAGACTTCGAGTTAAGAACGCATATTTAACAATTGAGAAGCTTTAGTTCTCGATTTTTTTATGTACAAGCGTAGCTGGTTAGGAACATGAAAGGGCTTCTTCCAATATTTGACAATGGAGAACCGACGGTTCTCTACTTACTTTTCATGTACAAGCATAACTGGCTCACTACAGCTACAGAATTACAAGGTAGATCTAGAGAGAAACAAAACAAGTGCTCCAATTTCGAAATTGCATCCTGCATATAAGAGGTTTTGGTAGGCTACCTAAAATAGCCCAACCAAAACGTGTGACAGAGGTAGTACATTTTGGCTGCTAACAAGGATCCCCTTTTTAAAACTAAAATAAAACAAAGTTGGCATGAGAGGATCAGTAGGCAGAGAAGCTCTGCAGCACTTGCAAATCCTAGAGAGAGCTTGGCAAGCATGGAACGTGATGAAATTAAGGAGAATTCTCAATTCAAAATTTAGGAGGCATATGGCTAGTTCAACTAGAGTACTATCCAATAATCTTGGAGAAGAGAATTGCGTAAGCTTCCAATCTGAACTAGAGTAAGTTATCGCAAACCTAGAACACCTCCTGAATCTACACACGACACGATGGGCACCGAGGATCCAATCGTAAAACAGTAAAAGCGGCGCAAGATCCTATTTTTAAGAAGATGAGGGGATGGGATGTCAGACCGGCTGCGCGGCGGCGGCGGCGGGCGCGGCCTTGTTCCCGGCAAGCACGTCGGAGGAGACGGCGAGGAGGCGGTGCGCCGGCCTGGCGCGGCGGAGCGGCCTCATGGCAGAGGACGCGGGGAAGGAGGAGGGCGCCCTGTCGCCGCCGGCGCCGGATCTCGCGGGCAGCGCCGGCGCGAGGAACTTGGCGGCGGTGAAGGACGCGGCCGCCATCTCCTCTGGTTGTGCTGGTCGGCTGGCTCTCCCCTGCTTCGGCTTGCAGACAATGCGGCGGAATGGGGTGGGGCGGAGGCGTATAAAGAGAGGAGGGTGAGGAGGAGAGGGGCGGAGTGAACGAGGAAGAGGAAGACGGATGGAGAGGTTTGGGGGGCTTGGAGGGTCCGCCTCGCCCTCGTCCCAACCCCACACGAATACACGATGCAATGCTCCCTTGCTGGCGGCTGACAGATGGTTTTCTTTTCTTCTTGTGTGTTCGTCCAATTGTACGTCTAACCACGCCGCCACACATTGACATTGTTTGCTGGATGAAAAACTTTGTTTGTTGTACCAGTGTGTGGCAACTACAAACTAGGGAGATGCCTTGTTCTGCTACTATGCTTGTCTAGCAACTACAAACTAGGGAGAGGTTTTGTTTTGCTATGCTTGTTGTACAACGCGAGTTCACTAATCCTCGTAAATTATATAGCCATCCACACGGACGTAAATTTTGCCTAGACAAGATGTTAACATCGTAGCTCAATAATAATTTGTTGGATCTTCCTAGTCCAACTTCTATGGAGCAATTGGCTATGCCATGGAAATTTTGTCCCATTTTAAGTTTGATTCATGTTTACCCTACTAAAAAATTACTTTATTTGCCATGCACAAAAACTAGTTTTGAATATCTCGGCGCGATAATCTTAAAAGTAGAAATGGTTCGCAATTTGACCAAATGGTTTGCAAGATATTTCATTTTGAAAACAAGTCTAATGAAAAGCTGACACAACCTACCCTCCGTGGCGTTTTCTATCATCCAACGTCCCCACTTTGCTTAACCCTTAGAGCATCTTCACCGGCGCTCCCAATAACGTTTTCAATAGCTCTATTGGGATCCTAGTGAGAGAAAATACCCGCATCGGCGCTTCCCAAAAACCGTCGGCATGTTCTGGAGCCCCATAAAGGCACCGGCGCCCCGAAAGGATCCCTATACGAAGGGCTTCAATTGGAAGTGCCGACACAAAATTTCTGCTCGAAAGATGCTTCCCGCTCCACATCCAAAGATTCGTCTCTCTCCTACTTTTTCTACCCTATATATTTTTCTTTAACTATATGCATATATGGTACAGAGATCACCGATGTAAAACACACTTCCCATGATATATATATTGTTGTCAGCACTATCGCTGACGTGACCATATTATAGAGCTCACTGATGCAGATGCGTAGGGAGACTGCTTCCCGTTCATTTTTTAGCACCCAGCGCACCACGTGTCTCATGTGGAGACTATCGTTGGACTTTCGCAACGGTTACACTTTTTTTCTTGTGATTTCGAAAAAGGGACGCTTTTCCGGTACATGGTTTGGTTAACCGAAATGCTCGTGCGCGTGGGCTAATCTGCCTAACTGGGCTGGTTCGGCTGGATAGGTTCAGCTTGGCTGGTCTGGCCCATTTCTTTTCACCATTTTTTACTTTTTCTGTTTATTTTATAAAAAAAGAGTTTTATAGCTCCAAACTAGGTGAAAAAATTCTCAGAAATTTTAGAATTATTTAGTTTGATTTATAATAACAGGAGATAATTACTCCCATAGATTTTTTTTTTGGAATACTACTTTTATTATGACTATGGAGATATAGGATAATTCCAAGAAAGCACATACAAACTAATTTTGGGAAATGCCTAAAAATAAAAAATAGGTATATTGAACACATGGAAACCCTTTTTAGACCAAAATAAAATATAGTAAAATATTTTTATGCCCTTTGCCCTTAGATGGCTAGCCATGCAATATTTACTAAATATCTTAGGATTTAATATTATACCTCAAATAAATTCAAGAAATGCCACAAAATGCACACAAAAGTATTGTGTTCATTGTAGAACATAGAAATCCATTTCGATAACATAGTAAAAAATTAAGAAGTCATATTATCTTCTCTCTTTGTTTTCTCTAAACTATATATTATTAATAATATCCTAGAAAACCCAAGATGCAAATAACACCAAATAGAATATTCTCCAACACTTTACTTGTAATTGTAAATGTCAAATTATTTCCTCCCTTGTGAAACATGTGTTTGGGAAATATTTAAAAATATCTAAGAGTCGAAATAAAGGCTTTTAGTAGAAAAAAGGGCATATCAAAAGGACATGGTGTTTTGGCTCATAGGTTTAGATGCACCTATTATAAAAAAAGGTATTTTGAATTTATTTTAAAATGGTAAAAAATCGAAATAAAATTCGGAGTGTGCATCCCCGCGTTCTATGTTAGCTCACAAAAGTTTCGCACGGGAAAACATTTTGCGTGCACTATGTAAAAAAGATAAAAAAAATGTCTCATTAAAAGCTATTTTGTAGCGTTAGAAATTGTTTTTTTACGCTGGCCACAAAAATAATATTTTTCTGTGAAACTTCGTGCGCGAACATAAAATGTCTGAATGTACACCCTGTTATTTTTTCAGAATTTTTAACCATTTCGAAATATGATTTTGAATAGTGGGTGCATCTACACCTATGAGACAAAGTAGATTTTCCATATCAAAACATAACTCCACCATAATTGGAAAAGTGTTTCTATGCCATCTCTTTATAATTTTAGCATGGTTGGATAAATACTTTGATTGCTACTAAAGAATCCGAATGATTGAAACGAAAAATACAATCAATTTGGATAGTCATGTTAATCTACTCATATAAAATTTGTTTTTAAACCCATGTTCAGGTCAAATAGGTCATCAAAAATTTATTGTTTCTTCATAAATAATAATTAGGTTGTATGATCCAGTAGACCGGGGCTTTCCCCCTTTTTTAATTTAAAAAGAAAGAAAAAAACAACATCACGAGCAACTGAGCTGCTTGATGAAGGAGACGAGCCGGTGGAACTCCGTGGTGGACGAGCCCCCCTCAGCGACGTCCCTCCTCACCTGTTGTGCCAGCGCTTGAGCCGACGTCCTTAGCTCGCCGGACTCCATGGCCTCCCTCACCATCCTCTCCACGACGGCTCTCTCGCACACGTCCTTCATGTCCACTCCGTTCCCCCACACGGTGCCCACGAACCGGCTGTTGATCTGCTGGTCCATGAAGAAGGGCCAGCACACCAGCGGCACGCCCTCGACGACGCCCTCCAGCGTGGAGTTCCACCCGGCGTGGGTCAGGAAGCACCCCACGGCGCGGTGCCGGAGCACGTCCCGCTGCGGCGCCCAGTCCACGATGCGCGCCTTGCCGCCGTTCCCCGCCTTCTCGATGGCTTCCTTGGGGCTCGCCCCGACCATGTCGGGCCGAAGTGCCCACAGGAACGCGTAGCCGGCGCCGACGAGCCCGGACAGTAACTCGGTGAACTGCTCCAGCGAAATGACGGTGAGGCTCCCCAAGCTCACGTACACGACGGACCGGTCCGCGTGCCCGTCGAGCCACGCCATACAACCATCGTCCTCGCGCCACAAGCTGGTCGGCAGCGCCGTTGCCGCCGAGATGGCGTGGAGAGGACCTATGGCGAAGACGTCGCGCATGTGCGGCGCGATGTGCGCCAGCGCCGACCGCTCCAGCGACGCGGCCGTGTTGAGTATGAGCGCCCGCGCCCTGGAGCTGTGAGCGGTGTAGCTGACGAGAACCTGCAGCATGGGGTCGACGTCGTGGGTCTCGGCGTGAAGGCGGCAAGAGCTTGGAAGGTCTCGCCGCCGCAGAAAGCCCTCCATGCCCGGGACGCAATGGACGGGAGCGTCGAGCTCGGCGCCTACAGGGATGGGAACCTCGCCGAGTTCCACGAGTCTAGGCACGGAGAGGTAGGCCAGGAGGCTGCACGCGCTCTCCGTGCGGAACGCGAGCGCCGGCACGCCGAGAGCCTCCGCGATGTCGGTGGCGAACGGCAGCAGGCCGTCTGCCACGACGCACGACAGCTTTGGGAAACCGCCGTCGTCGACCAGCAGCGACGCGAGGAGAGCACGGTACGCGACGGAGCCTGTCGTCCGCAGGGACCTGCCGAGATCCTTGATGTCGTCGACCGAGCGGGGGTGGTCGTCAGGGAGGCCGTCCGGCACGGACATGAGACGGAGGCGCGGCGAGGCGGCCGCGTTGGCGCGGTCAACGCGGCGGAGGTTGTGGTCGGTGTGGAGAAAGGTGATGTGGAGGCCGGCGCCGAGGAGACCCGCTGTGAGATGGAGCATGGAGTTGATGTGGCCCTGCATCGGCCACGGGAACACCAGAACGTGCACCGGCGCCATGCCCGGCTGCATCGCCGGCTGGCCGGTAGGCTATCTCGAGACTCGAGTTCTGGACTGGGTTCTCTCAGATTGTGGAGTCTGCCTCAGTACATCATCATCAGACCAAGTCCAACTCATTTTTGTACGTACATGCATCGATCGGTGCGTTAGCATTTGATTACTGCTCACTCGTCAGTTGTTGTGGCGTCTTGTGGCCAAGCCATGTGCTTGTTTTTATTTTTATTTTTTAGTGTAGGCATGTGCTTGTTTGATTTACAGCTGGGCATGGGCAGCCCGGCCCGGACTACCCAGCTGGGCTGGGTCAGGCTTGCACTTCGGACCAGGCTCGGGCTTGATTTTTTAGCCCGAACGTAGGGCCATGGGCTCGGGCTTGCAGTTTTTGCGATTTAGGCAAGGTTTGGGCCGCTAGTTCGGGCCGGGTTCGAGCTCGATTTACAAACATGATGGTTGGGTCGGGCTAGGTTCGGGCTTGACATTTTAGGTTCGGGCTTTTTCAGGCTTGGCCCGAAACCCGGCTCGGTTCGAGTTTTACCCAGGTGTAGTTTGATTGCACATGTTTGATACTCCATCCTATCCGAAAAAAGTGTTGGACATGGGATTTTGCAAAACAATCCCTCGAACTTTGTTGACTTCAACCAGCACTCTACCCTATCTTTCCAGTGCGCTTACCCTCTGTTGCGGTCAGAAACCCACCGGCGAGCAGCGACGGGCAACACAGTAGAGCCAGGAACAACTTAGGGCTGCGGTGGGCCCTGGTCCGACGATAAAGATTCGCACCGATCTTTGGTGCAGGGCGTGCCACGACCTATACAGTCGGAAGGTGATGGATGATGCCTCGCTTAGTTTCGCATGGCATACACGTAAACATTAAATACGAGTCTCGATCGGCTCAGGTTGTCCTGTGAATCGGCTCAAAGAGCCGATCCACCCATGATTCGCACGAGGTGTACGAATATATGGTGGTCCTGCTTGATCAAATAAAGCTAAACGATCTACTGACGATTTAGGGTTTTCACCACATAATCGAAACATCCTACTCGTGATTGAGCCTCGCGGCCACGCACGGTGATCGTAAGCCGTCCCTAGACAAGGCCTAAAAACTAACACGAAGTTGATCCCCGGAACATCCTGTCTAGGGCTAGCAAACTACACCCTACGTGCCGCTGGATCCTTCAACCCTTTGTAAGGCCTAACTATGCAGATATTAAACTAATCCTTGAAGAACAAGGAGCAACCATAACGGATCGGATCTACTAAATAAAGATCAAGCGGGCGCCCACACCTAAGATAGGTGTAAGGCGGCTAGACGTCTCAGGGTTGCACGACGATAGCATATGATACGATGAACAATGCTAACCCTAACACGTCTAAGATAACTACGTTGCTCGCCATCAAAAAGGCTTCATACGAGCAACGCATGAACAACGAATAAACTTGTCTGCCTAGATCGCAAGATGCGATCTAGGCGACATGATGCTTACCCGGAAGAAACCCTCAAGACAAGGGAGTTGGCGATGCGCCTAGATTGGTTTGTGGTGAACGTGATTGTTGTTTATTTCATAAACCCTAGATACATATTTATAGTCCGTAGACTTTCTAACGTGGGAATAATCCCAACCGTGCACGAGTCAAGCTCTAACTAACCGACACGTATCCTACTATATTACGATACACGGGCAAACTAGCCCAAACTTTGTATATAAAGCCGATTCACGTATATTCTTCCATGTATATTCTTCAAGCCCATCTTGATCGCGACCTCTGACTCGGTCAAATTACGGTGATAACACATGCCCCCGGTTTTGGAATTTATAATTCCAAAATCACTCTTTCTTATTGGTCATGTCGTGGCAGAGCAGAACCGTCGCAGTATCCTTCATCATGATGCCTTGCCTTCTCGACTTCTATGCGCGATCTGGAAAATTTATTCCTGTTGGGCACCATCTCCTCGGAAACTGCTGTGGCATTGAATCTCCACTATATCCCCTTTATTTAACCGCTCTGAACCGTTCGCCACTTCACCCTCCTGCTCCGTACTAGCCATCGGCAAAAAAACCCCATTCCTCCGTAGCCATGTCTTCTTCCTCCTCCTCCTCTTGCCTCCTCCTCGAACCCCTCCTACGTATCATCTCCTTCCATGAGCCGACGCAGTGGGGCTCGTTGGCGGCACGACATCCTCGCCCCAACGACGTGGGACAAGGAGGAACACGATTCCTCCATCTGGTCCGAGGATGACAAATCCTTGACTGACGGAGAGGGCGACCTTCAATTCCTCGTCGACGGGGAGGAGGAGGCGGAGAGTGAGGACGACCGCTTCTCCTGGGACGATTTCACCTCCTCCGAGGAAGAGGCGAAGGAGGACGACGACGACTCCCTCGAAGGTTACCCACCGGTGAAGCGCCTCCGCGCCTAGTGGGACGACGACAGCGATGACGACGATGAGGAAGACGAGGCTCCCGTAGAAGGCTACGGGAGCAACGATGAGAGCCATCAGCAGGGCGGCGCCGATGACGACGACGAGGGCAGCAACGGCCCTTAGATTAGGGACTAGTAGTAGTAGTCGGCTTTTGTTCTTTCTTTCTGAGCAATCGGCTCTTTCTTTGTAAGAAATCCCACTATTAATGAAGAAAATATTCCCCAATTAATTTTGCTTTCTTGTCAACTTTGCCGATCGTCGAACGAAGTCGCTGTACAGAGAGCCGATGGCAGGGCATCGGCTTGTACTATAAACGCGATTTGAGGCCAAGCCGTTGCCTATTACGTCCAAACCATCCTCCAACCTTAAACGCGCAGATTGAACTCCTCAGCAAACCCACTAGGAGATTCATCCATGACTTCTGGTCTGAAACCGATCTGATAACCTGCTTAATTGAGCTTGTTCCTCTAGATTCGATAGCAATGTATCGGCTTTATTATTCTGAAGTCGATGCCCGTGCATCGGCTGTACTCGCATACTGTTGTCTCCGCATGTCTTCTCAAGTCGATGTCTGTGCATCGGCTGTGATGATGATGATATTTTTTAAAACTGGCCGATTTAAAATCGGCCTCCATACCTCACTGCCCATCATCCCACATGCTTGGAAATACTTCTTGAGATGTTGACCATTGACGGCCGGGAACTTAACGCCGTCCAACTGCTCCAGCATGTATGCATTACCCTTCAAGGCCCGGACGACTTTGTACGGACCGTGCCAATTAGGAGACCATTTGCCATATGCTTTGTCCTTAGTTCCTAACGGCAACACAGCTTCCCATACTAGATCACCAACTTGAAACTCCTTTGGTCTAACCTTCTTATTGTATGCACGAGCTACCCTGGCTTTGTTCTCTTTAATCTTCTCCAACGACCAAAGTCTAAATTATGTTGCGTCCTCAATAGTGTCACTCATCAAAGCTGCATATTCTTCAGCTGTTAGATCATTCGAAACGTGACACGTCTTGATCCAGCCGTAATTTCCCAAGGTAATACGGCTTCCTGTCCATAGACGAGCTGGTATGGCGAAGTTTTTATAGCTCCATGGCATGACATGCGGTAGGCCCATAAAGCTTCTGATTTCATGCCAATCCCTAGGGTTCTCGTCAATTTTTCTCTTGATCAGCTTGATCAGGCTCGATTGGACGCTTGGCTTGCCCGTTGGCTTGAGCATAGTATGGAGATGATCGGATCAGCTTAATCCCCATGTCATCACAGAACTTTCTGAATTCTTTAGAAATAAAGACCGAACCTCCATCGGTCGTGATAGTTTGGGGAATCCCGAACCTATGAATGACGTGTTCTTTCACAAACTTGATCACATCTTCTGATTTCACCTTCTTCATAGGGACGGCCTCCACCCACTTGGTGAAGTAATCTGTAATAACCAAAATCCATTCATGTTTTTACTCGACGGATGGATTTTGCCGATCATATCCATGTCCCACCTCGAAACGGCCAAGGCTTGATGATAGGGTTCATTCTGACATGGGTACCATCTGAATCTTCCCGAACATCCGGCTTGGCACCCCTTGTAGTACTTGAAGCAATCTTCAAGCATGGTGGGCCAATAAAACCCTGATCGCCTAATTAGCCACTTCATCTTATGAGCCGACGGTGAGTTCCACAGGCGCCTTCATGCACCTCATGTAAGAGCCGATTAGACTCAGTTGGTCCCAGGCACTTGAGTAGTAACCCTTCCAACGTCCTGTAGAACATGTCGTCTCCTATGAGGACATACTTCATGGCCTTGTATCTTATCCGTTTAGGTGCCCCCGAGCCGAATCTTTTAAGTAATTGAAGATTTCGGCTCTCCAATCATCTGTTCCAGGAGCTGCACTTGAACTTCTGACCGTCGATATGTCCTTATAGCTGACGCCATTTGTGCGA
The DNA here is from genome assembly GCA_030979885.1 of Lolium multiflorum. NCBI lineage: Eukaryota > Viridiplantae > Streptophyta > Magnoliopsida > Poales > Poaceae > Lolium > Lolium multiflorum. The sequence continues at coordinate 1,490,881 of CM061748.1, forward strand.
GATCGTTGGCCTCGGTGTTTTGGGATCTTGGGACCCAATTAAAGTTGATGTACCGAACCGTGTCATCAACTCACGGCATTCCATCCAATATGGGAAAAGCGATTCACTCTCGCACTTATATTCATCCGTGAGTGGTTAATCACCAACTTTGAGTCTCCAAAAAGCTCTCTGCTGCCTTCCGGCAACTCCATTCCCTTATGCCTCATATTCGGCGACATTGTTGGTGCAAGGGGTAGATAGTCTGATGGAAAGGAGTACGTTGCCCCGGCGACACGAGCAGAATGCCGATGCCACAACCATCGTCGCAAGCCGACCCATCGAAGAACATAGCCCATGCACGTATAGATAGTGCTGCTATATTGGTATTGATCCGTTCAGCTATAAGATCGGCCAACGCTTGTCCCTTGCTTTCGCGGCCGAAGATCGAACTTCGACAACGCAAACATCCACTTACCAAGTCGGCCTTTCAAAACAGGGGCCGACGGCATGTGCTTGACAACGTCTGACTTGCATATGACGATGATCTCTGCCGTCAAAAGGATGTGATGAAGCTTGGTGCAGGTGAAGAACATGCAAAGGCAAAGCTTCTCGACCTCAGGATACCTTGTCTCCGCGTCCAACATCCTTGCTGAGGTAGAAAACGACCTTTTCAACACCCTCATAGAGTTGCACCACCACCGAAGCGATGGACGTGTCGGCTGCGACAAGTAGATATAGAACGACCTGTCTTGTTGGGGTGGAACTAGCACGCGGCGTCGTCAGATACCGCTTAATCTCATCAAACGCCTGCTGCTGCCCCCTGAAAATCGTCGTCGATTTAATTTTCACCGCTATGAACGGCTCGATCGTCTGACAGATTAGAGATGAATCGTCGGACAAAATGATCTTGCGATGAGACGTTGGAGTTCCTTCTTCGTGGTGGGCGGCTGCATGGTACGCACTGCCTCTTGACTTTTCAGGCCGATCTCAATTCCCCGTTCATGAACCAGAAAACCGAGGAACTGACCAGCCGTCACACCAAAAGCACACTTCTTCGGATTCATTCTCAGTCCGAACTTCCGAGTTCGGTCTAGGATGCGTCGTAAATCATCCAAGTGTCCTTCCATGGAGACAGATTTGACTACCACGTCGTCGATGTAGATTTCCACCAACTTGCCGATCAGATCGTGAAATATATAATTCATGGCTCGTTGGTACGTTGCAGCATTCTTCAACCCAAAGGTCATGACTACATATTCAAACAAGCCTACCGAGGTACTCTGAATGCGGTCTTGTGTATATCTTGGAGCCATGAAGATTTGGTTATAGCCGGCGTTGCCATCCATGAAGCTCAACACCTTGTGGCCAGCAGCATTGATCAACGTTTCCGCCACAGGCATCGGATACTCATCTTTTGGAGTGGCTCTGTTGAGATCTCGGAAATCGATGGCCACACGCCATCGGCCGTCCTTCTTCTCTACGAGCGATCTGGAGATCCACTCAGCATACCTGCATGGCTGATGAACCGGCGGCCAACATCTTCTCGATCTCTTTCTTGACTTCTTCAAATTTCGGCCTTCATCGACGTGCTCGTTGTTGGAACGGCCGAAATCCTTTCTTAAGGGAGCCGATGTTCAACGATGCTCTGTCTAACCCAGCATCTCTGTGTAATCCCATGCAAAGCAATCTGGGTATTCTTTTAAGCTATCATCTGACCCCTGAGATGTGGATCTAACTTCTTGCGATAAAAGTCGGTCGCGGCTTATCCCAGGACCGATGTCAACTTCCTCTAGCTCATCAGTGATGTAAACCCATACCCTAGCTTTCCGTCACCTGTGAGGTCGACACCAAATGCAGGGAGAGCGTGTGGTATGGATAATACGGGCCGATTGCTGGAATCGCCCTTCATCTTGCTTGTCACCAGGATTTTTTGGAGGCGTCAGGGCCGATCGCATGGAACGGCTTTCTCCTTGTCCTCGCTATGAGAGCAGCTGCCCTCGTCTCTATCCTTACGAGGGTGGTGCCTGATACGTCCAATTTGCATCACTATTTTATATCATAATTTGCTGTTATTCATTGATATATTTCATATTTGGATACAATACTTATGTTATTTCATCTATTTTGCATGTTTCATCATTATTGGAGGATCAAGCACCGGAGCCAGGATTCTGGAAAAAGCACCGTCGAACGCAATATTTCGGAAGATCAACTGTGGAAGGAAATTATACCAAAAATCCTATTTTTCAAGATGACGAAGGAAGCCGGAGGAGGAGCTGGACCCAAGGTGGGCCCAGGACCATAGGGCGGCGCGGCCCATGGCCTGGCCGCGCCACCATGTGGTGTGGGGCCCCAGCCCCTTTCGCCTCCTTTTCTTCGCGAAACCCTTCGTCCCGAAAACCTAAGCCACGGAGGGTACCTCATGAAGAGTTACAGCCGCCTCTGCGGCGGAGAACACCAGAGAAAAGAGCTCTCCGGCGGGTAGGAATCCGGGGGGAAATTCCCTCCGGAGGGGAAATCGACGCCATCGTCACCGTCATCGAGCTGGACATCATCTCCATCACCATCATCATCATCTCCACCATCATCACCGCCGTCTCCACAGCACCTCGTCATTGCTGTAGCAATTTGGGTTTGATCTTGATTGTTTGATAGGGGAAACTCTCCCGGTATCGATTTCTACTTGTTGTTGATGCTATTGAGTGAAACCATTGAACCAAGTTTATGTTCAGATTGTTATTCATCATCATATCACCTCTGATCATGTTCCATATGATGTCTCGTGAGTAGTTCGTTTAGTTCTTGAGGACATGGGTGAAGTCTAAATGTTAGTAGTGAACTATGGTTGAGTAATATTCAATGGTATGATATTTAAGTTGTGGTGTTATTCTTCTAGTGGTGTCATGTGAACGTCGACTACATGACACTTCACCTTTATGGGCCTAGGGGAATGCATCTTGTACTCGTTTGCCGATTGCGGGGTTGCCGGAGTGATAGAAACCTAAACCCCGTTGGTATATCGATGCGGGAGAGATCGCAGGATCTCGAGTTTAAGGCTGTGGTTAGATTTATTCTTAATTACTTTCTTGTAGTTGCGGATGCTTGCAAGGGGTATAATCACAAGTATGTATTAGTCCTAGGAAGGGCGGTACATTAGCATAGGTTCACCCACACAACACTTATCATAACAATGAAGATTATTTAGCCATATGTAGCGAAAGCACTAGACTAAAATCCCGTGTGTCCTCGAGAACGTTTGGTCATTATAAGTAAACAAACCGGCTTGTCCTTTGTGCTAAAAAGGATTGGGCCACTCGCTGCAATTGTTATTCTCGCACTTTACTTACTCGTACTTTATTCATTTGTTACATCAAAACCCCCGAATACTTGTCGAGCATTTACAGTGAATCCTTCATCAAACTGCTTGTCAATACCTTCTGCTCCTCGTTGGGATCGACATTCTTACTTATCGAAGATACTACGATACACCCCCTATACTTGTGGGTCATCAAGACTATTTTGGCGCCGTTGCCGGGGAGTGAAGCGCTATTGGTAAGTGGAATTGGTAAGGAAAACCTTTACTGTTTGTGCTGATTTTATTTCTGCTGCTGCTATAAGTCATTATGGAGAGATCTTCTCTTCAATTTCTATTTGGGAAATCTACTACTACTGCGGTAGTGGATGAGGCGCCAAGGAAGTGATACCATATAAAATACCTATGAAAATTATTGAACGTGTTATGGATAACCGCTATGAAGGGGATGGAACTGTCCACCCTGGAGATCATTTATTGTTCTTGCATGAATTATGCGGTTTATTCAAGTGTGCAGGTATTGCTATGGATGAAGTGAGGAAGAAACTATTCTCTTTATCATTGTCTGGTAAGGCGGCGCATTGGTATAAATTACTGGATAATGGGGAGTCTCTTGAATGGAATGATATTGTGCCCCGGTTTTATTCTAAGTTCTATCCTCCAAGTGAAATTCACAAGGATCGAATCGCATATATAATTTTTGGCCTCATGATGGAGAGAGTATTGCCCAAGCTTGGGGAGATTGAAGTCTTTAATGCTCAAATGCCCCATTCATGAGCTTCCGGTAATGTTATTATTGATAATTTTTATGCAAGACTTTCTTTTCAAGACAAGACCTTGCTGGATACTTCTTGTTCTGGGTCATTTACACGCAACAAAGAAGAGTTTAAAAGGGACCTTCTTGATCGGATCCAAGAAAATACTGAAGGTTGGGAGAACGACAAGGATAGAGAATCAGGTATAATTTATGATTATAAACATTGAAGCTTTTATGGATACTGATAAATTTCGTAATATGAGTGCTACATATGGTCTTGATTCTCAAGTTGCTGCAAATCTTTATAAAGCTTTTGCCTCTCATTATGAATTGCCTAAGAAGAATTTTGATAAGTACCATGAACCGTATAAAGATAAAATTGATTCATCTATTAATAAATGCGTTGTAGTTGAAACTGCTGATCATGTTATTCCTGAAGCATATATTGAAAAAACTCCTTTCCTGCTAAAATGAAGGAGTACTGTTATAAATAGTGCGGTTCATAAAAGTGAAAAGAAACCAGAACCTGAGGAACAAATAAAAGTTGAACCCTGTTGCAATAGTTAAAGATCTTGTGACTAAAAATGTGGAGGATGGTCATATTATTTTCTGTGTGAAGATGCTTCTAATATTGTTTCACATCCTAATAAACCCAAACAAGTTAGTGTTCCTATGCTATCTGTTAGAATTGGTGATCATTGCTATTATGGATTATGTGATATTGGTGCAAGTGTTAGTGCTATTCCTTATGAGCTTTACACGGAGATTATGCACGAAATTGATTCTTGTGAACTTGAAGATATTGATGTGGTTATTCAGCTGGCTAATAGAGAAACTATTTCTCCAATTGGTATTGTTCGAGATGTGGAAGTTCTATGTGGTAAGATTAAATATCCTGCTGACTTTTTGGTACTTGGTTCTGCTGCTAGTGATTATTGTCCTATTATTTTTGGTAGACCTTTTCTAAATACTTGTGGAGCTATTATAGATTGCAAGAAAGAGAAAATTTTGACTAAATTTTTGGTGAATCTTATGAGTTTAACTTCTCTAAATTTACCAAAACTCCTTATAAAGCTGATTTGCCTAGTGATGATTTTAAAATGGAGCAGTGTGCATCTATTGTTCTTGTTCCTAATAATCCTTTGCAGCAACATTTGGAGAATAGCGAGAGTGAAGTTTTTAGGAAAGAAAGAGATGAGCTTGAGGAAATTTTCTTCGTCAACCTATTCTCAAGCATGATTTACGGTGGAAGATTTGGGTACAACACCGCCACCAAAGGAAGATCCTGTTTTTGATTTAAAGCCTTTACCGATAATCTTAAATATGCTCATATTGATGATAAGAAAATATATCCTGTTATTATTAGTTCTAAGCTTACGAGTTTGAAGAAGAAAGGTTATTGGAAATATTGAAGAAACACCGAGGAGCTATTGGCTACACTCTTGATGATTTGAAGGGGATTTCTCCTTCTATTTGCCAACATGCTATTAATATGGAAGATGATGCAAAGCCTGTTGTTGAACATCAGCGTCGTCTAATTCGAAGATGAAGGAAGTGGTAAGGAATGAGGTATTAAAACTTCTTGAAGCTGGTATTATATATCCTATTGCGATAGTAGATGGGTTAGTCTGTGCATTGCGTTCCCAAGAAAGGAGGAATGACTGTTGTGCCTAATGATAATGATGAGCTCGTCCCTCAAAGAGTAGTTGTAGGGTATAGAATGTGCATTGATTTTCGAAAACTTAATAAAGTTACTAAGAAAGATCATTACCCTTTACCATTTATTGATCAAATGTTAGAAAGATTGTCTAAAAATACTCATTTTTGCTTTCTTGATGGTTATTCTGGGTTTTCACAAATTGCTGTTAAAGCTAAAGATCAAGAGAAAACCACTTTTACTTGTCCCTATGGAACTTATGCTTATAGGCGTATGCCCTTTGGTTTATGTAATGCTCCTGCTACTTTTCAAAGATGCATGTCTGCTATTTTTCATGGTTTTTGCGAGAGTATTGTAGAGGTATTCATGGATGATTTTTCCGTCTACGGGAATTCTTTTGATAGTTGCTTGCGAAACCTTGATAAAGTTTTGCAGAGATGTGAAGAAACTAACCTTGTTCTTAATTGGGAGAAATGCCACTTTATGGTTAATGAAGGAATTGTATTGGGACATAAAATTTCGAGAGAGGTATTGAAGTTGATAGAGCTAAAGTTGAAGCAATTGAGAAGATGTTGACGCAAAAACCCACCGGGCGGCGGCTGTCAACACGTGTAGAGCGGAAGAGCCTAGAGGCTGCGGCCAGACCCTCGACGACGGCCCGCAATGCTCTTGGTCGCGGCGATGCGAAGTGCAGGGGCGTGCCACCGACCTATACCGGTCGGGAAGGTGATGGGGATGCCTCGCTTAGTTCACATGGCATACACGTAAACATTAAATACGAGCCTCGATCGGCTCTCGGGTTATCTGTGAATCGGCTCACCCATGATTCGTACGGGGTGCACGAATACTTGGTGATCTGCTTGATCAAGATATAGCTAATGAGATCTACGACGATTTAGGGTTTTCACCGCATAATCGGATCATCCTACTCCAGTTGGGCCTCGCGGCCACGCACGGTGCTCATAAGCCGATCCTAAACAAGGCCTAAAAACCAACATGACGTTGATCCTCGGAACATCTGTTTAGGACTTGCGAACGCCACCCTACGTGCCGCTGGATCCTCCACCCCTTTGTAAGGCCTAACTATGCAGATATTAAACTAATCCTTGCAGAACAAGGAGCAATCGTAACGGATCAGATCTACTAGATGATGAACAAACGGTGCCGCCCCCACGAGATAGGCGTGAGGGCGGCTAGACATGCGAGGGTTGCACTACGTAAGCATGTTATACGAAGAGCTATGCTAACCCTAACACATCTATGATAACTACGTTGCTCGCCATCAAAGACGCTTCAGTACGAGCAACGCATGAACAACGTGGAGCTGGTGCTGCCTAGATCGCAAGATGCGATCTAGGCAGCATGTCGCTTACCTGATTGAAACCCTCGAGATGAAGGAGTTGGCGATGCGCCGAGATTGGTTTGTTTTGGGTTGAACGTGAGTTGTTGTTTATTCCATAAACCCTAGATACATATTTATAGTCCGTAGACTCTCTAATCGTGGGAATAGTCCCAACCGGGCACGGGCCCAATTCTAACTAACCGACACGTATCCTACTATGTTACAGATACAAGGGCAAACTAGCCCAAACTTGCTAAGTAAGGCCGATTCACGTATATTCTTCAACATAAAATCTTCAAGTCCACCTTGGTCGCGGCCCACCTCTGACTCGGTCAAATTCTGGTGATAACACATGCCCTGGTTTTGGAATTGGTAATTCCAAAATCACTCCTTCGTCGGGTCATGTCGTGGCGGCAGTCGTTGCGTATCCTTCATCATGATGTCTGCCTTCTCAACTTCTCCGCGTGATCGGCAGTTTTTTCTTTAGGCACCACTTCCTCGGAAGCTGCTGTGGCATTGAATTTCCACTATATCCCCCTTTATTTAACCGCCATGAACAGTTCTCCTCTGCATCTCCTCCGCATTAGCACTCCAAAAGCCCTCCCGCCACCATGTCTTCTTCCTCCTCGCCCCTCGGATCTTTCCACCCAGTCTTCCACATCCGTGAGCCGACGCCGGAGTACGCCAGAGAGGTCCACGCGGCGAACACCCGCCGCGCCATTGCGGCCGGGGAGGAGACCCCCTCTCCATCTGTCCGAGGGCGACCAATCCTCGACGGACGGGGAGAGCGACCTCCGCTTCCTCGCCGTTGGGGAAACGGAGGAGGAGAGTGACGGCGAACGACTTCTCCTCGACCTCGGAGGGAGGAGGAAGAGGAGGAGAGGACGACGACGAGCTCCTCCGACGAGCCGCCGGCCAAGCGGTTCTGCCCTTGGCCGGGCAATCTTCGCGACGACGCGAGAACGGCGCGACGAAGAAGATGAAGACAACGAGGGCCCGGTCGGCGGCCATTGGAGCGACGACGAGCCCGCCGGCGGCCGATAGTGGCGGCAGCGGCGGCGACGAGGGCAGGACGGCCCATAGATAGGGCCTCTAGAATAGGGCCAGTAGTAGTAGATGGGGCAATGGATCCCCTAGTATTTCCCTTTTGAGAGCAATTAGCTCTTTATGTAAGAAATCTCATCTAATCAATGAAGAACTTTTCCCCAATTTTGATTTTGCCGATTCCTTCGAGTTTAATCGAGCCGATTCCCTCTTCTACCGACCTTGCCGATTCGTCCCCTTTGCCAATGCGTAATGAGCCGACCGCATCGGTCCTCCGAAATTCACCCTTCTCTTCATGATTTTATAAATCTGGTAGAAAATGCGGATCTTCGGAAAACCTTTAAACTTTTCCAACCAAACCCAATAATCCTTTTCAACCCATCATTGTGAAGAAGGTTGCAATGAAGGACCAGCCGGGAAAACCTTTATTTTCTTTAATCCTTTGCCACGCCTGCCCCCCCGAGCCTCGGCCTGCTTTGAGCCTCAGAGGCGAGAATGTCGATGCGCCACGGCGATCCTCTTTCTTCCTCCAACAGCCGATAATCTTCCGTTTCAGCTAAACTAGCCCCAAAGATTGGAAATCCTTGACAAAAAGGTTCAGGAACCCGGACCGGCTCGAAGCAGCTGAAGAAGTTTCCATTGTTATACTCCCTCGAAGCAACAGAAGGCACCACCGTTGGCATGGATTTGGTGGAGACTCGATAAACATCGCATGATTCCACTAGAGTCGATGGCTGCGCATCGGCTGTTTCAAAAATTTTTTTTTTACCCGGCCGATTTTCTCCTATCGGCCCCCAGTATTTCATGCACACATGTACCCCTGCATCTGTTCCCACGTTTAGGTGCCCCCCGAGCCGAAGCTGTCAAAGAATGGCAGATATCGGCTCTGTAATTCGCACGTCGGCTCTTGATAGGGTCAAGGGCGAACACAAGCAGAACATGTGGTGAGGATAATTTTGGCCGATTGCTGGGATCGGCCTCCATAATGATTGGAGCGCTGACTGAAGGTTCTGTAATGTCCCTTCATAGACCTTTGGGGCCGATCACAAGGATCAGCCTCGCCAAGTTGCACATCGCTTCGCTTCAACTACATGGTCAGGCCAGTGGATAAAACCAGCTTAACCCTTCCCTTTGTCACATCGATGCGCTCGATCGTCCAAGTTGATGCCGAGAGGGTTCTTGGCCTCTGCTTCCCATGCGTTCATGCCGGCCGTTGAAATTTCGGTGAGTCATCGGCCTGGACGACCTCTACCTCATCTCCATCCCAGTATTATGCATTGGTGCATCGTGGAGGAATACAACGGTTGGCGTGGATCCAATCTCTTCCCGGCAGACACAGCATAACTGCTCGTGCTATCAACAATGAAGAACGTTGTAGGGATAGTTTTCCTTCCTACGGTCAGATCCACGTTCAGAACTCCTTGTGCCTCTACGCTTGGCCGTTGAAATCGCTCAATGTTACGTTGGTCTTGATTAGATCCGAGCTAGAGCGTCCCAGCCGACGTAGCATAGAGTACGGCATGATGTTAACTGCCGCTCCGGTGTCCACCAGCATCTTGTTTATAGGCCTCCCATCGATATATCCTCGCAAGTACAGGGCCTTCAGATGCCTGTAGCTCCTATCTCGTGGCTTCTCAAAGATAACCGGCCGTGGGCCGCAGTCAAGTTGTGCCACGGATGTCTCATCTAATCCTGGAGCACTGAACTCTGAAGGGAGGATGAACACCATGTTCGTGCCAGCCGATGTTTCATCATCGGCTCTCCTTTGTTTGGGCGCCACTCCATTCTCCGTGGACGACCCTCTTCATCCAGGGCTCGCTGAACCTTTGCAGCCAGATCAGGTCGTGCCTTCCTTAGCGTGTGCAAGTATAACCTTTCGGCTTCCTCCGGGCCGCGCAGCCGCTGAACCCTGCGTTTTGTGAACGGCTGAGTCCGTCGGGCACCACCTTGGATGGTGGTACTGTCTTCTTCTTCTTCTAGTCCCTCGTCTTCGGAATCCTCAAGATCTGCCCAACGAGGTGACTCAGCACGTTTGCTCGTGGCGGGAGAGGCCCTAAGCGCTTGACACAGACACGTTGGCTGCCTCCTTCTTCTTCTGTTGCATTGGGCAATTGCCGATTGTGGGCAATCGGCTCATTCCTGAATCCCAGCAGTGTGAAGAAAGGGCAGTCCCAGTGTCGCGTTGTCCTCTTGCTCCCTTGACTTGTCCGTGGCACGGCGCTCGTGCTCCTCCTCATCGCGATTCTGCCGACGATGTCTTCGGCTTCTCTAGCCAGACGATCTCCTTCATCATCATAGTTGGACCGTCGGCGTTGGTCATACGACTCACATATTTGTTGAGGAGGTGATCAGAGAGAGGTCGTTGATATCTTATATTCTTCACTTCTCCCTCCGTGACGTAGCGCTTGCCATCATGATGGAGCCGATCGCGTGGAGCGGCCCCCTGTGTCCTTGCTATGAGAGCAGCTGCCCTCATCTCCATCTTTGCCAGAGTGGTTCCCAGGTCCTACCATGTTGATGCTGAACGTGGGACCTGGCTGGCAACCCTCGGGGTAGGTGACTTCCACCATGTTAACGGCGGGGAAGGGTTGGGTGTCGACCTTCATGGCGTACTGGTTGAAAATTAAACGCCCCTTCTCTATCGCCGCTTGGATGTGCTGACGCCACACCCTGCGTCGTTGGTGGCATGGGAGAGCGAGTTGTGGAATTTGCGTACGGCTTTCCGTTCAGCTCTTGCGCCGTGGGGAACTTGAGACCTTCGGGAATCGTCAACTGTTTCTCCTTGAGCAGGAGGTCGAAGATTTGTTCAGTCTTGGTCACGTCAAAATCAAATCCCCGGGCGGCCCTGGTGGCTTTACCCATTTGCGGGACACGGGGTTCCTCCCCGAGTCCACTCAGCCACCGCTACTTCTTGGTCTCCCGCAGGCACTTCACCTTCTCTGTATCGACCATGACTCCGCACTTGAACTTGTCTTGGTACAGTCAGGTGGCGTGTTCATATGCTGATAGTTTCGAACCATGTGCGCCAGCGAGGGATAATCTGCAGGAGGCCATGTCCTTGAGCTGTGCTGCAAGGCCAGCTACTGCCAATGCTTCCTTTTCAGTTATACGAACCGAATAACATCGGTTCCTAAGATTCCTGAAGCGCTGGATGTACTGTCACCGTTTCTCCGCGCTTCGACGTAGTTGTGCTAGATCGGCAATGCTAGACTCGGAAGCTTCCGAATGGTATTGCGTATGGAATTGTTCTTCCAATTGCTTCCAAGACTGGATGGAGTTTGCTGGCAAAGAGGTGTACCATCCAAAAGCCGATCCCGTGAGGGAAAAAGAGCCTCACGCGTAGCTGATCCGACACCGAAGCCGAGTTGCGCCAAATATCGGCCGACGTGCTCGATGGAGGAGCCATCGATCCACCGAATTTGGAGAAGTCGGGGAGCCGATATTTAGGTGGCAGCGGGATCATCTCGTACTCGTCGGGTACGGCTTGGAATAGCCGATTGCCCTTCTTTTCGGCACCATGCCGAACGGTCTCTCAGTATGGTACTGATCTGATCCGCTGGCTGGCAAGTTGCACTCGAAGATTCGCCGGGGTGGCGTACTTAGCCAGCCATGTTTGCTTTTCCAGCTCTGAGCCAACTGCAGGAGGGGCTCTGGAGTTTCGTCGGGGTGGCGTACTTAGCTAGCCACGTCGCTTAAGCTCTGTTCGACGTTTCTCCTGTTTCGCCGAGTCCCGATGTCGTGGCCTAGTTTGAGAGTGCCCAGTTGCCATCCGGCACATACGTGCACGCGTATCCTTGAGGGATCTCCTTAGGCGCCTCATCAAGAACTGGTAGTCACTAGGGTCACCACCAATCTTGTAGACGACGAATGCCGGTGTAGCCGGCACTTGTGGTGCTGCCAACGCATATGGCAGCGGTGGACGGGGCTGGGTGGCAACTCTCCTTGATGCGTCCGAGAGCTGGCCCCGACGGCGAGTACCGGTGGCTCATGATCTCCTGGATCACGCGCGAGGCGCTCCAACACGTTGACCAAGTTTTCGAGTGGCGGTGTAGTGAGTGAGCCACCAAGTAGTTGATCTCCTGCCGTAGGCCATGGTGCGTTCCTCCGACGGGGCAGAGAGATCTATCCCATCGAGTGCACCTTGCGGTGAGAATCCCTTCCATCCGATGCCATGGGAACGGGTTCTTGGAGCCGCCGATGAGGTCGGCTTCGAGGGTGACCTTGATCTCGTCATATTTCTTCTTGAGCTCGTCAGGCAGCTCCTCGTAGGTGACTGGCGTGCCGTCCCGCCATCTCGGATGTAGATGGCGATGTGGTTGATGTAGACGATGGTCCCACCGGGCGTGCGAGAATGTGTTGTTGCCAAAACCCACCGGCGGGCGGCGGCTGTCAACACGGTGTAGAGCCGGGAAGAGCCTAGAGCTGCGGCTGGCTGAGACCCCGAGCGACGGCCCGCAATGCTCTTCGGTCACACGCGGCGATGCGAAGTGCAAGGGCGTGCCACCGACCTATACCTGGTCGGAAGGTGATGGGGATGCCTCGCTTAGTTCCCGCATGGCATACACGTAAACATTAAATACGAGCCTCGATCGGCTCTCGGGTTATCCTGTGAATCGGCTCAAAGAGCCGATTCACCCATGATTCGTACGGGGTGCACGAATACTTGGTGATCTGCTTGATCAAGATATAGCTAATGAGATCTACGACGATTTAGGGTTTTCACCGCATAATCGGATCATCCTACTCCAGGTTGGGCCTCGCGGCCACGCACGGTGCTCATAAGCCGATCCTAAACAAGGCCTAAAAACCAACATGACGTTGATCCTCGGAACATCCTGTTTAGGACTTGCGAACGCCACCCTACGTGCCGCTGGATCCTCCACCCCTTTGTAAGGCCTAACTATGGATATTAAACTAATCCTTGCAGAACAAGGAGCAATCGTAACGGATCAGATCTACTAGATGATGAACAAGCAGGGTGCCGCCCCCACAGAGATAGGCGTGAGGGCGGCTAGACATGCGAGGGTTGCACTACGTAAGCATGTTATACGAAGAGCTATGCTAACCCTAACACATCTATGATAACTACGTTGCTCGCCATCAAAGACGCTTCAGTACGAGCAACGCATGAACAACGTGGATGTGCTGCCTAGATCGCAGATGCGATCTAGGCGCATGTCGCTTCCCGATTGAAACCCTCGAGATGAAGGAGTTGGCGATGCGTCGAGATTGGTTTGTTTTGGGTTGAACGTGAGTTGTTGTTTATTCCATAAACCCTAGATACATATTTATAGTCCGTAGACTCTCTAATCGTGGGAATAGTCCCAACCGGGCACGGGCCCAATTCTAACTAACCGACACGTATCCTACTATGTTACGATACAAGGGCAAACTAGCCCAAACTTGCTAAGTAAGGCCGATTCACGTATATTCTTCAACATAAAATCTTCAAGTCCACCTTGGTCGCGGCCCACCTCTGACTCGGTCAAATTCTGGTGATAACAGAAGATGCCCTATCCGAGGGATGTTAAAGGTATTCGTAGTGTTCTTGGTCATGTGGGTTTTATAGGAGATTTATTAAAGATTTCTCCAAGATTTCAAAGCCTCTTACTAATCTTCTTCAAAAAGACGTACCTTTTGTTTTTGATGATGATTGTAAGGAAGCTTTTGAAACTCTAAAGAAAGCCTTAACAACTGCTCCTATAGTTGAACCTCCCGATTGGAACTTACCTTTTGAAATTATGTGTGATGCTAGTGATTTTCTGTAGGCGCTGTTCTTGACAAGTAGATAAAAAAATGTTATTCATTATGCTAGTAAAACTCTTGATGCTGCTCAAAGAAATTATGCTACAACTGAAAAAGAATTATTAGCTGTAGTCTTTGCTTGTGATAAATTTAGATCTTATATTGTTGATTCAAAAGTTACTATTCATATTGATCATGCTGCAATTAGATACCTTATGACAAAGAAAGATGCTAAGCCGAGGCTTATTAGATGGGTACTTCTTTTGCAAGAATTTGATTTACATATTGTAGATAGGAAAGGTGCTGATAATCCCGTTGTTGATAATTTGTCTAGATTGGAAAATATTGCTTATGATCCTGTTCCCGTTAATGATAGTTTTCCAAATGAACAATTAGCTGTAATAAAGGTGAGCTCGCGAGAGTCCTTGGTATGCTGATTATGCTAACTTTATTGTTTCCAAGTACTTGCCTCCAACCTTTTCAGCTCAGCAAAGGAGGAAATTCTTTTATGACTTGAGGCATTATTTCTGGGATGACCCACACTTATATAAAGAAGGAGTGGATGGTATTATGCGAAGGTGTGTTCCCGAATATGAACAACAAGAGATATTGAGTAAATGTCATGGTAGTGTTTATGGAGGACATCACGCCGGAGAAAGAACCGCGCAAAAGGTTCTACAATCAGGTTTTTATTGGCCAACTCTCTTCAAGGATGCGAGAAAGTTTATTTTATCTTGTGATGAATGCCAAAGGGTTGGTAATATCTCCAGACGTAATGAAATGCCTATGAATTATACTCTTGTTATTGAACCATTTGATTGTTGGGGATTTGACTTCATGGGACCTTTTCCATCTTCGGAAGGTAACACTCATATACTTGTTGCTGTTGATTATGTTACTAAATGGGTGGAAGCCATACCTACAAAAAGTGCTGATGGTGAGACCTCTTTAAGAATGCTTTTAGACATTATTTTTCCTAGATTTGGAGTGCCTAGATATATTATGACTGATGGAGGTTCTCATTTTATTCATGGAGGTTTTAGAAAAACTCTTGCTAGGTATGGTATTAATCATAGAATTGCTTCCGCTTATCATCCTCAAACTAGTGGTCAAGTAGAATTATCAAATAGAGAGATTAAATCTATTTTGGGAAAGACCGTTAATAAAACTAGAAAGAATTGGGCTAGTAAATTGAAGGATGCACTATGGGCTTATAGAACTGCTTATAAAAATCCCATGGGAATGTCACCTTATAAAATGGTTTATGGGAAAGCTTGTCATTTACCTTTAGAACTAGAGCACAAAGCTTATTGGGCTGTTAGAGAATTAAATAAAGATCCTAAACTTGCCGGTAATAAGAGGTTGTTGCAATTGAGTTCTCTAGATGAATGGAGAAGTGAAGCTTATGAAAATGCTAAACTCTTTAAAGAGAAAGTTAAGAAATGGCATGATAGAAGGATCATCAAAAGAGAGTTTAATGTTGGGGATAAAGTCCTATTGTATCGGTCTCGTCTCAGACTCTTTGCAGGGAAGTTACTCTCGAAATGGGAAGGACCATATGTTGTTGAGGAGGTGTATCGTTCAGGAGCAATCAAAATTAGCTCTCTCCAAGGCAATGCCACGCAAGTGGTGAATGGACAAAGACTCAAGCATTATATCTCGGAGATTCTTATAATGTTGATGTTGATATTATTCAAGTGGAAACACCGGAGGATTTCATTAAAGGACAAATTGACAGTCCGCGAACTCGACTTTGAATAGGTAACAGGTAATGAAAAGTTCGCAATTTACTTTCCGAACAATATTTTTGCTGTTTTTGGAAAATATGAAAAATTACGAGTTCGAAACGGAGTGGAAAGGACGCACGAGCGTGCCACCATAGGCGCGGCCGACCAGGCCCACGCCGACCTATGGTGGCCGCCTCGTCGCCCCTTTCCGACTTTCGATCCGGTACTTTCCGTTTGTCGATTTTTGCTATATAATCCCCCGACCCTGGAGGTCCGTATATCGTTTTCTCGACGTGTTTTGTTTCGAGCTGTTTCTGCCATCTGTTTTGATTTAGAAGCACCATGGTCTCCAAGAACAAGGGTAAGGAGCTTCCGGATGAAGATAATCAAGATCTTGAGTGGAAAGAGGAGGACAAGGACGTCAAGGAAGAGGATGAAGAAGAGATGGAGGAAGATTCGCGCGCACACCCGCGTGCTACCATCGCAAGCATCAAGGTGGTGGACAACCCTTTTAGTGCAAACAAGAGCGCGAGAATTCGCACTGGAGGAGCGGTTCCACGTCATTACCTAGCTCCGAAGACATCCTTATCAGGCACTCATCACCCCTTCCACAATCTAATTTTCAATAATCAAATTGAAGGGACTCCCAAGGCAGCATTGCCTGGCAATTGGGATATAGATCGCTCTAACACTGCAGGAAGGAGGGAGCCTGAGGCTGAAGAGTGGGGAAATAACTCCAAGAGTTGGGACTCGCCGTCGGACAGACTTTTTAACCGCGTCGAGCACAACTCGGAGATGATTCGCAATCTCACATACAAGATTGATGAGCTTAAGGAGCTTATTGAGAAGCTTGTCAGAATTCATCACCACCATCGCCAAAGGAGTAATTCATCATCGGTATTGGCATCCCCTTGGTTTGTTCCAAGCTTGGGGAGTGCCGCGGTATCACATCATCACTATCTTTTACTTTTGATTGTCAAGTAGTGTCATATCATGAATAGGGAAGTTATCATATAAGATGGGTTGCGGTTGGAAGTATCTCTCCTTTAGTTGGTTATCTATGTATCCCTTGGTGTGAGTTATCGTTATGGAATATTAATGAGAAGTCTTATCATTTACATATTGCACATCTTATTTTAGTTTGCAATTTCTATTATATGATTTACCTTGTTGTTAGTATTGGTATCACTTTGGGAGCATTGAATAAATCTATTTGGTTTTGGCAAACTTAGCATTGGTCAATAGCAACAACACTTTGAGGTTTAAGTAGAAAAGAGAAATACATGTAGTTGTTTCATTGTCTTTCTTTCTTGTTAGCTCATAGCTTATTATTCTGAAGTTAAAATTGTTTGTGCTTACAAGGAAGATGCATGATTGTTTCTATCACATGTATATTTGTTTGTTTCCCTCAACTCTTATGCTTGCTAATTAGCCTTGCTAGCCAAAGACTTGTACTGAGAGGGAATACTTCTCGTGCGTCCAAACCTTAGCCCAAACCTATGTCATTTGTGTCCACCATACCTACCTACTACATGGTAATTTCGCCATTCCAAGTAAATACTTCATGTGCTACCTTTAAACAATTCAAAACTTAGTATCTCTTATTTGTGTCAATGTTTTATAGCTCATGAGGAAGTATGTGGTGTTTTATCTTTCAATCTTGTTGGGCAACTTTCACCAATGGACTAGTGGCTTCATCCGCTTATCCAATAATTTTGCAAAAAGAGCTGGCAATGGGATTCCCAGTCCCAAACTAATCAAACTAATTAGACACTCCTCCATGTTATGTGATTGATGGACGGCACCCGAAGGATTCGGTTAGCCATGGCTTGTGTAAGCAAAGGTTGGGGGGAGTGTCATCATAATAAAACTAAAATAAAAAGGCACTCCTTCATGGTATGAGATTGTTGGCAGGCACCGAGGATTCGGTTAGCCATGGTTTGTGAAAGAAAGGTTGGAAGGAGTGCCACACAAAATAAAAATAAAATGGGAGCCGCTCTTTGAAGGTTGTCGGCAAGGGGGTTAGAGTACCGCTACCATCGTTGACAACAACAAACACCTTTCAAATGTTACTTTTATTATCTCTATATGATTTCAAAACTGAAAAAGCTCTAGCACATGATTTAATCATTCTTCCGCGAAGGGCCTGTCTTTTACTTTATGTTGAGTCAGTAAACCTATTTCCCTCCATCTTGAGAAAGCATTTGAGTAGTTGTGATCAAACCATTATATTGTGATTTACTTCATCATGTTTTTATTCTTCCTTGTTTAGTACAAGTTTTATCTGAATGAATATAGCTTTGCAAGTTATTAATGATTATGAGGAGACTATTATGATTGGGTATGCAAGTTGTGCAATATAAACTTTAACATGAGAGCATTGCTCGATAGATAAGTATAACCTGTTAATTGTTCTCTGACCAAGAACGAAGTTTGCCATCACCAATTATGATTTCTTATGCACCTTTATTTGTGATTACTTTATACTTGTTTCAAGTTGAGTTATATGAGGAAGTTGTTTACTATAATGTCTTGTGTGAATGAATATGATGCTTCTTGTCCGTATTTTATTCATCGACTATTCACTCCATAAACATGTGGTCCTGTTTACCGAGTTCGTTTCGCTTGGGGACAAGCGAAGTCTAAGCTTGGGGGAGTTGATACGTCCAATTTGCATCACTATTTTATATCATAATTTGTTGTTATTCATTGATATATTTCATATTTGGATACAATACTTATGTTATTTCATCTATTTTGCATGTTTCATCATTATTGGAGGATCAAGCACCGGAGCCAGGATTCTGCTGGAAAAAGCACCGTCGAACGCAATATTTCGGAAGATCAACGTGGAAGGAAATTATACCAAAAATCCTATTTTTCAAGATGACGAAGGAAGCCGAAGGAGGAGCTGGACCCAAGGTGGGCCCAGACCATGGGCGGCGCGGCCCATGGCCTGCCGCGCCACCATGTGGTGTGGGGGCCCCACACCCTTTCGCCTCCTTTTCTTGCGAAACCCTTCGTCCCAAAACCTAAGCCACGGAGGGTACCTCACAAAGAGTTACAGCCGCCTCTGGGCGAGAACACCGAGAGAGAAAAGAGCTCTCCTAGGAATCCGCCGGGAAATTCCCTCCCGGAGGGGAAATCGACGCCATCGTCACCGTCATCGAGCTGGACATCATCTCCATCACCATCATCATCATCTCCACCATCATCACCGCCGTCTCCACCGCAGCACCTTGTCATCGGTGTAGAAATTTGGGTTTGATCTTGATTGTTTGATAGGGGAAACTCTCCCGGTATCGATTTCTACTTGTTGTTGATGCTATTGAGTGAAACCATTAGCCAAGTTTATGTTCAGATTGTTATTCATCATCATATCACCTCTGATCATGTTCCATATGATGTCTCGTGAGTAGTTCGTTTAGTTCTTGAGGACATGGGTGAAGTCTAAATGTTAGTAGTGAACTATGGTTGAGTAATATTCAATGGTATGATATTTAAGTTGTGGTGTTATTCTTCTAGTGGTGTCATGTGAACGTCAACTACATGACACTTCACCTTTATGGGCCTAGGGGAATGCATCTTGTACTCGTTTGCCGATTGCGGGGTTGCCGGAGTGAGAAACCTAAACCCCGTTGGTATATCGATGCGGGAGGGATCGCAGGATCTCGAGTTTAAGGCTGGTTAGATTTATTCTTAATTACTTTCTTGTAGTTGCGGATGCTTGCAAGGGGTATAATCACAAGTATGTATTAGTCCTAGGAAGGACGGTACATTAGCATAGGTTCACCCACACAACACTTATCATAACAATGAAGATTATTTAGCCATATGTAGCGAAAGCACTAGACTAAAATCCCGTGTGTCCTCGAGAACGTTTGGTCATTATAAGTAAACAAACCGGCTTGTCCTTTGTGCTAAAAAGGATTGGGCCACTCGCTGCAATTGTTATTCTCGCACTTTACTTACTCGTACTTTATTCAACTGTTACATCAAAACCCCCGAATACTTGTCGTGAGCATTTACAGTGAATCCTTCATCGAAACTGCTTGTCAACACCTTCTGCTCCTCGTTGGGATCGACATTCTTACTTATCGAAGATACTACGATACACCCCCTATACTTGTGGGTCATCAGTGCCCAAGTCCTACCATGTTGATGTTGAACGAGCATCTTGGCTGGCACCTCCCAGGGTACGTGCATTCCACCATGTCAACGGCGTATGCCGGTGAATTCGGCACTTCTGGTGCTGCCAACGCGAATGGCAGCGGTGGACGGGAGGGTGGCATCTCTCCTTGGTAAGTCCCGAGAGCTGGTCCTGACGGAGAGTATTGATGCCTCATGATTTCCTGGATCACCCGAAGAGCGACACGCTACAAAGTGTTCACCAGGCTCTCAGAATGGCGGTGTAGCGAGTGAGCTACCATGAAGTTAATCTCCTGACGCAGGGACCTGGTGCGTTCTTCTGACGGGCGGACAGGTCCACTCCATCGAGCGCGCCAGGTGAGAACCCTTTCCACCGATGCCATGTGAGCGGGTTCTGTGAAGAGCCGATGAGGTCGGCTTCGAGGATTGCTTTGACCTCGTCATACTTCTTCTTGAGCTCCTCGGTCAAATCCTCGTACGTGACTGGAGTGCCCTCCGCCATCTCGGATGTAGATGGCGATGTGGTTGATGTCGAAGATGTCCCATCGGCGTGCCGAATGTGTTGCGGTCGAAACCCACCGGCGAGCAACGGGCAACACGTAGAGCGGGGAACAACTTAGGGCTGCGGCTGGCCCGGTCCCTCCGAGCGACGGCCCGCAAAGATTCGGCACGCACGTCCGATGCGGTGCAAGGGCGTGCCACACCGGTCGGGAAGGTGATGGATGATGCCTCGCTTAGTTTCCGCATGGCATACACGTAAACATTAAATACGAGCCTCGATCGGCTCTCAGTTGTCCTGTGAATCGGCTCAAAGAGCCGATCCACCCATGATTCGCACGAGGTGTACGAATATATGGTGGCCTGCTTGATCAGAATAAAGCTAAAACGATCTACGACGATTTAGGGTTTTCACCACATAATCGGAACATCCTACTCGTGATTGAGCCTCGCGGCCACGCACGGTGATCGTAAGCCGTCCCTAGACAAGGTCTAAAAACCAACACGAAGTTGATCCCCGGAACATCCTGTCTAGGGCTAGCAAACTACACCCTACGTGCACTGGATCCTTCAACCCTTTGTAAGGCCTAACTATGCAGATATTAAACTAATCCTTGAAGAACAAGGAGCAACCATAACGGATCGGATCTACTAAATAAAGATCAAGCGGTGCCGCCTACACCTAAGATAGGTGTAAGGCGCTAGACGTCTGGGGTTGCACGACGATAGCATATGATACGATGAACAATGCTAACCCTAACACGTCTAAGATAACTACGTTGCTCGTCATCAAAAAGGCTTCAGTACGAGCAACGCATGAACAACGAATAAACTTGTACTGCCAAGGGAGTTGGCGATGCGCCTAGATTGGTTTGTGGTGAACGTGATTATTGTTTATTTCATAAACCCTAGATACATATTTATAGTCCGTAGACTTTCTAACGTGGGAATAATCCCAACCGTGCACGAGTCAAGCTCTAACTAACCGACACGTATCCTACTATATTACAGATACACGGGCAAACTAGCCCAAACTTTGTATATCAGGCCGATTCACGTATATTCTTCCATGTATATTCTTCAAGCCCATCTTGATCGCGGCCCACCTCTGACTCGGTCAAATTCTGGTGATAACACCCTCGCTATCACCCGCACCATCTCTGCCCACCCGCACCCTCTCTTCACTGCTCTCCCCTTGCCTTGTCGTCGAGCTCCGGTCGCCTCGCCGCCGAGCTCTCCATGCACTGCCGCGCTCCCCTCCACCATTCGGCTCGCCGAGCTCCCCTCCACGAAAAAGTCAACCTTTAGATCCAAGCCGGTGACGAGTCACCGGATCCGGCATCTGCGAGGTCTGATCTGGTGGACACGTTGGATCCTGCTCCCCCACCGACAGGAAGATGATGGTGAAGCTATTGTTAGCGACATGGATGTTCGACGATTGGATATGCGACGAGGCGTGGGTATCGGTACAAGAGGCGATCAGGAAGAAGCTCGAGTTCGTGTGCTTCGCGGTGCTGGAGGTGGTCTTCTACGTGGGTTGTACGAAGCTGTTATAATTTCCCAACGATCGTGCCCCCCATCCCGAATCGGTACCGATTAGGGGCTTTATCCTAATCGTTCATCTGTTTTCACGAGTTTGCAGTTTGGCCGAGGGTGCGCACTAAAGCAAAAGCGATATAAGATTGTCTTCTGGGTGAATCATAACATTGTAATTCAAGGAAGTGATGAATACTTTTTACCGAACAATTGTAAGTGGCTGACCTTTTGCTTCAAGGTCCAATTTTCAGTACTAAAATCTTCAAGAACCCAAACTGATAGTTCTGAATCACCATAATTTTCCAAATACAATTGTCCAGGTGATTGATAAACATCAAAACCAACAGCATCATTTGTTAGCTGTTTTAATCTAGGCATTTTGCTTTTAGTTAAATTAAGCTGTTACACCTTCAGTTAAGTTGTTTTTCACTTAGGCACGATCTCGCGTAGTGTTAGAGCGTGCGTGTTGCTTGTGACCGCCTTGTTTCTAGGCTCGTGGGATGGCGCGAGCATATAGATCGGATCATGGCGCAAGGGTAGGATCTCTACCTGCCACTCTCTTTCTGTACTGAATAAAAGGCGAGAAAGATGAATCAGAAAAGTTGCTAAGAGCATGTCTAACAGACCCCTTAAATTTCTGCCCGTATAACACGAAAAAATGGCCCTGTATTCCATTTCGATCGGCCGAAAACTCGTCCGAGCTAGCAGTCCCCGTATCGCTAAACTGTAAAAGGGCATATTCCTAGAATATGCCAAATCAATTTTTTTCTTCTTTTTTCTTTCTATTCTTCCTCCTCTCCTTCTTCCACCTCCAGCCACTGCCCTGCCCCAGGTCCTGCCCCGCCCCGGCTGGCCGCCACCCTCCACCACCGCCCCTGCCTGCCGGCCGCCGCCGCCCCTGCCCGCCCCCGCCTGCATCGCGTGTGTGAAGGCACGGACGGCCCCCAGCGTCGGCGACGTGTGCACGCGCGCCGGTTGCCTCGGCGAGGTCGACGGGGAACGCGCCAATGTCCCCTCCCCCTGCCCCGCCGGTCGTCGTGTCCGCCACGGGCGCCGCCCACACGGCGAAGCTCCGCGCCGCGCCGTCTCGTTGAACGCGGCCGCGCCGTCCCGGGACACCTGCGCTGGCGCCGTGTGCTCGCCCTCGCCGCCCTTGCTCCTCCACCCGACCACCACGCCGCGCCGGTTGCCTACCATGTCAACAGCGAGATGAATTGCAGTTACTATTTCCTGAAAATTCAGCGCGCCAGAGTGAGGGTTTGGCCCTGTATTCGACCTCCCGCCCCGTACAAGTAAGGGGCCAGAAGCCACCCCGTAGCCGAAACTGTAAAATATCGACTCGGGGGCCTGTTTTACGGGGTCTGCTAGACGGCCGGGTAGAGCTCTACCCCGTATATCGACGGTTATTTTACGGGGTTGGGCCTTTTAAGGGGTCTGTTAGACCTGCTCTAAGTTTATTAGCAACACAAAACCCTGTGTCTGTGTCTCGGTCAGTTTCATCGCAAGAGAGATTCAGAGTTCCTAGCCAGCGATAACATCATTATCATGTGGCGCAGGAATAGGAATGACCCTACAATTTCCCTCCACATCACCACCTAAGTTGTGGTGAATTGCAATTGGATGTTCCCAAGCGCTTCGATGTGTCCCATCTCCTGTTTTGGATGAGTTGATTCCTACCACTTTGATGCATGTATTTTTCTTATTTTGAAGGTTTTAACGAGCATTCCACAAACAGAAAACCTATCTGCTGGAAACGGAGAGTGCCTCAGAGTTCAGAGAGGAACAATGGTCTCGAAGCAATTAAGCCCATCCAACTCCAGAGCGAACCGTGGCTTCAACTGTTGCTGCTGCATACCGACAATCTTCGCAGCGAAACTGTTCGTCTCATTCTTCTCCACTTGTCTTCTGCTGGCGCTGCTAGCACTGCTGCTACCATCACACTGCTTCTGCATTTGTGGCACGGGGCTCGCCATGAACTGCAAACAACAACAAAAAGAGCAAAGCTTAACATAACAACGCATGAGATCATGGGATTCATTTCTTTTCCCGAGGTACGTAAAAGCATGTGGAAGAGATGCGAAGCTTATACCTTATTGACGCTGAAGCATTTGCTGGCCATCTGCGCAGACAAGATGGCCTCCGTGGAACCCATGAGCTAACGGCAGGTGACACTGAATTGATCACCACTTAAACTAGTGCTCGATCTGTTGCCGCATGCGGATATGATCATCATACCTATATATAAGCAACGAGTCCAGCTAGAACATGTTTGGGATCGATCGAGTACTTGTTGTTCAGTGGCTTGAGACTCATGCGGATATGGCTAGCTTATCTCTAGCGAGGAAGAGCCTTCATTGGTGTCATTCACTCCACGTAGCACATGCATAAATATCTTATCCACACCACAACAACTAAGGGTTGTGCACTTTTTGCCTTTTTTTCTTGTCCTGATGGGTGATAGATGGTGACCTTAAGGAAAATTGGATGAACAGGACAAACATCGGTCGTATGATACTTCCTGAAATTTCACTACTTTCTCCGACGTAAATTACTTGTCACAAATTTAGGTAAAATGTTGCCTATAATAGGTTCATTGACTCTGCGATATGGAATTTGGATCGGAGGGAGTACTAGTTTAATTAGAGCTTATTTAGCCGGTCTCTTATAATTCAGCCCCCTACCCGACCAGTTTAAATTGTGTTTTTTTTTTTCTTGTCGTGATGGGTGATAGATGGTGACTTCAAGGAAAACTAGATGAACAAGGATGAACATCTGGGTTTTACGATATTTCCTGATTTTTCACTACTTCTTATGACCTAAATTACTTGTGTCTATACAGATGTATTGAATTTGCGATAAATAATTTGGATCAGAGGGATTACAAGTTTAGAGGTTATCTATCCGATCGAAACCTTATAATTTAGGCCCCTATCCGGGCAAGTATCGTTTAACTTGCCTTTTTTTCTTGTCGGATGGACGATAGATGGTGACTTCACGCAAAACTAGATGAACAAGAATAAACATATGGTTCGTACGATATTTATTGAAATTTCACTACTTCCTTTGGCCTAAATTAGTTGTCTCTATCTAGATTTATTGAATATGTGACAAATAATTTGGATCAGAGGGAGTACAAGTTTATGACTAATTTGTCACCAACTGACCATGTTCTGATGTTCATGTGGACCCCACTGTGCTTGTCATTGTTTTGCGCATTCAAATCCTTAAGTTTTAACGTAAAAAACACATGATTTTTTTTTGAAAGATATAGAAAAAGTAAACACACAAAATAATAAGATACAAAACGAAAATAAACATAATTGGAAAATGGGCCGCAACGGGCGGGAGGCAGGACCGAAAGCCCAACACGGCACGAGCACGAGCCTTCGTCCCCAAACAAACCAACCAACCCAGAAACCCGCAGAAGCCAACAACAGAAAACAAAAGAGCCCTACACGGCACGCACCACAGCTCGAAGCCGGAGAAGAACCCTAGTCGACGACGACGACGACGACGACGAAGGTGCCACCCTCTCCGCTTCTCCTCCAGTCTAGGTTTCCGGCGCCCCTCCCATCCCCGGCGGCTAATTCTGATCACCTCCTCTTCCTTCTCCTCCCCGCTAGGGTTTCCCGGTGCGCACGGATCTCGGCGGAGATGAGGCCCGTGTTCGTGGGGAACCTGGACTACGACACCCGCCACTCGGAGCTCGACCGCCTCTTCTACCGCTACGGCAGGATCGACCGCATCGACATGAAGTCAGGTCCGCCACTCGCCCTATATATAATCCCCTCATGTAGTACCATCTCACCCCATCGCCGCCTCTGTTTGATCCCGCCTTATCGTCGTCTACTTATCCGATCTGCTCATGATGCACCGCCAGTTTGTTCGGCACCTAGGGCCTGATTTCGTGATACTACTAATAAGTTTCTCGGGTAAACAAAATTGAGGAACGAATTTGCCGGCTGATGTAGTGTGATTGTACTGGATAGTATATATCTATCTATCCCCCACTAGTATCTGAATGCTAGTCGTGTTTTTTCTACAGAGGATCGCAATGCTAGTCGTGTTGATGTATTTTGCTTCACTAATCCCCTGCTAGTTGTGCTCCTGTAAAGTTTATGGTTACGCCTTGTTTTATTCCACCGTATTATTTTCTGCTGCTTCGTATCTGATCCGATATGCTCCAGTGCATTGCCAATTTGTTCGGTCACTTGGGTGTAATTGTGCCGTAAACTATCTATCCTCCACAAGTCTTTCAGTAGAGTCTGTAATTAGTTCTCATTTGTTATCAGAGAATAAAACCCTGGAATAATTAGTTTTGGTTCGATTTAGATTTCAATTTTTGCATGTTTTTTCTACAGAAGATCGGATGTTAGTCAAATTAATGTGTGATGAATCAGTTGATGTATTTTGCTTCACTAATCTTTGTTAGTTTTGCTTCTCTGCTTTATCCCGCTGTATTTCGACTGCTTCATATCTGATCCGATAAGCTATTTCATGATACTAGTACCAAGTTCTTTGGGTACAGAATTGATGAACAAATTTGCGGGTATAGTGTATTTGTCCTCGATAAGAGTACTATTGATTTCCCACAAGTATCTCAATAGAGTCTATTTTTGATTGGTTATTAGAGAATAAAATCATGGAATAACTAGTTTTGATTTGCTTAAGATTTCTGTTTGTGCATGTTTTTTCTGCAAAGGACCAGAATGCTAGTCATGTTAATCTGTGACAAATCAGCTGTTGTATTTTTCTTCATTAATCCCCGTTAGTTATGCTTCTCTATTTTATCCTGCTGTATTTCTACTGCTTCGTATCTGATGTGCTCACGTTTACCATGACTTGCGGTCTGATTTGTAATTGTACCGGATACTATCTATCCTGACAAGTATCTCACTAGAGTCTGTAATTTGTTCTGATTGAGTATTAGACAATAAAATCCTGGAGTAATTATAATTGATTGATTCGCTTAAGATTTCAATTTGTGCATGTTTTTTCTACAAAAAGGATTGGAATGTTAGTTGTACTAATTTGTGATGAATCAGTTGATGTATTTTGCTTCCCTAGTTATGCTTCTGTAAAATTTGTCTGTGGAACACGTATCATATAGTGATCCATGTCATGCAGACCACAATGCAAGCAATGTATGTATAATAAATTAATAATAGGCGGCAAGATGTTTAAATGTTTACTCTGGCGCAGGAACTACCGAGGCAACCATACATAGCTCCCCCTGGGGCTCCTCAACTCACCCTCCATCCCCTCTTCCGGCCATCATTCCCTGCACTTGGCCATCCGTTTCATGATGCACTGTAATCTGTTACCACTGCTGTTTTGCTGGGATTGACATCGACCATCATGCCATGCCATCAGTTCCATCATGCCATACCATGCCACGACTAGAAGTATCACTACGCCATCCTCCGGGCATCAACTTGATAACTTGCTATGTGTTCTGTCTGAATAAGCGATGTCTGTGAGGCTCTTGGTTATAGAATGGTGAAGCATGTTCAATGTCTCAAGTCATACCTTGTTACTTTGGAATATAAGTTGTACAACACCATGCTTAGCCTCATCATGAGTGGAATCTACCAGTAACTGCATTAGAGCTCTTGATACCATCAGATCTGTGCAGGTGCAGTATTCTCTATTTCCCTTAGGTTTGAGGCTGTTGTGTTCAGTTGTTTGTCCTAATGAAAAATCATGTTGTCATTGAGCAGTCAGGGTAAGAGATTCAGTTTCATATAGTTCTTACTTGTGGATTTACCATTTTTAGGATTTGCTTTTGTCTACTTCGAGGATGAGCGTGATGGTGATGATGCCATACGGGCTCTTGATGGTTATCCCTTTGGCCCTGGGAGACGCAGACTTTCAGTGGAGTGGTCACGGGTAATTTCTCTTGCTGCTCTTCCATAACCCTACTGAACCTTAACACGTCAAAGATTATGGGCACATTATGGGTGATCACTTGTGCCAAATAATAATGCCTTCAGTTCGTTTTTAATTTTTGTCTGGTGATTCATGTAACAGGGCGACCGTGGAACCAGACGTGATGATCGTGATGGCTATAGTAAACCACCAGTTAACACTAAGCCTACTAAGACATTGTTTGTCATCAACTTTGACCCAATCAACACAAGAGTTACTGATCTTGAAAGGCATTTTGATCCATTTGGGAAGATATCAAATGTTCGGATAAGGAAGAACTTTGCATTTGTGCAATTTGAAACACAGGAAGAGGCCAGCAAAGCCCTAGATGCAACTCATCTGACGTATGTACCACTTTCACCTGTTCCTGAGTTTATTTAATGATATGAATTTGACTGCAGCCTTTTTATCTCTTATTTATACCCTCCACTGTAAGATTTATTTGAGTGTTTGTTTAATGGTTAAAGTCAATGGGGGAATGACACTGCCTAGCATATGGGTATCTACAGTTTTTGGTGTAAGGATGTATTGTATGATGTTTCTGAAGCTTGTACTTGACCTGGAATGTCTTTTGATTGTGAAATAATCTTATTCTGTAGCAATATACCTAATTGATTTCCTTTGCCCGCTGCAGCAAGTTACTGGACAGAGTGATTTCTGTTGAGTATGCCTTCAGGGATGATAGTGAACCAGGTGACCGGTATGACAAGCCAAGTAGGGGTGGTGGCTATGGAAGGCAGGATGACAGTTCATATCGCCGTTCTGTTAGCCCAGTGTACCAAAGGTCACGACCTAGTCCTGACTATGGTCGTCCAGTGAGCCCTGCATATGGTTCATATGACAGGAGCAGGAGCCCTGTCCGTGATCGCTATCGAAGGTAATGCACTTGGATTGTTTTTTGCTTGATCTTTGTTAGTTTGCACTTTTTGGCAGATGATTTCATTAGGATGTTCCATTCCATTTAGCCACAATACTTTAAGGTGATCAGTTATTGCATTTTTTTTGTAATAAATGAACATGTGCTCACTTCTGAATTTAGTACTCCCTCTGGTTCATATTAATTGACTCTAATATAGATGTATCTAGACACATTTCAGTTCTAGATACATCCATATTGAAGTCAATTAATATGTTTTTTTTAACCTTTATCGTAGGGGAATCCCCTACAGTGTAATTAAGTAGTTAATCCTCAAATTACTAGTACAAGCTACTTTGGGGTGGCCATATGACACCAACATTGTTGAAATTTTCTTATAACCTTTGAGTATTCATTCAGTTCTTTTTTTCCCAAGGAAGAGTGTTCAGTTCTTCTTTTGTTCACATTATCCTTTTCCTGTTGTTTGATGAAATCTTTTTTGTATAACTGCAGCCGATCCCCTGTCCAGCGCTCAAGATCCCCAGTTGCCAACAGAAGAGCTTATGACTGATAGAAGAATTATCTAGGTTATGGATGTGAGGCGGCTTCGATTTGCCAGTCTAGCTCTAGCACTAGTAAACAAGAACTTCCGTACCTGTAACGAAGCTTATCGTTTAGCGGACATGAAAACTGCTGTATTATAAGACCTGTACTTCAATATATGCTATGTTTCTATGTCTCGAGATTACCATATGCCTGCCACCACGTTTGCCAATTCCTGTGTAGCTCTAATATCCTTATTTCTTTTCTGGGTTGAACTGTGGCCCTATTTAGCTGTCAGTATCTCTTTGTTGTCTCTGACTGCTGACTGTTTTACGCCAAGCTGCTTCAGAATACCATTCAGAAATCACAAAATCCTTAACAGAATAGATTGTTTTTTCATACAGTAGTAGTACTTGCAGAGAAGTTGTTTATTTATTTATTTTGCAGACTCATATGTAAATTCTAGGTATTTTTAAGTAGCACGCAAGTAAAATAATACAGTAATTTTTATGCATAATCTGATAGTTTGATTTGTATCTACTCGACCTCATAAGTGTTTAAAAAAACCCATGTTCCAAACATGTAATGCTTGCTTGGATTCTTCCTCACATTCAACTTATCATACTGAGATGTTCGCCAACCTCCTGTGTCATACTGAGATGTTCACAGAAGAATAGCAATTTCAGCACGTCAATCGAACCATAGGGATATTCTCTCAATAATGCCCTCAACTAATGTCTCTGTGCCATCGATGACACATGAGGCACTAAGTTGCAGAAGTGTTGGTTGGCGATGATCGTTGAATCCATTTTCATGTGTTCTTGTTTTTCTTGTGGGTTTTGTAATGCTATTCAATGGTGTTTGCGGCACAACTAGCATAGTTAGCTAGAAAGGTTTGTACTTGTGATGTTGTCTTAGTGGAGTGTAGAGAAACTTGGCATGCTATTTTTGGACCGCTGAGTAAGTGGGTGAACATGTTGTACTCGGTAGTGTGATGCTCCATATACGTTCGCAGAGGCATTCCTCCGTGCTTTGCTAGAGTTTCTATGGCGGTGGCCTAGTGGGTAACTGGGTATCCTATTCGATATCTCGGTCATTTTCATTTGATCTTTTAGTTCGTTTCGTAGGTACATGTTTTTTGTCTTTTTTTTTGTCTTCTGGTTCGTTTGAACCTACCTTTAATAGCTGAAAAACATTATAGGAAATTAAATACAATTCAATTTTTTGAGGAATACTATTAAATACAATTCAAGTTGGATGCTCTCCCCTGCTGGGTACTCCTATTTCATATTACTATGCATACAAGGTTAGGTGAAAGTCAAACTTTGCTAAGGTTAACCAATTATAAATATAAAAAATATTATTTATTTAGAAATCAAAAATATCAATAGCACTGTAATGCAATATACATCATATCATTTACAACATATTTTTTATAATATTTTATCATAGATAGTTGATCAAAGATTACAAAGTTTGACTTCGATCGAACCTTATACACGGAGTAATATGAACCGGCGATAGTATGAATCCGCTACGCATTCCAAGGCAAAACTTCGACTGATCATTTAACCAACAAAATATAAGTTCTATGTCACCAACAACATATTGTTGAAAACATATTTTAAATATGAATCCAATGCTATACTTTTGGTGACATAAAACTCGTACTTTGTTGGTCAAATTATTATTCAAAGTTCTACCACAAAATAGGTGGTGCTCTTATATACAAAAATGAAGGGAGTATAAAATGGCCCATGCCTATTGATATACTAACACTGGTGAGCGGAGGGCTCAAAAAATAGAACATTACAACTCATATGTATACAAGCTATCTTTGTCAATGGTGGCATCGAGTAAATCATCAACTTTTGTTTGTACACTACCTTTTATCTATTATCATGGATTAAGTTACTTATCTACATATCTACTTTGTGTTGACATGGACATGACTCATCCAGTTTACACTTTATGTTGTATAGATAGACTTGCGTCATGAAATTTTGGGCAGACAACCAAAAGTATCCACATATGTCAAAAGTATCCACATACGTTGTTGTTGCATAGACCAATGCACAAACAAACCAAACCACAAAAGGTGTCACAAGTGCCAGAAACATAGTGTTTTGATAGACATAGTTGTGAAAAGTACAACTAATATTATTATATGTTTGACCACCCGTCACACAATGGCCAAGAGATTATAAAAAGGTGGTACTAGCATGCCGAGTCATTATTAGTTGTAGCTCAAAAGCAACACATAACTTTTGAGACCATGTTTATCTATTCACATGTTAAAACATGTACTGAGTCATCATGGATATCCTTAATAGTGATGTCACCACATGCATCCTAAACTACATTTTATGGCTATATAAACTAACTTAGATTCTCAAGACTGGCATCAATCAACCTTCTTCAATCTCTTCAATCAATCATGGCAACTACTAGTTCTGTTTTGTTTTACTTTTGTGTATTTCTCGTGTGCCATGGGTCCATGGCTCAACTGTTTGGCCAGAGCTTTACTTCATGGCGAAGCTCCCGACAAGGAGGTTTAAGGGGGTGCATATTAGATAGGCTACAAGCATTTGAACCAATTCAGCAAGTGAGGTCACAAGCTGGCCTCACTGAATACTTCGATGAGAAGAATGAGCAATTTCGTTGCACCGGGGTATCTGTCATCCGTCGTGTTATCGAGCCTCAAGGCCTCTTATTACCTCAATATCACAACACTCCTGGCTTGGTGTACATTCTCCAAGGTTGGTTTATAAACTAAATATGGTGATTGCATTGTTATATACTTCACTTAGGGGTTTGTATGTGCCAAATGTTACATCAGCATCGTCAGATTTTCGTACTGAATTGTATTGTCATGCTCTCTTGTAGGTAGTGGTTACACAGGGCTGATTTTGCCTGGATGCCCAGAGACCTTCCAAAAAAAATTCCAACATTTTGGTCAAGCGTGGTTTGCCGAAGGTCAAAGCGAAAGGCAAAAGTTTAAGGACGAGCACCAAAGAGTTCACCATTTCAAGCAAGGAGATGTTGTTGCACTGCCATCTGGCATTGTACATTGGTGCTACAATGATGGTGATGTGCCAATTGTGGCTTTGTATGTCTTCGACGTAAACAACAATGCTAATCAGCTTGAACCTAGACAGAAGGTAACTATACGGGTGTCTAAAACTAATATGCACATATAATATATATAGTTTTTTACAAGTAACTTTCGTATGGTGTTTCCAGTATATATTAGTGACATATTATTCAACATTTTTACTTGATAATATGAATTTTCAGGATTTCTTGCTGGCTGGTAACAACAAGAGAGAGCAACAATTTGGACAAAACATATTCAATGGATTTAGTGTCCAATTGCTAAGTGAGGCCTTTGGTATCGATCAACAAATGGCACAAAGGATAAGGAATCAAAGTGACCAAAGAGGCGATATAATTCATGTTAATCACCGCCTTCAGTTCTTGAAGCCCACTGTGAACAAGCAAGAACTAGTAGAGAAGCAAGCGTACCTACCAATTCATCAATATCAGCTAAGTCAATCAATGAGTGGAAGTCACAATGGTTTAGAGGAGAACTTTTGTTCATTAGAGGCAAGGAAGAACATTGAAAACCCTAATAATCCCGACACATACAACCCACGTGCTGGCAGTATAACACGCCTCACCAGCAATAGTTTCCCCATCCTTCACCTTGTGCAAATGAGTGCTACAAGAGTAAATCTCTACCAAGTATATGTTATGCTGCATTTTTACACATACTCCTATTGTTACATATCGTAAGCTTCTTGACACAAGTTCAATAGATATATGACGTACCAACTAATTGTTATTGCAGAATGCTGTCCTTTCACCATTCTGGAACATTAATGCACACAGTGTCATGTACATAATCCAAGGACATGCTCGAGTTCAGGTTGTCAATAACTATGGTCGGACCGTATTCGACGACCTTGTTCATAAAGGGCAATTGTTAATCATACCCCAACACTATGTTGTTCTCAAGAAGGCAAAGCGTGAAGGATGCCAATACATATCATTCAAGACCAACCCAAACTCTATGGTTAGTCACATCGCAGGAAGGAACTCTATCATGAGTGCCTTGCCTGTTGATGTCATCGCCAATGCTTTTCAGATTTCCAGACAAGAAGCCCGAAACCTTAAAAACAATAGGGGAGAAGAGTATGGCGCATTCACTCCTGAATTTACCCCAACGAGCTGGCAGAGTTACCCAGACAATGATGAGGAGTCCTCTTCATCTAATAAGGCATCCAAGTGAACTTCCGAGTGTTCCAAGAACTAGTACATGGAAATAAAGGCATCACAAGTGTGTGTCATGTTGGTGTATAATGCTGATAAGGCATAAAAAGGTTCATCAAGTTACATCATTTTTGTGCAATTATGATATTGCTATTTTTTATTTTTATTTTTGGTCAATTCCCCTCCCTCTCTCCATGAATTTGCTGGCATTTTGTACCTCATGCTCCTGTAGATCACCCTAACAAATGGGAAACCTGCAATAAAAAAAATCGTTATCAGTGTTTTTTTGGTTTAAGTATTATTTATTGTCTTACCCACTACTAGGAAAATAACTATAGGCCCCGAGCTACCACCAACATGCCAAAATGGTTTTCCACCGGCGCTATATTACCGTTAGCACACCAATTTTATGGCCGGTGGTGCCCAAATACCGCCGGCGGAACGAAAAATTGGCACGCGGGGATAAGGGTCGACCAGGTCTTGGCCCGGGGAAAAATCTGACCCTCCCTTACTGCCGGAGGTAAGGGGGTTCAGATTTTTGCTCCACAACTCCCCCTTCTGTCCCATGGATCGCCTTTTTAATTTTGAAAAAAATAAAAGAAAATGATAGAACTTTTAAAAAATAAAATCCTTTGAGATGACCATGTGTTATGTGTTCTTGTTGTTAGGAAACTTAACAAACATGAATTTTGATATATTATCCGAAAATGATACCATGTTTCGGTAAAATGGCTTTTCTAGTTGCATACGACCTTCGACGAAAAAATTATATGAAAATGCATCTACGGAAAAAATTACATCTGAATTCAACAACCAACAACATTTTTTAGATTCCTCTAAATCAAAAATGAAATAGGAGTTTTTTGAGGTTTAATATTTTAATGAAAAAATAAAATAAAGTTACCGCCGACGCACCACCATATTGGTGCGCCGGTGGTAACCTAGGGTATATAATGAAAACAACCTGACGCCCTCTTATTCTTTCTCACTTAATTTCTCCCCTCCTCCTCCTCTTTCCCTCCACCTCTTCCTCTATTCTCCTTCCTCTTCCTCCTTTTTCCCTCACCGACGGCCTCCTGCTCCTCCTTCTCTCCTCTCTCACCAACGATTTCCTCCAACTGCTGCATCGACGACCTTCTACTCCTCCCTGACGGCCTCCTCCTCCACCTGCACCTAACCGATGGCCTCCTCATCTTACACTAGCGCGACGATGACAACATGGCCGAGGGGAACGACCCACGGCAATGGTTCTCGGGCTCGAGCTAGATCTAGATCGCCTTTTTTTATTTTGAAAAAAATACCGCTAGCGCAATAGGCTAGTGCGCTGGCGATAAAGCGTGTTACCGCCGACTTGTTCCCACCGCCGACGGTAAGGGGTTACCACCGGCCTATTCCCACCGACGTGCGCTGGTGTGCCAACGATAACGGATTTTGGTGCACCGGCGATAAAGTTTTCCTAGTAGTGACCTCTAACTTAAGTTTTGCTCATTCAGGGCGTATGCATCACATAGGCTAAAACTTATGTGTCAACATTATGCAAATTTAATAAATAAAATTGTAATTCTTGGCTATTAGGTTACGCGTCACATCGCGCAATTGTATTTATGGATGAAAACTAAGGAGAAGCATTGGAAACTGAGTGTTATCACATTTGTACCCATTTTTTGAGGGTAAGCTAAAAAAACACGGAAATCAAGGAAACGAAGAAGCCAAAGTGAATATGACATGTACACTAATTGGGATAATATATGGGTGTGTCTATGTCTCAGTTGACTGAGATTTTTTTAAGTCTCAGTCAACTCAAAAAAGTGCAACTGCAGTTCAAAGAAAGTGCAACTCAGTTCAGTTGCACATTTCTGATAGAAAAATGCAACTGCACTTTTTTAACAGAAAAATGCAACTCAAGCACTTTTTTGTAAGTGACTTAGACTTAAGAAAATCGTTGACTGAGACATAGCAAAACCGATAATATATTCCAGACCAAAAGGAACTTAAGTTTTTGATTATATGTACCAAGACAACTACAATGGAATAAGATTCAACCACTGGTGTTGGAAAATAGATTCGTATTTAGTGTCTCACGACACATACAAAATAAGGCCGAATTGTCTTCGTTCTGATGTTGTCCCTGCCAGCACTAGCTCTGAATAGCCATACATCCGGCTATTGGTGTAGTGAATCCGTTGTCATCATCGGGTCTGTATGATTGACAGATCAACACCTTATCTCAAAAAACACTCCTCCCGGGCCGCCACGCACGGGCGGCTCCAGAGGCGCCCCCACTCCAAACCCTAGTAGCCACCGGACCTCCTCCTCCGGCCGCTGCCGCCGCCAGGGCCGGCGGTGGCGGCCACGCCTGGGCGTCAAAGATGGCGGGCGAGGGCAGGCGCGCCCCGGCTGGCCCCCGACGTGCGGAGGTGGGACGCCATGGGCGGCGCGGTGGGCGAGCGCGGACGGCGGCGCGGGGCTGGGGGTCGGGAGGGTTGGCGGCGCATGGCGGTGGGCCTGGAGGAGAGGCGGCTCTCGGCGATGTAGGCAGCGGAGGGGAGGCGAGGCGAGGTGCGACAGCTTGGCCTGGAGGCGCTCGCGAGCCCTTGGCTGGGAGGCGGCGGCGCGGAGAGGCTCCGCCAAGGAAGAGCCTTGGCGAGCAGAGTCCGTCGCTCCCGTGTCCTTGGCGCGTGTGGAGCTCTCCTAGAGGCGCTGGCGTGGGGAGAGGGAGGAGTCGGCGTGGGCTTGATCTGGGACTACGGGCCCGATCTGGGCCTTCAGGGCTGGGGCGGCTACTGCATGGAGGTCACCTGGAGCTGGCAACGACCGTGGCGGCCGGCCCTAGCTCGTGCCGGAGATGCTTGGAGGCTGCTGTCCCTTGGCGGGAGGGAAGAGTCCGACGAGGCCTACTGCGGAGAGCTCGGGCGGAGAGGAGAGGAGGCGCAGTCGGGAGGCGGTCGGGCGCAGCCGATGCTGGAGGCGGCGGCACGGAGAAGCTCGGCCAGGGAGAGCCCTCGGCGAGCAGAGGTCCACCGCCTCGAGCTGGGCAAGGTCTGGGTCACCCGGCGGCGGAGAGCGGAGGCTGGAGCGCGGGCCAGATCTGGGCTTCCTGGGCCCAATCTGGGCCTACTGGGCCGGGGCGTGCTGCACGTGGGTGGGCGCCTGGAGTTGGCGAGGTCCGCCGCGTGCAGCGTTGGCTCCGGCTGGAGGGGAGAGTGGTGGCTACGGTGCCTGGCCGGGCTGGAGGGGGAGAGGGAGGTTGACCAGACCTCAGCTTTGCGTGGTGTGTGGTCTGCAGTTTTTTGCGACACCATCGATGAGACGCTGTGGCGGCAGCGGTGCGAGGCTCAAGGGAGCTCTTCCCATGCTCTGGGGTTTCGGAGATGGTCGACGACTCGGACGAAAGTCATGCCCGGCTTTGGTCGGGCCGGTGGCGACGACGCTCGTGGGTGTCGTTCCCCTCCTTGAAGGCGTCGCCGTGGAGTGTCGACATCTCCCTACCCGGTTGGAGTATGGTTGTCTTCGGGCGAAAGCCTCGATCCGGTGCGGATCGGCACGATGGCGGCGTCGGCGACGTCGTGACTCTGTTGGGAGCTTCGTGCTTGAAGACACGGTGCAGGGTTCCCCTTGCGGTTTCAATCCGGTGGCGCTGCGGTCGACGATAGATCTTCAGGGCGCTATGCACGCCACTGCTGGCATGTTTCTGGAGGACAGCTTCTTGGGTTTGACCAAGTCCCGCCATTGATCTACTTCGGATGGTGCGTCGACAAGGAAGGCCTTCTTGAAGTGGTTCCTCCACGGAGGTGCCTGGCGTCGGTCGAGACGTGGCTTGGCTACTTGCTTAGGACAGGTGCTTTGTGTTGTGGTTGTTTGGTCTGTAGGTGGTGTTGTGTGGGGTCACGCTCGTTGCTTCTAGCGAGTGGTGTCGTTCTTGTGCTCAAACCTCTATTCTATAAAGATATGGTACGCCTTTGGCGTACTCTCGAAGAAAAAAGAATCCGTTGTCATCCTCTACAGGCAGAAGTGAGCTTCGACCTTAGTGACATAGGCATCCCCAATGGGCCTGCCGAAGATGGTACCCGGGGTTTACTAAAGGCCCACAAGTCGAAGAATATGAAGTTCGGAAGCCCAATTAGTTGTTAAGGAGGATAGAGTTGTATTAGGAAATATAGAGACTTGTAATTTTACGGGTTGAACTCAGAGAGTCTCCCGGAATCTGTAAACTTGTGTAAAACGGTACCCTCGGCTCCGCCTCCTATATAAGGGGGAGTCGAGGGACAAAGAGAGGATCGAATCCATTGTCAACATAACCCTAGTTTCTTATTCGTCGAGTACTTTTCGGCTGAAACCCTCAAGAACTACTTGCCCTCTACTTCCAACTAAACCCTAGTATACAATCCGTAGGCATTGATAAGTTAATCCGTTGTCACTTAGTGGTACTAGAGGCCGCCTCCATCCCAGCCGCCACCAGCGGCCCCAACCACGCTAATCCCTGCCGTAGTCCCCAACCTGGCGGCAGCGTGCCTCCGTCCCAACCGTTGTTGCCGGTTGGGTCGGCTGGTCGCATCGCCTCGCTGTCTCTGTTCGAGGATAGAGGTTCGGAGGCACAAGACTGGTTAGGTTGACCCATTTTGTGTCGTTATGGGGATGTAAACGTGGTGCACGCTGGATTTGATGGTGTGTCTAAATCTATTAATGAGATGATTATGTGTTTTGTGAAACAATTATCCCATATGGTGTTTTGTGAAAAAAAATCTACAGTTGTGGTTGTGCGATAACAAAAAAAAAATCCTCAACTAATGGTGTTAAGTCATAAAACCTCCAATACCTAAAAAAAAAAAGTCATAAAACCTCCAAAATATGCTATTGCATAAAACCCTGGCCGCAACCTGTGTATCATGTGCAGGCTGTAGCTTCACTCTCCTCGCGCCGCCGCCACGCACGCAGCTACCATGGCCGCCACCGCGCCGGCCGATGTCCTGCCAGACCCTTGCCCCACCGCCGCGGATTCCTCTCCGCCGCCTCCTCCCACACCGGAGGAGCTGGTAGCCCGCGCCGTCGCCCCCGTCAAGGCCGCCTTCCTGCGCCCGCCCCCCGTGCGCGACACCCCCACCAACGAGGAGAGCAGGGCCAGCGGCGCCGTTCCCCTCGAGAAGAAGTCCAAGCGCCAGTTCAGGCGCGAGCGCAAGCAGGTACCCACCCCCACCCCCGTAGCTGCTTTACGTAATGCCCCAGCGTTATGGAGCTGTGCTTGCGTGCCAGGTGCTTGTGGTAATGCCTGCCTGTAATTACTATGTACTTGGTCGGCATTTTGGTCCTGCTGCATCTCTTGTCTGCAAATTCGATTTGTTGCTAGGGTGAATTTTCCTGTGCAAAGATAGAACTAGACACAATCAAGCTGACGCTGGGTCCAAGACTTTTTAGTTAAAAAGTTTTTAGCAATTGTAATCTTGACCTATTATTAGCCTAGAAAGTATAGAAGTTGTGAGCAAGAGCCACATACTGAATATAAATGTGGGGACTAATATTTTCACTGTCCTGGTGACCCCCGTAGTAGTGAATGCGAGCTGCTTGCTGTAATGCCCGGTGTTGTGGAGCTGTACGTGCCAGGTGCTTGTCGTAATGCCTTCTTGTAGTTTCTCAAGACTTGGGTGTCTTCCGGTCATGCTCTATTGTTGCCTGAAAAAATGATTCGTTGGCGGGGTGATATGTGCCTGTGCAAAAATAAGAACTAGAAAAATACGCAGATGCTGGGTTAAAAAACTTTAGGTTGCACAGTTTCTAGCAATTTGTAGTCTTTGAACCTATTTTTTGATGATTTACGTACACGGAAATGACTAG
The DNA here is from genome assembly GCA_030979885.1 of Lolium multiflorum. Lineage (NCBI taxonomy): Eukaryota > Viridiplantae > Streptophyta > Magnoliopsida > Poales > Poaceae > Lolium > Lolium multiflorum. The sequence goes on from CM061748.1 coordinate 1,530,056, forward strand.
TAAGTACACACGTTGTGAGCAAGAACCACATACTGAATATAAATGTTGAGGGATAATATGTTCACTGTCCTGGATGGATGCATGGTCTGTTTGATTATTGTTTAGGAAGAAACTAGCTTTTGGGCATCTTGTTTAGAATGCAATGGCTCTTTTAGTAAGCTGGAATTCTGCTCTCTATTCCTGCATTTTTTGGTGTCCAAGTCAGCAACTTTACGTGCTAAGTTTGATGGGATTTTATACCCATTGTTTATCCAATGCTTGCTGTAGCAACTAGTGACGATATAAAATGTCCTACATGGATTTGCAATGACAATTTGGGGCTACCTAACTACTAGGATCTATGCGTTGAGTTATGTACCATCTTTGTTGCAAAACCTCCTTTGAACTACACCTATTGCATACCTGCATTCCTGTCACCTTTTGGGCCCTGCTAAGGGCTTCCGCTCTGGTCATAAATGTCTGCATGTTTTGGTAATGTGCAAGAGATGCCCACTAACATGATAGTCCTTCTGTGTATGTGTATTTGTTATAAAGCGCTGTAGGCAACATATACTACAGAGTGTTGTTTGCTTATGCTGTGTACCACTTATGCAGGAACAGGAGTCTGTGTCACGTCTTTGTGTAGCAGTAGGGAAAACTGGAAAAGCAGACGCTTGCAAATATGGCGCTTCTTGCCGTTTCAGCCATGACGTAGATGCATATTTGGCTCAGGTATTTATTTCACGTGGCCATTCTTCTTGGCCCTTGCTGGTTTGGTGTTTTCCATGATGAACCTCTATAACTCATGACTTATTTCGTTGTTACTTTTCTTGCGCAGAAACCAGCTGACCTTGAAGGAACGTGCCCATTTACTGTTTTGGAGCAGTCTTGCCAGTATGGACTAACTTGTCGATTTTTTGGTACACATAAGGACAACCATGCACCTTCTGAGAACCATGAGATAAATCCTTTGAGTAAAGATATTCAAAAGCTTTTATGGAAGACCAAATATAAATTTCCCAGGGCTAGTGCCCAGATCAAACATCTTGGTCTTAAGGTACATCATTAAACTTTGCTGAACTATATTTTTTATCTGATCTATCTTTTGCACTTTTATTGGAGCACGTTGCAGTTTTTATGGGTTTAAATTTGTGTATTGAGTAATTATCAGCTACCACTTGCTGAAACAATAATGGCCAATACATATAGCTGTAGTAAACCTATGTTGTAAGTAGTTCTGCAGCCTAATAATTTTTCTGCATCTCTTATCTTATTGTGTCTCTCACTAGGTAGAATTTGATGTATGAACTGGCGTTGCATCAATACTTACTTTCTGCTGGTAAATTATTTTATGGCATGAAAGTCAGTTACTGCCAAGTTTTTTGTAGATAGTAGACGCACAAACATATCTATCAAATGAACAGTATGTGTCACAATATTTATATCTAGCAATTGGCTGGAAATGACTGTTACCCTATTTCCCTTATTAGTTAACATGCAAAATATGTTGTGTGTGCTGCGTCGATTATGTCTGTGTGGCTCTGATTCCAACTGGTATTGCAACCATATGGTGATGAGTCTGCTAGTATGCAGCTGCTAGTTTATGTATCTAGCAAAATAACTTCTTTAATGGCTTTGTTTAGGATATTTACTGTGGCAAGTGGCGGCAAATTTATTAAAATATCCTTTGCATGCAGGAAACAAGTAGGTGTCAGGAAAGCCAAACACGGTATAATTACATAGTGGCACTCTCAGTCTCTTCAATATAATAAAAAAAATATGTGTGTAGTAGTGTGATAGTCATGTGCCTGATACATGTATAAGATCTAGGAAATGTCAATGTCTGTCAACAAATGACCAATGAAAGCTGTTGAGTTATGTAACCCCTTTCTGTTTAGATTGTAAGTTACTGTTTTGAAGTTTCTGTGATGCATGTGGTGTTTGTATAAAATCTTTACTTGCCACAATTTTTTGTTTCTTAGGGATCTATTTCTCGATTTTTACTACATGATAATATGTTCATCTATTCTCTCTGGATGGGTATGTTTTATATTGCAGGAAGTCATGAAGATTAAAGCAAATGCAACAACCGATGATAAGAGGGCTGATCATGATAATCCAGATGTATCATGTGATATGAGTGGTGATGATAAAACTGAATCTCTTTGCAGTGCTCCTGTGAATGTGGACCATGATTCCAGTTTATGTGAGGAAATGGATAATTTGGGGGGTGAACCTTTGGTTGATAACTCTGTTCCATGTGTCGGACCAAGGGCATCAAAGAAGTCAAAGGTTGAAGGTGATGAAATTCACAAAAATGCAGCTGGTAATTAGTTTTGTTTCTAGACTTAAAAGTCATTGTTGTAAGTTCTCCTATTGCTTACATAGTGCTATTGCTTACCTTTTTATTAACGTAGGGTCAGATTCTCATGACACTAAGGTGTACCCTGAAGATCCTAGTTTACTTAATGGATTGGAAGTCCCTTCAGATAGCACAAGCTCTTGCAGAGTTGACCTAGTCACAACACCTCATTTACATGAAAAAAAGATCATAGATTTTCGGGAGAAATTGTACCTTGCTCCCTTGACCACTGTTGGGAATCTTCCTTTTCGGAGGCTGTGCAAAACATTGGGAGCTGATATTACTTGTGGAGAAATGGCTATGTGCACTAATCTTATGCAGGTTAGAAAACTCATCTCTCGTTTGTTCCATCATATGCGGACATGCCCTTTCTGTGTCTGAGTGGAGTTGTTTCTTACATCCATTACAAAATGTTGCCAGAGGCAAAGTTAACGGATTACTTCCTCCTATCCAAAATGTAGTGCAAATGAGTTTTTTTTAAAAGTCAAACGATGAAACGTTTGACTAATTATGTAGAAAAAAGTATCTTTCTAGAATACCAAATCAATACTGTTTGATTAGTCATGATGTATATTTTCCTATGATACATTTGATATTGTAGATATAGATAATTCTCTCAATAATTCGGCCAAAGTTAATGATGTTTGACCTTTCAAAGAACATATGCACTATATTATGGCAAGGAGGGAGTATCATCTACTGGATATTCTTCATGAGGTCCCTTCATATGAATATATTTCATGCAGGGGCAAGCGTCAGAGTGGGCTTTGCTGCGACGACATTCATCAGAAGATTTATTTGGGGTGCAAATATGTGGAGCTTTTCCAGATACAGTAGCACGGACAGTTGAACTAGTGGATAATGAGTGTTCGTTTGACTTCATTGACATAAATATGGGCTGCCCAATTGATGTAGTTGTCAACAAGGGTGCTGGGTCCTCATTGCTCAACAAACCTATGAGGATTAAGGGTATTGTTCAAGCATCATCTGCTGTCACTAACAGACCTTTAACTGTTAAGGTAATTTCACGCCATAACTTTCTTGGAATTCTTAGAAGCTTGCTAATGTGTGAGTGACACACACAGTCGTTTAGGTTAAACTATAAATTGTTATGAAAACCAAGTTATTTCAGTTAAGCCCTTCATTATGCTGCTACATTCATATCATATATTAAATGAAACAGCTGAATCATTTTGCTCACCTTGTCTTCATTGCTTCATCCCAGGTAAGAACAGCTTTCTTTGAAGGTAGGAACCGTGCTGATTCTTTAGTTTCAGACATTTATGACTGGGGTGCTTCAGCCATAACAATACATGGTCGATCACGGCAACAACGCTACAGCAAACTTGCCGATTGGGACTATATTAACCAGTGTGCACAGAAGGCCCCTGACGACCTGCATGTCATTGGAAATGGTGATATATTCTCCTTTACCGACTGGAACAGGCATGTTTCAGGCTCCTCCAAAATTTCCACTTGCATGATTGCTCGTGGTGCACTTATCAAGGTTAGTATATGCAACAGTTTATAAGTTTTACATCTATATATATTTGAAAAAAAGAATAACAAAATGACTCTGTCACTTGTGCACTTTGGCAAAGTGTGGTTGTGAACTGCATGTTGGCTTGGAGTTGTGTTCAGTTCTGGATTAAGAAGTTATGCCCAAATGTTTAGTCTTTTAAAGTTCTAAATTCTGCTTCAGTTGTCAACAATGAATCGATGATCTGCCGTGACAATAAGTGTGGCTCTTTGTTGCAATCTATTGCGTATTTGCGACAGTGTTTTATGCTCTCTTATGCCATTCTGTATCTTGTGTGAATGATGCATTTTAAATACTTGTGACCATAGTAGAGTTGAAATATAGCTATTAAATATGCCAGTGGCTCAACCAGAACATATTAGCTGTTTTATCACATCTGGTTCCTCTTCTTCCATGAATGTTTCACACTGATCCCTCCCCTTGGATCTAAAAATCCAAATGCCAATTATTTTAGAAGTGTGATAGATATGGTCCCTGTCCGTCCAGCCAAATGGCTGATGGCTGTGCATCCATATTATTTCCGTAGTTAGTGAAAGGTGTTTAGAGCATCTCCACCGGCGCCCCCCATACGCCAGCCCCGATAGAATTTGAAACTTAAAATGAAAATTTTAAAACGATATTCATACGAAATTCGAACAAAATTTATACGAAAGTAACTCGAATTTAAACTAAAAAACAAAAAAAAGTCTAGCGGCGCCGTGTGGTGAACGCGCCGTCGTCGCTAGATGGCCCGAAGGACCAGTCGTCGGCGGCGGCCTTCTCCTCCCTTGGCGCCGTGGTCCCTGGCGGACCACACCGCCGCCTGCCGCGGGTCTATCGCGATCTGCCGGTAGTCCTCGTCGACGGAGCGGCCGACGATGAAGTTCTGGCCGGGGAACTCCTCCGGGTCGTCGCCGCCATCTTCCACCATTGCTTCTTCGCCGGCGGAAGTGCTGGCAAGGCCGCGGCGTCCTCCTCCTTGAGGCGGCGGCGGTGGCCCGACCCCGTCGTCCGACGGGCCGGAGCAGAGGACGCGCGCCTCGCCCCATCGCGGATGACGACGCTTCCGGGAGGAGGCGCGGCCGCTGACGATCCGGTGCGTGAGCTTTCGGAAGCTGCGGTCCTTTCCGGCACCCTGAGTCGGCGCCGCCGGCGCGATGCACGCCTGCGGGAAGTACAAGCAGTGGGTCGCGCGGCGGGTTGCCGCGGACGCGGGCGGAAGCCGTCTGGCGGTGTGGTGTCGCGTCGGCCGTGCCACCGGCACGGCGGTCGCGGTGTTGAAGTGGCCGCACGAGCGGCGGCTGCCCGCGAGCTCGACGGCGCGCTCATCTTCAAATCGCCGTGTCAGCCGGGCTGTCGAGTGCGTTGTCCGGCAAGTTCCTCTCCACCGGCGTCATCAGGTTCCGCCGTTCCCTTTCGAGGGCTCGCGTCGTGGTCTTGCCGGTGGCGATGGTGGCACGGCGAAGCCGGCGTTGGAGACGTGCCACCGTGGGCAGTTGTACTATACGGCACGGGGAGCGGGGAGCCGTACAATACATCGGCCTCGTCGAGGCTGAGCTGCAACGAGCGGAGCACGCCGCCGGCCTCATCGGTGGGTGCGTGGGAGGTTTGCGCGGTTGCGACGGCGGCTAGGGTTGGAAGGCGGGGAAGAAGAGAAGTGCGCGCCGGTGGGGTTTAAGAGAGGCAGCGGACGCTCATTGAAGGCGCGTGGGTAAGGTAGCGTGGCCAGTCACTGCCCTCGTCGCCTCTTGGGTTTCCGCACGGGAGGCCATTAAGGCCGACGACCAACCTTCCCGCGTCGTTTTCGATGCGAACCGTCGCGTCCTCTCTCTGACAAGGCGCCCGCCCGCGAAAACCGTCGTGCCGCGAGGCGCCGGCGCGCCCGATTCGCGCCCTTCGCAGGAGCCGGCACGGGGTTGCCGGCGCTTCTATTGGGCTCGAAAAAGCGCCGGCGCTATTTGGGCGCGCCGGTGTGAGCCTATTTTTGCTGCCGGCCACCAAAAACGCTATCGTGGCCGCTATGGGGCGCGCCGTGGAGATGCTCTTACACATACATAGTTCCAGTGCACACTTCACATTGAGTTGATAGTCTATGCACAAGATAATCTGTAGTATGTAATCTTTGTAATTCATGAGGATACATGCAAACTTGTTATTACTTGAATGCTAGTAGGTCCCAATACTTTTTTGTATATTTTGTTCGTGTGATGCTCTTACTAGCTTAATAACCTCTATGCATCTATCTACTAGATGGGATGTTCAGATTAGTCCAATTGCGCCTGATCACCATTGAAATAATCCATGCATTGGATAGCCAAAAATCATGCGAAGACATATCACATGGTTGGCACGAAATATTGGTGTCAGTGAACTTGTACTCCAAATTTGTCTTGCTCCCATTTGAGGCATAGTAAGAGCATCTCTAGTTGCGTCCCCTAAATGCCTTTCGGTCACACCCCTAAATGCCTTTCGGTCACACCGGACAGTTAACTGCGCCCGGCCACGTGTCCCAAAGCCCAAAGGCCTTTTTCGGTCGGCCCAATGTAGTGTCCGGCGCCCCCAGGCCATCCTTGCCAGACAGGGCTCCTTGCGGGGACGTCATCGGCAATGGCGTCGGTGACGGCATCGGCCACCACAACATCGACGCTGACAACAACCTTAGCGCCGGCGAGCAGGCCGCCGTTGTTCTTCTGGACAACGAGGCCGAGCCGCCATCGATGTCGGGACCCAAAACGTTTTTCTATGTTTATTTGTGCCTAATTTCTGTAACGATCCAGTCGGCGTACGCGACGATCTGTGGCGGTAGCTTTGAACTCTAGCTCTTGAACATGACGATCCTACCTATTTTGATTTAAATTCCATTGAAAACAACTGTTTGGGGGGGGGGGGTTTGGGGGGACGCGACTGGAGATACTCTAATACTCCGTTTTTATGTGTAGGATTCAGAACCACTGGCTTACATGCCTGTGTATGGTAGCACTAAAGATCAGGAAGCAATGGATTGCTGCTCCTGCTGATATTTGTGTTTGTGTGATTCTCTTACTAGCTTAATGACCTATATGCATGTATTAAGCTAGTTAAATTGATTAGTCCAACTGCGCCTGACCACTATTGAAACAATCCATGCATTTGCTGTCAAAAACCATGCAAGAAAGGCACATCACATGGTTGTCAGGAAGAACTTGTCCTCCAGTTGTCTTGCCCCACTTGAGGCCTAGTAACACTAAGTTCAGTTTGCGTGGGTAGGATTCAGAACCTTCGCTAACATGGCTGTGTATGGGAGCATTAAAGATCAGGAAGCAATGCATTCCTACTCCTGCTAATAGTATCATAAAACACATGAAAATCTCAGGTTTATGTCGCTTATACTATGCTCTGTTCTTGTCCGCTGCCACATTTAACGAATAATGACGTGGTGTTCCCCAGGAATGTCCATGTCTATGTGTAACCGTATCAAATGATTTGGTGCTAATTCATGATGTCTGATGCTTGACAGCCTTGGATATTTACCGAGATAAAAGAACAAAGGGACTGGGATATTACATCTGATGAGAGGCTCGATATTCTCAGAGATTTTGTGCGTTTCGGTCTGGAACATTGGGGTTCCGATACCAAAGGTGAGGTCCCATCTCTGCAAATACTGAGTATGCAGAAAGTGTTACCTTTTTTTGGCTACTTTCTTTACCAGGAGTGGAAACTGGAATGCTTTGCTAATTCGGCTGAAACTTGCATTGCAAGGAAGCCAAAATTTCTAACAAACAACCCACAGAGGGAGAATGTATTACAAATAAATAGTAATATTGATTCTCAACAGAACTGTTCTGATTTCATGGTTCCTCAGGTGTGGAGACGACCCGCCATTTCCTGCTAGAATGGCTGAGCTATACGTGCCGGTACATCCCGGTGGGGCTGCTGGATGTCGTCCCGCAGCGGCTCAACTGGAGGCCCCCGAGCTACTGCGGCCGCAACGACCTCGAGACCCTGATGGCCTCCGACTCGGCCGCCGACTGGGTAAGCAACTCTCCTCATCGTTCTACCCTATAGCAGGGTGTGTGAACCTGTTGATACGTGAGCTTGAAGCTGACGTGTCTCCTCTGTGTGCAACACGCAGGTGAGGATCTCAGAGTTGCTGCTGGGCAAGGTCCCGGAAGGGTTCACCTTCGCGCCCAAGCACAAGTCCAACGCCTACGACCGCGCAGAGAATGGCTAATGAAACAATTTTTCATGTCAGGTGGCCCGTTTCGAGCATAATCAACATCAGGAACTCGGACATTCTTATGCTGCCTTTGAATGGTTATTTAGCGGTGCGGTAGAACAATATGATATTGATTTTTTTTTCTATTCGAAGAAGAATACTGAGTGCTGGTAATTGTAAGGCATAAATAGTTATATGATGATCCAAAAGCTTCACAAAGGGGCCTTAACCGTTTCAGTTTCAAGTCCCACACAATTATACTACGAGTAGTTTACTGCTACACTCAAACACTACAACTCAAGGACCTGATTGTTCTTAGTCCTAATCAGCCGTGCCGTTGTCGCGGTCCTGTCCTACTTGTCTTCTGGCAGGGTTGGTCAGCCTGATGACTGGTCCAGTGGCTCTGGAACATCCGAGCAGAGCATCCGTTCAAGGGCAGTAGCCTCCCCGTGAGCCTGGAAATACCATGATTTTTTTTTGAGTGATGGCACGTCAACGTAATGAATCAAAATGGATTGCACCAACACGACAGGCCAGGGAGAATGAAGATCTCCCATCCAGTCCTAACCGCCCAGCTCAACATGTTCGACGAGGGTCCAACAGGTTCGACTAGGGTCACCGGTGACAGTGTATCATGAAGGATCTAGGGCGAAGCCCAATGTCGAGCTTTACAGGACTTGACTGTCATATGTACTCACATGACCTGAACAGTCAGAGATACAACACACGGTGGAAGTCATGCCAACAGCCACCAGGGGCAAGTTTGGCCTTGCCCAGTTTGACCACTTGAACTAGTGCCATCCTCTCCCCCATCACGAGTTTAAGACAAGGCGTTGGGCAGTTTCGAACCGAAACAACAATTGATCAGAAACTAATGTACACAAAAAGATAAAACATAGCATTACGTCAAAAGCTCAAAGGCTCATCAAACGTTAACGAGCAATGATGTGGGCAACAAGCTCAAATGGTTATAAGGCTCCGAGCAAACGTGTTAGACAATAACAGGACATTTTCTCCATTCAAGTTTCAGGCTGCCGGAAAGAAGCGGCACATGCCCTGGTAGAAGGGACACCCAGTTGCTGAGACGTGAAGGCTTCACCTCAGGCGGTCCGAAGGATGATGTGGACGCCACTCTCGGTGTCGATGATGTCACTGATCTCACCCACCTTGAGCGCGTATGTGGCATCCTCGAAGGGCTTCTGCATCTGCCTCCTCCCAAAGGTGCCTATCAGGAAGGATTCAGTGCAAGAAAAATGGTTAGAAAGATCCAAACATGAGTCATGAAGACATGCATGTAGTAAGCAGGCACAAAGACATGTTTCAGGCGCAAAAAAGAAACTCAGTGCAAGAATATCATAATTATCTCTGAATCTTCAAATCAGCAAGATTCAAGACTTTTCAGTGAACTTAAACATCATCACCAATACAAGAGATGCACACTTGTATCATTCTCCCCTCAACACAAGAAGGCAAACCTAAGCTAATTAATCTCAAATCTGAATGTAAATGAGCAAGCAAGTGATATCATAAAGAGATTGTATTCATGACATAGTAGGAATATATTCTAGCTGCAGCACGTGGCAAGATCCCACTCAAATGTAGCAAGAGGTCACAATCAATTGTGCGAAACAATTAAAAACAACCTATCTCTGACAGACAATTAATACTGAAAGATCTAACAGAGGTCACACGCTGACACACCCATTCCAATATTAGTAACCTGGTTTTTAAGATAAGCAAAAATCCTGAAAAATGTATATGCAACACTTCTAGATGAACTCTATCCATTATTATCTCTCTTAATTTAAACGTAGCTAATATTCCTTGAACTGCTCTATTCCTACCTGTATGTTGCTAACAATTGATATCATAGCTCATGATGCTATTGCACTTGACTCCATGGTACTTTCAGTGGGTCAACATCTGGCCATTAAGAACTCCAGAAAGATGACAGTCCAATGGTGTCAAGTGCAACAGATATCATCAGCATTGATACCGAATTCAATTGCCAGGAACATCAGTTCATGACATGTATGTACATACTGCTGCAAAGATGACTGAGACAGCTCAATTAACAGGGAAAGGATATATCAAATATTAAGTATTGGCATGACAGAGAACATGAATGGATTATCATATTCCTTGCTTAATGAAAATAGATGTGCATACAGAGCTAATAACTCCTTACACTGGAAACAGAACTTCAAACATTATCAACTAATTCTAAAAGGTGGCTACTAGATATAGTAGTGATTATGTCAGTGCTTCCATGAAAAAGGTTGAAATCACCATAGTGGAATGTCACATTGCTGTTTAGTGAATAGCTTGCTCAACTTGTATTGGCACCAAATGGGGATGACACCAATATACATGACCGACTACAGATCCAACAAGTACACTATTTCAGCAATAACACAGAACACACCAAGTACCTTGTTAGTGTGCACATTCGCAGTTTGATTTGACTTTATGACTGGCTCTATAAGAAGCTAGGCACATCTAGCATACCTACCCTACACAACATGACATATGCTTGGTGCACACCGTGTATAAGATAAACTCTACAAAGTGCATCTCATTGACAAGTGGCTATTGAGATCACCAGAAAATTAGAGACCATGGAAAAATGTGCGCCCTTTAATGCTAGACAGGGCAGAAAGGAATGTATGCATCAAAAAAATGCTAACTAGTCATTTTTCTCCTTTACAGAAAACTGAGGGGAGGCCCTGACAGTATCTAGTTTTCTTCATATAACAGTTCTGTAATGGGAAATGTGGCCTCCTACTGCCTCAATTTAACTCCTTGCCTTTGTCAGGACAATGCAGAGTATTACACATTATTATAACTAGTAGTTGAACACTGATAATCCTTGAGCTGGAATAAATGCATACCAAAGCAGCTAAGGGTGTGTGTGGTTTAGCTTTTTCAACGTGCTTCCTAATATATAAGTTAGAAGCTAACCAGAGGGATTGTTTGCCACCGCGGATTCAACCCTGCTTTCTGTTGTACAAATTTCACAGCAGCTCTTCATATAACAAGTTTCTTAATAGGAAATGTGGCCTCCTACTGCCTCAAGTTAACCCCTTGCCCTTGCCAGGAAAATGCAGAGTACTTACAGATCATAACTAGTTGGACACTAATAATCCCTGAGCTGCTATAAATGCACACCGGGACAGGTGAGCTAAGCAGCCGTTCTATCTCACAATCCAATCCCTCGATTTTAAGACAACGCGGTCAAATAGACTATTTTCTTCACAATGATTAAAAAAGATATTGCGACAATCCACTGGTAATATCACAGCTAGGTCAGGAAAAACACTAATTAATCGGCCAGATCATATACTTCATATCCAAGGATCTGCAGCTTCACTTGTTTTTCCCCCAGGAATCGAACAATAACGGAACGGATGCAACGAGAAGAATCAAGAACGGACTGGATCGATCGGTCAGGGTAACCCTAAAAATCCCTACCAGCGAGACGTCCAAATCTAGCTCCTGACCCACAAGGAGCGGGGCGCACAGGTGCGGCGCGTACCTAGGTCGCCGCCGCGGCGGGCGGAGGAGCAGTCGGAGTGCTGCGCGGCGAGGTCGGCGAAGGAGCCCCGGCCGGAGAGGATCTGGTCGCGGAGCTCCCCGAGGCGCGTGGCGGCGTCGGCGCGCGTGGTGGCGGAGATGACCCGGCCCTCGGGGTCCTTCCAGGACGCCTTGCGGCGGGAACCCTCGTGCTTGATCAGGATGTGCGACGCCCGCACCGTGTCCTCCCCCGCTGCCGCTGCCGACGCCATCGCTTCCGCCGCTCGCCGCTCCGGTTGAACAGGAAAGAAAGATGAGATCTTTTTTTCGAAATGCTGATTTCTGTTCTGTGGGCGGAGGAAACCTGCGTGCGCTTGTATGGTGAAAGCAAAGCACAAGGCGTATCCCAGCAGTACGCTTTACAAGGGTGTGTGGCGTAGAGTCACCGAGACCCTCTTATCAGCCCTCCAAGTTAGATCCAAGTACCGGACTCACCTAGTAGATATCAAAGTACAAAACTCAAACTGTTTGGAAAAAATTGAACAAAAATTCAGTAAATAGTAAATGTTATATTTAATTTCAATCCATTTCGATGGACTGTTTGTGATTAAATTGTTTAATCAGAAACTGTTCATCCAAATGGATCGAAAGTTTCTCCGAATATAAAAGAAACGTTTACTATTTACTCAAGTTTTTAAAAAATCTGAATTTTTTGAATATTTAAGTTTGAGGTCGGGGTCAATTCGATACTTTCGCTCTAAATTGAATGGCTAATAAGGGGGCAAGTCACTCGGTGACATAGGCATCCCAAATGGGCCTGTCGAAGATAGTACCCGGGGTTTACTGAAGGCCCACTACCCGAAGAATAAGAAGATTCGGGAGCCCAAGATGTATTTAAGGAAAGATAGAGTTGTAATAGGAAGTGTCATTTGTAATCTTGGGATGAGTTAGAAACCTTCCGGAATATGTAACTTGTACTACACGAATCCCTCGGCTCCGCCTCCTATATAAGGGGAGTCGAGGGACGAGAGATCATCGAATCATTGTTACAAACCCTAATTTTCATAATCGTCGAGTACTTTTCCGAAACCTTCGAGATCTACTTGCCCTCTACTTCCAACTAAACCCTAGCCTACAATCCATAGGCATTGACAAGTTGATACCTTGTCAATTGGCGCCGTCTGTGGGAACTAGAGGCGTAAGGATCCGATCTCGATGGCACGTTCAAGATCTTCAACATTATCAACCGCAAGCAATGCAATGGATCGAGGTAAACAGATCGCTGCTGGTCTTGTCGATTTTGTTCCTCACCCACCCTCCCGTTTGGATGCATATGCATATCTGGCGGAGCCTATGGAGATGACGTTCGGAAGGTTTCGTTTCGCGTCGAGAAGGAAGGATCGTATCGTGTCGAAATTCCGATTTCATCGGGATCGTCGGCGGTCGATTCCGATTTTTCAAGCTATACATCGTCAACCGAATCAAGAGAAGAAGAAACTTCATCGACATGCTACGTCAGCACCAGAGCAAGAGAGAAACTCGCCAAGATCTTCAGCGACATGTCGTTTGAGTCATCTGCGGACTCATATATAAGCGATGGCTCAAGCGATGTCGACATTGCGACTTCATCGACAAATCTATCACAGTGGGCAAGGTCTTCATCAATCTCAACGATGATGTCACCAAACCCAACATAGATCTGAATACAAAATATCATCGATTTATGCCATTGAAGATCAAGAGGAAACATCGAGGCTTTCGACGATGGGAAATCCATACGTCGATCCCTCCAATCTGCGACAAGGCCGGGCAATAAATACGTTGGGCCACAGCCGCAGACAGAGTTCAACTTTCGCAAGCAGCGTGGGATAGAGCCGCGAGAGCCATGAACGGTTCGAACCAATGGCCACCACAGCCACACCGGAGGAATTGCAAGCATATCAATATAGGCTCGCACGACGCAAGAGAATTGGAAAAGACAGTGAGTTAAACGAAGAAAGGAGGCAGCTTTTGCATCTAGCAGGAGAAGAGCAGATCTAAGTCGACAATCTAGAACTTCGGGTGATAGCCACGGGGAGGCGCGAACAGCAAGATCAAGGTTGCAACATATACCCGAAGCAGAAAGAGAGCACTTGGTCCAAAACCTCGACATGTCCTTTATGTACAAGAGGAAACATCATCCCTAAGACACCGAGGCTGGGTATATGGCGACACATGCTTTTATCCTTGCATCTAAACCACCTCCAGGTGATCCAAGAGAAACACTATACAATATGGCGTAGCGGGAGTTGGACCTATGGGGACGTTTGTATCAACGCCTCCCGAAGGAGCGGCAAGGCAAAATAGTCCACGACCTGCAGCAGCAACAGCGGCAGCACCTGAAGGACCAAATGGAGCAAGAGACACGGTAGCACAAGCAAGGGTCGATAGAGCGCGGCAAAGCAGAAGGGAACATCGGCAATCCCCGAGCTTAACGACGAAGATATGTGCGGCTTGCCATGTTTCACGAGGAGAGTCCGAAAAACTCGAGTCCTTCAGATTCAAGTTACCGACAACTTCAAGAAATTCGACGGCCTTCAAGATCCAGAGGATTGGCTAATTGATTATCTCGAGACAGTGAAGCTCACAGGAGGAACCAGGGCAACAGCTATGCAAAGCATCCAGTGCATTTGAGTGGAGCCGCACGATCTTGGATAAAGAAACTTACTCCAGGATCTATCGCTGGGAAAGCTTCGAGGACGTGTTCGTCAAGAACTTCAGATCCACATGCAAAAAACTGCGTCGTTAGAGGAGTTGAGAGCATGTCGACAAAAGCGAGATGAGCCAATGAGAAAATATATCCAAAGGTGGAACATCATCAAAAACTCGGCAGAAAATATATCCGACGAGAGAGCAATAGATGCGTTTGTCGCAGGAATCAGGCGTGGAGATTTTGTCGAGGACTTGGGAAGGACCAATCCAAAGACAGTATCCGCGTTAATGGAAATAGCAAACGATGGGCGGATGGAGAAGATGCTGTCCACAACAAACGACACAGTCGCCAGAGGAGGACCGTTGTCGAAATTATCAACCGAGGCGACGATTTCCTCGGCAGTACCCGAACTACGACGCCCCAGGACAAATTTCGGCAGGTTTTCGGGCGAACACAGGAGGAAGCAACAGAGATGATTATCAGAGAAGCAATGAGCAGCGTAGTGATAACAGGGACGATCCTCGCAACAACAGGCAAAATAGCGGGCCTAGGTTTCCAAGGCCCTTCGTGTCTCCTGAAGAGATGATGAACGGACCATGTCAGATGCACTTTTTCCTCGACAACGGAAAAGACAATCAGGCACTGGAAAAGACGTCGTAATTTTCGTGCAATGCTAAGGTATGCGAGCACGCTAACGCGCGGGTAGCAGAGAGAAATCCTCGAGAACCCAGGCGAGATTCACTTGCCACCTCCTCCCGCGATTACAGACGACAATCGACATCAGCTCGAATAGCGGCAGCACCTCCACCACCACCTTATGTTGATCCTAACTCCAACGGAGCGGTGTCGATGATTCGGAAGGGAAGGCCATCCAATAGAGCTGAAAGTAATCTCACGACAGTGTTTATGGCAGAAAAATGCCTCCACCAACAATGAGTATCTTAATTGGTCAGGGCAAGATATTGGCTTCACCATAGCAGATCATCCGCAGACAAGTTCCACGACCGGCGATCAGCACTTATTTTACCGGCGATAATTGCGGGATTTGATGTTTCTCGAGTGTTCATAGATGGCGGCAGCAGCAAAACCTTATGTATGCAGATACATTAAGGAAGATGAACATATCCCTAGCAAACTTGAAGCCAACAGACACAAGGTTCCATGGTATCACAGGAAAACCAAGTTATCCATTGGGAAAGATCAATCTCGACGTTCAGTTTGGAACCCGAGAGAATTATAGAATCGAGAGGCTGGAATTTGAAGTCGGATTTCCGTCGCAATACCACGCTCTGTTGGGACGACCAGCATATGCTAGATTTATGGCGGTGCCACATTATACATACCGTTGTGGAGGTTGCCTGGACCAAAGGGACCAATCACAGCCAAAGGAAGCTTCGCTTAGCCGATAAATGCGATAAGGATTTTCACCGGATATCGAAACTTTCGGGATGCAAGCAGTATCGGCGTCAAGGAGTATGACCGACTACGACGTGCTGCCAGACGTTGGAAGACCAAACAAAGAATCAACTTTCAACACCGAGGAAAATTCTAAGGAGGTGCAGATTCACCCGACAGACCCGAAAAAGACGACATCCATCGCAAACGACATGGACCTCGCATAGGAAAGCGCGTCGAGTTCCTCCGTGAGAGCGGAAAATCTTCGCATGGTGTCCAGCTGACATGTCAGGAGTACCCAGGGAACTTGCCGAGCACCACCTAAACTTGGATCCATTAGCGAGACCAATCAAACAATCCTTGCGGCGTTTTTCGGAACCAAACCGCAAGGCCATGTTATCAGAAATCGATCGACTACGAGAAGCTGGTTTTATCAAAGAGATATTTACAGAAGCCACATGGGTAGCAAATCCTGTGTTGGTGCCGAAGAAAAACACTAAGGTCCTTCGCATGTGCGTCGACTTTACGTGTCTCAATAAACATTGTCCAAAGGATCACTTTCCCCTCCCGAGGATCGATCAAATTATCGACTCCACGGATGTGAACGTCTTTCCTTCCTGGACGCATATTCTGGTTATAACCAGATCAGATTGAAAGAAGAAGATGAAGTAAAGACAGCGTTTATTACACCTTACGGCGTGTTTTGCTACAGAACAATGCCCTTTGGTCTAAAAAATGCGGGAGCAACATATCAGAGGATGATGCAGAAATGTTTGGCGACACAGATTGGGAAAAACGTGCAAGTATACATCGACGATGTCGTCATAACGTCAAAAAAGGGGGCAACACTGATTGAGGATCTCAAGGAAACTTTTGACAACCTTGACAAATTCTGCCTGAAGTTGAACCCGACGAAGTGTTCTTTCGTCAGCAGAACTTCGGGGTTTCTAGTCTCAGCAAGAGGATTGAAGCAAATCCCGATAAAATACAAGCTATCGTAACAATGAGGAAGCCAACAAAGTTGAAAGAAATACGAGCTAATGGGCGAGTCGCACTTTGAGCAGATTCATCGCTGGGAGGAAAAGCGTTACCATTTTACGCTCGATAAAGCAAGGGGATAAATTCCAGTGGAACGAAGAGGCCGACGAGCTTTGAGGATTTGAAGCGCACAATCTCGACACCACCAATTCTGGTGGCGCGGGAAAGGAACCTCCTGCTGTATATTGCAGCCACGCCCCAAGTGGTGAGCACGGTGCTAGTTGTCGAAAGAGAAGAAGAAGGAAAACTCCATGGAGTGCAAAGGCCAATATATTTCATCAGCGAAGTTATCGCCTTCCAAACAGGTACCCGCATACCAAAAACTAGCATATGGAGTAATTGCAACGGCAAGGAAGTTGCGCCACTATTTTTGCACACCCGATAATAGTAGTCAATGAAGCACCTCTCTCAAATATCGAACAATCCAGAAGCTACAGGGTGTGTCTCCCTCTGGGGAATAGAACTTTCCCCTCGGGACATCACGTATGAAAAAAGAAAGGCAATCAAGTCGCAAGTTCTGCCAGATTTCATCGCAGAGTGGATGGAGCTACAAAACACGGGACCCCCAGATTTGTCGAGAACCTGGACCATGAACTTCGATGGGTCCAAGAGAGTAGAAGGAGCTGGCGTAGGAGTAGTACTCATATCACCTGAAGGCGACAAGTTGAAGTACGTCCTTCGGATGACGTTCCCTAATGCATCTAACAATGAAGCAGAATATGAAGCCCTCATACACGGGATGAAGATGGCGAAAGCTTGCGGTGCAACTCGATTAAAAATCTTTGGCGACTCACAATTTAGGCTCAACAAGTTATGAACCAATGTGATGCAGTCAATGATAGCATGATGGCATACAAGGAGGTGTACAATGAGCTTGAGAAGCTGTTTGATGGATGCGAGGTAAATCACATCAAGATTGAGCAATGATGAAGCCGACGTTCTCGCAAACATCGGATCGCAGTGCCTCCCAATCCCGGAGTATTTTGGGAAGAAATAGCGGAGAGATCCACGAAGCCAAAAAAGTGCAAAAAAAGAAGAGAAAACTTCGGCACCCCTCAAAGAAACCACGGAGGATGAAGAGGACCAAGAGCTTGTGATGATGGTACAAATTCCTTGGATGCAAGCATATATATCATACATCCTCAGGAAAGAAATACCCGATGATCCAAGGCGAGTTATTCGACGATCTAAAGCTTTTACAGTGATCAAAGGGGAATTATACAAGCGAAGTATATCAGGCGTCTGCAAGGTGTGTCACACCCGAAGAAGGAAGAATAATTCGAAGGATGTACACGAAGGAATATGCGGCCACCATGCAAGTAGTCGAGCTATTGCAGCCAAGGGTTTTTGGATTCTTGCTAACAGCAATCGAATGCCAAGAAAATAGTAAGAACTTGCGGTCATGTTTGCCGCAAAAACCTCACTCCTGCCAGAAACTAACACCAATACCATTGTCATGGCCTTTTGCCCAATGGGGACTTGATATGGTGGGAAAATTGCATAAAGCTTTGCCAGGAGGATATGAGTACTTTGGTTCTGTCGACAAATTCACCAAGCGGATAGAAGCAAAGCCGATAAATTCACCAGATGCAGCATCAGCAATAAAATTCGTGAAGGACATCGTTTTTCGATTTGGAGTACCTCATAGCATCGTTACAGACAATGGCAGCAATTTTACGTCAAAGGAGTTCAAGGCGTGCAGAGGTAGGCATCAAATTACACTTCGCGTCAGTTGCACATCCTCAAACCAATGGTCAAGTCGAGAAAGCCAATGGCATCATCTGCAATGGCATCAAGAAACGCCTATTACGACCACTGGAAAAAGCTCGACATACCTGGCCAGAAGAACTATCAAGTGTGTTATGGAGCATCCGAACAACACCAAATACAGCGACACAGGAGACCCCGTTTTTCCTTGTCCATGGAGCAGAGGCAGTACTGCCAATGGAAATAGAGCACGACTCCCCTAGAGTGACAGAGTATAATGAAGAAGCTTCCAGGAAGGCATTGGAAGATGATGTCGACGCACTCGACGAAGCTCGAGACGAAGTATTATCAAGGGTAACCAAATATCAGCAAGACCTGAAAAATTACCACAGTCGACGTTTGAGACCAAGATCTTTTCAAGTCGGAGACTTAGTTTTGCGACTCAATCAAGAAAGAAAAACTCGAGTCGCCATGGTTGGGACCTTACGTTGTCACGAAGTCATCGACGGAGCGCATACAGGATCAAGGACAAGAAGACGGGGTTCCCGAGAAAACCCCTGGAACGTAGCACAGCTCGGCGGTTCTACGCCTAGAGTCGAAATAGTCCTCTTCGTAAAATACAATATACTGAAATGCCGCGAGTTTTCACGCACTCTTTTCCTTTTCGGCACCGAGTGGGGCCGGAAAGGTTTTTAATGAGGCGGGCTCGCGGTGCTGCAATATAATAAAGATAGTGGAGATATATTTCTTATTCTTCGACACGCTCGGGGGCTCAACGCCTTCAAGTCTCAAGATACGTACAATTAGACTTACCAAAATATTTCGCCTTGGTACACTAAATACCTCGCCAAATATCGGAAGCTAACAAAATTATAAATATAGTGTACACGTCAAAAATCTTACTTCTTTGGTCCAAGAAACCTCGCAACAAAAATATAGAACTTCGACAGAAGTCTGCAACCTATTCGGTGCAAATTTAAAAATATCTCTTTACAGCAAGAAGAAAAGTCACTCCAGCCAAAAGCTCGGGGGCTCAGTGATCAAAAACACAGCTTGACAATATAGATTGTGTTTACAAATACACAAAGATGTATCAATGATAGAAATACAGCAAAGAAGAGGAAAAAGTTTTCAAGGGAAACCTAGTACATGATCTATGGTTATCCGCTCAGTAGAAGGACGAGTACTATGTTCAGCATAGCTTCCCTTCACGAATAACTCAGAATCCATCCGAAGAAGTTCATCCATCATATCTTCAGCAACGGGAGTCACCAAATCATCAATCTTGCCCATATTTCTCTTTTTCTTTGCCATCTTCGCCAAACAAGTAGGAACAATTTGATCTATGGGCAATTTTGGATGACAAATTTTTATCATCATCATGGCAAATCTTGCGCCAGCAGAAAGTTGAGCTCGCACAAAGCCATGGATTCGAGGAGCATCTCGAAATTTCTCCATTAAATCTGGAAGGGTTTCGGCATTTTGTTCCGAGGGAACATGGTTCCATAAACTAAGAATAAAGTCTTCGTACAAGTCAAGGAAATCGCGGACCTGCGCGATCTTGAAATCTGACGATTTGGCGGGTGCGCTCAGGAGTGACCCAAAATTAGACCCATGCTGCGCAGCCAGCCTCAGCAAAACAGTGGTTCGAGCTTCAACACGTTGGTCTTCGGCAGCAGCATCCAGAAACGAGCCTGACACATCAAACAAAAAATCAAGGAACGAATGCTGAAGAATAAAATCTAATATGGTTACGAGCGGGAAACATACCTGTCATGTCCAAACTAGCATCAGACATTAGCTGAAGCATATAATTTTCACGGGAAGAAGCTTCAGCAGCTTCAGCAACAGCAGCATCCTTCACAGCAATGGCTTCTTTTGCCTGTTGAAGAGCAATTTCCTCTCTTTCGGATGCTTGTCGAGATTTTTCCATCATCGCAAGAGTTTGCTTCTTCATGGATTGAAGTTGTTGTCGAAGTTCTTGCAAATCTTCCGACAAATGTTTGCTCGAAGAACCTTCAAGGGGGTCGGTATCAACTATCATTTTCTTCGAGAAGGAAGAAGCAGGAGAAGCATCAGAGCAAGGATTGGTCGAATAGTTGTCAAATATTAACTGGAAAAGAAAGCGCCAGGATCAATGATAGTGCCAGAGGGAATTTCATTAATTTTTAGAAATATTTACATAGGCATTACAAAAGAAGTTTCTCCTAAAGGACTACCAGGATAATTGTTGCCATAGCTAAATTGGCGACAAGGGCAAAAGAAACAGAGAAAGAAAAACAAAGAGGCATGCAACTAGACCTCCGGCCTTGATGAGCTAGGAGTTGAAGCTGGTTTGATCCCGAGATAGGCCAGGATTTTCTTCGTGTTGGGCTTGGCCTTAATCAACGACCTCCATCTTGACTTCTACTCGGTGTGCCAACCTTCATCCAATCAACTTTGTTGATTGCGACCGGGCAACAGTACTCTCGACAGACAATCTTCATGTTTTCCTGGCGCATTTTCAGTCAAGATCTTCGATGAATTGAAGCTCTGGCAAGGGCAAGGAAAGTCTTGGGCTCCTCTTTCTTCGGGAAGAAGTAGGGGAACAACGCCGACAATCCCGCACAGCGCCACGCCCTCACGAATTTCGGATCCATGAAGCTCCAGATAAGAAAGTGCGTCAAGGAGAGGATCATTGTCGGGATTTTCCAGGTCAAACTCTTGGTTTGTTTGGCCTGCCACAGGAAACAAACGTTGGTCAAAAACAGGAAACAGCGAGTCTCATAAAAAATAGAAGGGATCGATAATATTACCTTGAATGCGTCGACTTTGCGATTTCAGGCGCTTGAGAATCCCCTGCTCACGAGCAACTGTGCGGCTTTGTGCTCGTTTAACGCAGTTTCAGCATCTTCCGTTTCTTTTAGTTCCTCGACACTAGCAGCTTTTGCTTTGGCTACATCAGCCTCTGCTTTGGCTTCGCTAGCAACAAGTTCGACTTTCTTGCGAGCCGCCTCACTTTGCTCCAGTTTTTGAGCAAGTGCGTCGACACGTTTGTTGGCCTCTGCAAGTTTCTCTGTCGAAATAAAAAAAGAAAGGTCAAAAATTGCGACAAACAACAGGAGCAAGAAGTCAGAAAGAACGACAAGTATAAAAGTTGTTACCTTCAGTTCTGCTGGCATACTCACGGTACCCAATGAATTGGGATCCGATGCGGATAAGCTCTTTGATCATGGGCTGTCAAAGAAGAACAAAGAAAGAGAAACATCGGTATGAAAAAAGAGTGAAGGCGTCAAAAAACAAAATAGAGGAAATATAGATATCGGCAAGAAAATTAAAAAACTTACATCATCCAAGAGCAGAGACTACCCAATTGAGGGGCAGGCTCAGTGATCATCTCAATCCTTGTCCATTTTGGTGAAGGAGCAAGGGGGCTTGATGGCGGAGTAGTGGTGACGACGTTTCGTTGAGGAGGCGAGGATTCTTCTCCTTCAACTAACGTGTCCGAGGCAAGTAAAGTATGTGACGTGCTCGTCCGAGGAGCCACGTCACAGTTGGTATTTCTTCCTCATCATCGCTGTGATTAAAAATTGACAATAAAAAGCAAGACAAGATAAACATTTCGAGTACAGAAATAAGGAGAAGTAAAAATGACTTACGAGCTGACGAGGGATTCAAGATAAGGATCGTAAGCTGCCTGATGTGAAGGACCAACTTCTTCGGCTTTGGAAGTGCCGGAATCTTCGACATCTTTCCTCTTCCTTTTGCCTTTTGGGGAGACAGCGGGAGGAGGAGATTGTGCCGACGCAGTGCCTTCGGAAGAACCCGCAGATTTTCGAGAATCTACGGGTTCATTCACAAAAGATGGGGCTTCTTGATTGTCATCAGTGACAATCGCCCTTTCTTCGACTTCTCCACCTTCAGGGAGAGGAGGAAGCGAGACAAGATCTGGATGATCCTGTGCACAACAAAAAATAGGGAGAGACGTTAGAAAAGGAGTTACAAAACAGTTAGCAAAGCAACAACAAGACAATAGGCAAAGATTACCTGGGGGAGTGGATTGGCGGCACTGAAAGGTTTTACACGACAAGAAGCAGGGACATCTTTTTTGTTGAGAGATGAGATTTTTCGGACAAGTTTTTCCAAGTCTTTGACCTCCAAATCCACTGACAGCCGATCTACATCCTCGCTGCCAGCATATCTCCATAGAGGATATTTGCGAGCCTGAAGCGGCTGCACTCTAGTCCTAAGAAAATATGCAGTAATTTGGATACCCGATAACTCCTTGCCGAGTATTTTGCAACTCGTGGATGCGAGCCATCGGGCTTCGTCGACACCCATTCTTCTTCGGTGGCCTCCGCGTCCCAGGAGCGGCGGCGGAAAATTTTCTCGGCACCATCAAAAGGCGGGATGTTGTCCTCTGCACATCCATGGTTCTCCTCTGAGTACAACCACTTCTTGCGCCATCCTTGAACCGAGTCAGAAGCTTAACGTCGAAGTAGTTGACAGTGGGTCGAACAATCACAACGCCGCCTATATTTAGGCGACATTGGGCGAGCCATTACGGCAGAAGAATGCGCTTCCAAAGCGCCCGTTAGGCTGGACGCCAAGGAAGGCCTCGCACAGAGTGATGAAAATGGAAATATGGAGGATTGAATTTGGCGTAAGGTGGTGGAGTTGCAAACCATAGACAAAAAGAAGTCCACGGAGAAAAGGATGAATGGGGGCGGAAAGACCGCGGATGAGGTGGTCGACAAAACTTACCCGGTACCCCATTGGAGGGGTTGGGTAGCTTTCCTCAGGGGAGCGCAATGCAGGGTTTTTTGATCCCCAGCTTCCTCAGCATGTTGATGTCCTGAGCGGAAATCTTGGATCTTTCCCACTCCGCCGTTCCAAGATCCACGGCAGCCATGGAGGACTCCGGCGTGCTATGCCTTGTCAAGCGACGAGGTGGCATCAACAATGGCGCAGGATTCGCAGTTTGGAGGTGAGGAGCTCAGGAGGTTGTGGATTGCAAGGGGAAATTTGCAGATGAGAGAAGGAAGACGGCGCGGGCGGAAGTGTCCAAGGAGGAAGAAGATGAATTTATATAGGGGTGCGGTGAAACGACGAACCGTTGGATAAGGAAAATGTGTGACAGATGATAGCCACGTGGCATCAAGGGTAAATAGGTAATTCAACGTCGCGGAAGTTACGGTGTGCGTGCCAAAAAAGGTGTCCCCCACTTGCACGACGTGTCAAGATAGTGGATTAATTGGGCCCGCATGGCGGCGAGAAAAGGCGCAAATTTTTGACAGGCAATCGTGGTTATCGTCAGCAACAACGTCATCTTGACAGAAGGAAAAATTCGACTCAACAGCTTCATAAAAGGCGACACGGAAAAATAATGATTGAGCCTTTGATCAAATACAAGTTTCTGATCAAATGCTCGGGGGCTACTTTGAAAAAAAGAAACAGATCTAGAAAGACAAAATAAAAGTGGCATGAGCCTATGACCAAATACAAATATTTGTTCATAGCCTCGGGGGCTACTCCCATCGGGAGCGCTGTTCGCGCACCCGAGGAATTATAAAACTTCGGGAGATAAAAAAGAATATAGCGGCATGAGGCGTGGAGCCTACAACCAAGAACAAATCCTTGGCTGTAGCCTCGGGGGCTACTCCCATCGGGAACGCTGTTCGCGTGCCCGATGAAATTATAAAAGAAAGAAAGAAAAAGAAAAAAGAAAGAGTAGAAGAGCAAAAGAGTATATTTCGAGTTATAATTAACTCTACATACACTCCCATCGGGGGAACAATATAAGTCATTTTTTGACTCGATAAAATGTGCTATTCCAACAGCCGAAAGAGTACTCGACAATATATTCTCAGAACGCCAAAGTTGCGATCAATTTCTGAATGCCGCAAAATTGCGAAGGTAAGACCCCAGAATCCGTTCTGCTGGGCGTGGCATCGCCGAAGATCGGCTCTGCTACTTTTATCCGTATCAACGATACGAAGAAAATCCTAACGGACGCGTTAGGTACCCGATAAATTTTGGGACTTGACAGAATGGTAAGACCTTAAGCGGCGCTTGTCGAAGTTTACACCAGTATCCCGAGGTCATGTCCAGGGACGTGACCTTGAAGTAGGTTTTTGCGGATTGCCACGAGAGCAGTTAACTAGTACCTGATCCGTCAGATGAACTAGCCCCAACTACCATTATCCCTGTACAATATAGAATTTTATGTGAAGAAATATATAAAAGTCAAAGCTGTTGAATAAAAATAAACAGCGGAGATTTTCCTTGACTCTACGATTCAAGCAAAATCTCGGGGGCTACTGACATAGGCATCCCAAATGGGCCTGCCGAAGATAGTACCCGGTTTACTGAAGGCCCACTACCCGAAGAATAAGAAGATTCGGGAGCCCAAGATGTATTTAAGGAAAGATAGAGTTGTAATAGGAAGTGTCATTTGTAATCTTGCGGGATGAGTTAGAAACCTTCCCGGAATTTGTAACTTGTACTACACGAATCCCTCGGCTCCGCCTCCTATATAAGGGGGAGTCGAGGGACGAGGAGATCATCGAATCATTGTTACAAACCCTAATTTTCATAATCGTCGAGTACTTTTCGGCTGAAACCTTCGAGATCTACTTGCCCTCTACTTCCAACTAAACCCTAGCCTACAATCCATAGGCATTGACAAGTTGATACCTTGTCACTCGGTGACTTATGTTCTCTATGTCGGTGAGTCCTTACTCTAGTGGGTTGTGCCCAAATATGTCGAGTAGACTCAAAATGTTAGAAAATCAGCACACAACTGGATTGAAGAATCATTACTCCTTTCAATCCATATTAGGTGTTTCTTTTGTACTAAATCAATGGCACTTATTGTGGATCAGAGGGAGTATGTGATTTGTTGCACCGATCATGAATGTTCATATCGTTTTGCAAAAAAAATGTACCAACGGATATTGTATTGTACATCAAAGGATCTGTAGCTTCATTTACTTCCAAAGAACCAACCACTAATCAAACAGATGCATCGATTCTACCTCAAGAAGAACAAAAAACCAACTAGATTCACGGTTGAAATAAATCTTCTATTGGGAGTTTCTTAGTACTAGTCAAATTGAGATGCCGCAATGCAAGTGAGGCTATTGATTTGGCATTCTAGCGAGGGAATTGTGACTCTGGGCTATTTAATATAGGTACAAAGCATTTAGTCGATTGATGTAGGAATAAGAGAGCATCAACATATGTAGTGAACAAACAAAATAAATTAACTGAAAAGCTCGGAGACATATCTAGGTGGACGAAAAGCTCACACATAATACATACCCACCATGACATATAATTGTATCATGGTGTAGACTCCTGTCTCTTTGATTCAAAAGGGAAGTAATTAACATAGTTCAATAAAATAGCAATATGCATTATCCAAATCTTTATGAAACTCTCGGAGCTGAGTCTATCCGAGGAGCGGAAACAATAAGGGTTCATCAAACCCCATGCATTGACAAAGGACATAGTTACAACTTACACCGATGGGATCTCATACCCAAGCCGTGAATATTGCAGGCTTGCGTAAAATGTAGTTGCTCAGTGTTGCAAGGTTTGGTTCCTGTGGGAACCCCACATCATGTTGGTCAACTGCTGAGTGTGAATGTACTTGAGCCTCGCGATCCAAATAGTATACATGGCTACCCCTTAATCCAATCCTCTCTGGATTCATGTTATGTCGTGGTTGGCCAGGGCCTCCCCTGGTGAAGAAGAATGCCTTCTTCTCCAAGCATTCATCTTCGAGTTTCAGATATTTAATAGGTTCAGCAGACAAGTCGAGGAAGAAGGCTTCCCAATCATCAAGCATGAGAATCATGTCTTCACATGCCACCAACTTCCCACAAAGCTTGGATGGGCCCCTATTCTCGCCACAAACAACTTTAAGTGCCTCGATGCAGAGTTCAGGTGTCAAGTGCACGACGTACAAATTATGGCGTGTCCTAGCAAAGACTCGACCTCTGAAGGTCACAATCTGTTGAATCACATGCGCATTTATATAATCACAGTGCAACCAAGACGGGCTCCCGACTCGCCAAGCAAATAGGCAATGTGGGCCAGTGACAAAGAGATAAGAATCTTGTGATGCGTGTGGAGTTATGAAGGCTCTATAGCATAGTTGAGTCAGTGGACAAGGTGGAGCTGAAATTGTAGTGCCAGTTAAGATGTCCATAATGACATGGGATCTGCCAAAGGAGAAAATGATATGACCATAAGAGCATTCTACAGGTGTCATTGTGTCCAATATACATGGGGGACTCAAGCGACGCAAAGGATTACTTGGATAGGAGATATCAATGAGCTCCCATGTGTGTCGAATGGTGGAGTCATCCGTGCTTGTTTGGGTGGCACAAATCCTAAAAATAAGAGGTGGGAAGAGTGCACCTAAGGTAGATCTGATAGACATGAATGCAGAATGCCAACTGGGACATGTGGAGGTGAATGCAAGAAGGTCGCGGGTTGAACCCAACTTGACAATGATGGAGTGCAATAGCTCAACTGGTAGGTCTGCCCAGCCTTGGAGTCCAAACATGACACATATCATGGAGATGGGGGTGTTGGAAATTCGGCTAATGCTTTGCATGGTGTCAAATTCTGCATAAGGGGAAATATGGAATTTAGGGATATCAATTACAACGATGTCTTGAGTAAAATAATATATTAAATGTGGTAACTATTTTAACCTGATACTAATGAAGAAATTGATACTACGAGCGTTAGTAACACCTAAAAGATAATACATAAGAGAGTAAAGAATAAAGTTTGCCACCAAACTTTTCGTTCTTTTTAAACAAAATTGTGATAGATTTAATCATTTGTTAGGACTAAGGAAAAGGCAAGTGTTTTCTTGTTGTAGTCACATAAGATGCACAATAATATTGAAATTTCAAGGTTGTTTTACAATGGTAGCAAAGATCCTTTAATAGTTTCATATTTTTCTATGTAGCAAGCACAACAATGATTGGACACCATATACACACATGGGTAGCAATTTTCCAAAATAATTTTTTTGAATCAGTATACACTAATCTCCCTCAACATTAATTAACCCCAAGCTATCAAACCTCGCTACTATGGCTGTCCAAACAATGTGCGTCACAGATGATTTTTCTTTTATGTCAGTTTTTACATTGCCTCAAACTTATCTAATATACCTTTGGGTCAATTATATTCTGACACCCTTCTAACATGTCGTGTATGCCACTTCGAGATTCATCCACATTATTTCGATAGATAGTTTGCCAATAATGTTGAGTAAAGAATGTTAAGACTAAAAGTACTAGATTTAACACCTTTGTTAAAAATATATGGAAACACAGTTAGATTGGTGTGCTTCATGCAAATAATTCTATATATACATATAAATACACAATATTTATATATTTTAAAGCAATTAAAGGAGGATTATCGTGAAACATGTAATTGATGTGATAGGCAGCCATATATGTCCATTTTGTTGAAATCTTTTAGTATGCTTTTTGTAAAATAAAAAAGCACCATCTCAATTTTTAAGAAATGAATTACATAGTATAATGGTAATCAAGAGAAAACCAACCTAATCACTTTATTGTAAGTTTCAAGGATGAATTCCACACATATGTCGAACTTTAGTCTAAGAGAGTACACACATAATTATTTGTGTTGGGTAGTTTATTATTGCACTTATGATTCCTCAATTGTATAATAGAAGGTCACCGCTGCAAATGAACAACATTCTTGTCAGTCTATAGCCACAACAAGCTTGACTATGGAATGGAGGCACATATAACGTAAGGAAGATGCACCGAGTAGCCCCCTCTAATTTTAAGTATATATAGTCTATGGAGGATAATGGAAGGTTTAGCACTACTATAAATCATATTGTGACATTAATGTCGTATGTTTCCTCCTCCCTTTATATTTCCCAAGAAATCAAAGGTTTCAACTCAAGAGTGGGAATATTTTAATTATCATTGCAAGATTTGAAGGTTCTAACCCATAAAAGGCAGGGTTTCTACCCAGAAATCATCACTGCCCAACTAAAAGTAGACATACTTCAACAAAAGACGCATACAATTCTTACACAAACTCATATCAACATTCAACTCTAAGATAAACTTTATTTATAGCATCTCTTCTCGGGTTTACCTAGAAACAACGAATGAAAATAGGCATGTGGATAATAGTTTCTGTAGTGTTGGCTACGCGGGAGGGCATGGTGGTGGAGGGTAGAATTACCTTCTCGGGCGCTATCTAATCTCTCTAGGATATTTTTGTTGGGACAACTAGAAGCTCCAGTTACGCACTATGTTGGATCTAGATCCAGACGAAACAAAGTTTCCTACTCCATGCGGTTGGGTGGATCTAGTTTGGACTAAGATGGGAGGGAGATCATGTCCAACCTGGTCACCTAGACGCATAGTAAAAAAACTCATAATCATTCTCTTATCTGAATTGTCCTCCGGATGCCCCTCACAATAAACTCATGGCACCTTTGAACTCAACGAAAACTAATTTATATCCGATAATATCTAGAAAGTAAATAAGATAAAAAAATATAGTTTTGCTTCATCCTACCTTGTTGGATGCCGATAAGACGGAAGTACGCAATGGTGGCGGCTGGAACTAACTTCCACAACGATGGTCGATGTAAGAAGTTGTTGTTAGGTATTATCTAGTGGCTCCGCTCCCTCGTTTTGTTGGATCTAGATCTGGTATGAACCGGATGTCCTAACCCACGAGGTTGTGTGGATCTAGATCTGGTATGAACCGGATGTCCTATCCCACGAGGTTGTGTGGATCTAGATCTGGTATGAACCGGATGTCCTAACCCACGAGGTTGTGTGGATCTAGATCTGGTATGAACCGGATGTCCTAACCCACGAGGTTGTGTGGATCTAGATATGGACAGAAACTGGCACTCCTGGCGCTCACGGTTGGCACTTGGTAGCATCTTCCACCAGCAAGCCGTGTGTGAGAGAGCGGCATGCATGTTTGTCTCTTGTGGAAAATGAGTCCAAAAAACATTAACACATGGCTTGGTGGTCCTGAAAAGAAATATCACGTGGAGAGTGCGGTCACAAATTTCCCACCTATGGTCCTACAAACAATTTTTTGTGTGGGTTATATTTTTATCCTACCACGCTAATTAATTTCACAGAAATATGCAAGATCATTGTCCAAGAAGTTGATTGTGAACGCATCCATCATTTGGATTTAACATTTTGCATGTGTTTCCTATGTGCATACTTGATGCTTCTGAACAATTGTCATGGAAATTTTCAGCCATGTGGCCATGTGAACAAGAATATAGCAAAAAAAAGGTATGCTTTTGTAGCTTGTACATGGCACCATAATCAGGAGTACTATGATGTAGCACCTAGGCGTAGGTGTACCTGATATTGAAAAACTCGAATAACTCTACTTAAATGTTTCAGAAAAAGTTGAAATGATTCACATACATACAAATCACCTTGATACTTACTCGTGCAAAATTTTGAGAAAAAATATGACCGTATGTAACCTACATCAAAAAAAGAGAAACTAAACTTTGTTATACTATGTATAGTATACGTTCACTCCTTATATTCACTACCGGAAAATATTTCTTTGCCGAGTTTTATTGTCTATGCCGAATGTTAAATTTCGTGGTACTCGGTTAAGATCGGTTTTGCCGAGTGTTTTTTAAAATACACTCGGAAAAGCGGTAACGAGATCAAATATCATGGATGATGTGGTCGTACTCTTGCCGAAATCAAGTTCAAGATGAAGTCCTTCTGGTGCTGCAAGTGGGAAACACCTCCATACTCGGTCACATGTACGGTGTCGATCAACACGTTCGCTCCATGTTTCAGTGGACAACGGATGCAGTAGATCCTTCTCGAAATCACAGCAGCATGATGGCGTGGTGGTGGTGGTGGAGGAGCAGAATTCCTGCATGGTTTCGCCAAGTCTGCGCATGAGAAGGAGGGAGGGAGGGTGGCGGCTAGGCTTGGGGAAAGGGTGTGGTGGCTGGCCAGCCCCTCACCTCTATTTATAGAGGGAGGGTGTGGCAAGGGCTGCCACCCTTGGCCCACCCCTCTCTAAGGCAGGCACATGGGAGGGGGGATTGACTTCCAAGTCCCCCTCCCCCCGAAATCAAGGGATCTCAATCTTATCCCCTGATCTTATCTCCATGGGATGGCCACCTAGGCCTTGAGGCTAGGATACACCCCCTCAGCCCATGTGGCCCCTTCCGGGGTGGTGGGCCCACTGGTGGCCCTCTAGAACCTTCTAGAAACTCCGATCAAAACACCAAAAATTTTCCGAACCCAGGAAAGTAACCCTTATATGAATCTTATTCTCCAGACTATTCCGAACCTCCTCACAATGTTTTGGATCCAATCCGAGACTCTGAACAACATTCGGTCTCCATATCATATTCCATGTCTACTTGAACAACATCAAACCTTAAGTGTGTAACCCTACGATTCGCGAATGATATAGACATGATTGAGACAAATCTTCGATCAATAACCAACGAAAGGACCTGGAGATCTGTAATGAGTCCCACACATTCAACGATGACCTCGTGATCGAAAGAACCATAAGATTCGTTACCAATTCCCTTCGTGATACTTTGCTTATGCAAGATTCGATCATCGGTATCTCTATACCTAGTTCAATCTCGTAACTGATAAGTACTCTTTACTTGTTCTGTGATATGCCATTTCTTGTGATTTAGTTACATGCTTGCAAGTTAGTTGGATGCAATCTCACAGAGAGGGCCCAGAGTATATCTCTCTGTCACTTGGATAGACAAATCCCACTCTTGATCCATGAGCTTCAACTATCACTTTCAGAGTACCCAATGCCACCTTTATAACCACCCAGTTATGAAGTGGTATTTGATGTCATCAAAGTATCCTCCGGTGTTAGTGATTAACATAATCTCATGGTCAAAGTATTAGGTTACTATGCATTTAAGAGCCACAACAAAAAGAACTTAATGACTTGATCTTATTGCAATGTTTACTATGGGTGTGTGTCCATCATATCATTCTATTAATGATACGATCTTGTTACTAACAACATCCAATGTTCATGACCATGAAACCTTGATCATCAATTAATAAACAAGCTAGTTAAATGAGAGGCTTACTAGAGACTCTGGTTTGTTTACAAAACACAGATGTATAAATGTTTCCAGTTAATATAATTATAGCATGAGATGTAAACATCTATCATAAACACAAAGATATAATAATAACCACTTTATTATTGTCTCGCGGGCGTATCTCCAACAGTACGGTGGTATGTGACATAACGTGTCGAAGTGCTATTCATGTGGGTAACAGGGATTAGAAGGGATTCACTAAGCCATATCAATATCCATGGGAAACCCTTAATTGTGAGGGGTCATAGTGGCTTGCTTACGATCATTGCAGTGGTTATTTGGGATGAAATATCAGATAGCTTGTTTATGATCATCTTTTTATGGAGATCTTCCTATACATGCACATGAAAGACCATAAAGATTTATCCTAATCATAAGTAATCTAAATGCTAGTGGTGGACCCTACACTCTCCGGGAACTCCTTAGTCATAACTCCCTCCAACAACACTTGCATGTTCTTTATTTACTTTAGTTATTTACTGTGTTCTTAGTTACTTTAAACCTATCTTAATTACTTTCATCCTAACACTATTTTTTGGTGCGAACGCCACACTGACAATGTGGCTACAGAGCCGTGTTATTTCCATTTGCAAAGCTTTCGTGAGACGAACTTCTAAATAATATTTGTTACTACAAGTACTGCAATAACCATGTTGCTTGTGCAGGAACCCGTCTTTCCTGCCGCACCGCCATCTGTACAACCGCATTCTACCCTTGATTCTTCACGGCTACATCAAAATCATGTAACGTTGTTCGAACATCCTACCACTGAGCTCTGACTTCGTCCAAGTCCTGGCAGATATCCGGCGAGTTGCCTTGATACCGACCATTCCGACGAGCCCCGGTGAGGCGGGCCACCATGCGCGGCAGGGCCGCTGGCCAGGCACGGGTAGGCGCGGAGATCACGCGCGGGCGGTGTGGGGGAGCAGGGCGGCGGGCCAGGTGCGACAACCCCACATGGACGGCGCGACTCCCAAGCGTGGGCGACACATGGAGCAGGGGCGACGGGCGGCGGGGCGGTGGGCAGGGCATGCAAGAGCGGCGCCCGTAAAAAAGATGACAGTTAGATCTCTTAGTGGCATATTCCAGAGTATACTGTTTTATGTTTCTGTTTTGCGGAATTTGCTATGCGCTTCGTTGATTTGAGTATGTATTTGTATTTTCAGTGCTATATATTACCGATTATACAGTTTATGGTTTAGAGGCGCCTGAGCCGGACCAAACCGAATTTGGTCTAGCCTCGATGTCGAACAAAAAGGCAAACAGACAGAACAAGTCTAAATCGGACTCTTTTTGATTCAATTATTCGTTCCAGGACCAGCGGAGCACCTCGGCGATGGCGTGCTCCGTCCCGTCTTCATCTCGTAGACCCGCTTCAGCAGGAACGCAAGAGGCGGCGACTTCCCCTCTTAGCATCGGGCACGCGCGCAGCAGATGATCAGAGTCCGAGCAGGGCAAGGGCTCGACATCGACGCTACAGGAAACAGGAGTCCCACTCCGACCCGTCCTAGGGCTAGGACTAGAGCGAGCGAGGCTACAAATATGCCTGGACGTACTCTTCACGACCAGCAACCAACAAACTCGATTGTCGATCAGCTAGCACTAGCAGCGGAGCAGTCTAACACCTCGCCGACGAGAAGATGCCGACGGACGCCGCCGACACCACGGGCACCGCCGCTGCAGGTGCCCTCCCGAAGATCGTGGTGACCGAGGACGGGAGGCGGATGCGGCTGGTGGACGAGGAGACTCTCTCCTACTTCCGGTCGCGCCCTCTTCGCCCGCCGTTGACGCGCAACTACAGCGCCGAGCTCATGCGCAGGATGGGGCTGGACGACGTGCAGGTGGACACGATGCTTCAGGCGTCCCAGAACGAGCTCAACACCCACAACATCCACGCCGACGTCCTCCGGCAGTACAGCGCCAGGGGATACGCCTACCTCGAGATCCCTCAACTCTACCCCGACGACAACATGGACGAGCGGAACTAGCTAATGGGCCGTGATTGAGGATTCATGTGGCCGTACCGTAGTCGTCATTAGATTTTCGATGTTTCCCAGTTTTTTTATAGATTTTTTAGGATAAGAAACTGTACCGTAAGCTTGTTTGTTTGATTATTACTGCCGAGTGCCGACGATGGTTACTCGTTAATTTCATCAGATGTGCTGTCATCTTTGCGACTTGTATGGTTTATAGATTGATGATAACCATCAGCTGGCCAAAATGAGATCTGTACGACTGATTATTTCGATCAAAGATTAACCAATCATGCTATTCTGTCCAATTCATGATGACAGGCCTGCCACGAGGAAGGCCATGTGTCTTTACTGTTCAGCACATGAATAAAAATTGTGCACCGCGATTGGGTTGTGCACCGTGGCTGTTCGATCTGTCCACCCACAAGTAGCACATAAGCGCCGACAGGAAGGAGACCCCAACCAAGGTTATCATCGGGTGTCGTTATCATCACTCCTTCACGAGCCAGCGACACCATATTCACCTTTAATTTCGAACAACCGATACACTGCCTCAACCAATGCTGGAACCCATGTGGCCAATTCCAAAAAGTTGACCATGGTCTCGAAGAAGCGGCAGCTCCAATTTTGAAAAGGACACCCAAACACGACATAAGCTACTGTGACCGTGGAGAATAGAGAATGATGTCAAACATAGCAATATAAAAATATAAAATGGGATCAAATAAAAAATCCTAAAATGAAAAAAGCAGGAAAAACAAAAGAGTAGGAAACAAAATATATAAGAAAGTATAAAAAATGTCGAATAGAAAGGGGCAAAAGCACACAAAGTTATGTCCCACACAGATCATCGTATGGCTATCAAGTTGCAATGTCGAGTAATAAGTTTTAAAAAGACCAATGGTCCTTTTTTATAAAAGGAATATAATAATGTATTAAGTTGATGCCAATTCCTTCCTTCATTTGAAACATCATAATATCAACTAGCAATGAGAGGCGCGGCGGCACGCCGCGCCATATGGTGACTGATTGGTAGTAATTGTTAGAAAAAAGCAAAAATGAAATGCAACAATTATTACAGATACCATCACAAATATTTCTAACATTTCAAGACAGCGTGTTAGCACAGAAACTTGTAGCACAAGACATCTGAATTTTTGTCAGGCTAAAACCTATGTTAAATTTGTCAGGTGATTGATTTGAGGTGTTGCTAGTATTGTGTGACTCGATGCACAGCAGGCTGAAACATTCATATGAAATCACTGTATTTCAAGGCTTTTGGAGGTGTCAGTTGTCTCGGAAAGATGTGCATTTCCAAAACATATGAGCTTAGCATATATTCAACCATGCTAGAGTGTTTAGGGTGCAGGGCATTCCTTCTACCATCACGTGCACCATCTGGGAAATTGTAGTTGCGACTGAACCATAGGCTGGTGTCCACTGCGAGATCTCTATGCCTCCTATGTTAATCAATTCTTGTAGGTGGATTGATAGTACCTTGCAGGCTGGGGACATTTTCTGTGAGAAAATGTTGTAGTAAATATTCTGTTCTCAAAATGCCAAGCCAAGATACAATGTAAAATTATACTCATATGCTTCTGGATCATGAGAATTCTAAACTTGTAGAGTAGAAGATCTCAAAGCATCAAAAGTCCCCAAGAACAACAGTCATGAAGAGAGTGGAACATCTCGAAACATTATATGGTCATGAAGCAAGGATTGGCGAAGCGGCACCCCGCGCCCTCAAGGTAGCCAAGAATTGAAGAATGAAGATTTGAAGACAAAGTACGCTAGTGAGGTGTACAAATATTTCAATATAAAAATAACGTACACACTGATCAGTTTCCAAATAGCTAATATGATGACCAACACCCAAGGGGAGTACAAAGATCAGTTTAACACAACTTTGCCTTATCACAAAATTCATTAGCCTAGCTGATATATGGAAGGAAAAAATCAACAGGCTTGGCCTTCCCTAAGCAGCAGGATACATCACCTTTATTAGAATCAATTTTCAGTGCTCCTTCCATGTTGCATGCCCCCAAAAAAAGCGATAACAACCTTATATCATGCATGCCTAACTTGATCCATCAGTCAGTGCAGGATAAACGGTGGTGGCTACCTGTATACAAAAGACCCAAGTACTCTACTCACAGGTAATCCTAGAGATAGCCCACTGAGGAAGAGGGCTTCTTAGATTCAAGTCAGGACTCCGATGGTCAGAAGATTTTAGATGTATCTAGAAGTAAAATGAAATAATCAGATAACTAAATCAGGAAAAATTAGGCAAATCACCTTAGTTAAGTAAGACAATAATCCAATGACTATCCATGTACATGTAATGTGGTGAATCTATGCATTAGTTGCTGAAAATAGTAGACTCCAGGAAGAGCAGAGCAAAGTAAAAAAGAATATAAATGAAAGGTCTATGGTGAAGCGGAAAGAGAATCTGGTAAAGCGGTGCGGTAAACAAAATCTTCACAGAAACTACAAATCGACCCAAAAATCAGAGAAAGAAGAAGTGTGCGCAGCGCATAGCAGGCGTCTCTATAAGCATGGACTTGATGTGACTATCTATGAAGCATTAAATCACAGCTAATATTTGTCTATCTATGCAGTAACAGTAACGTAACCGTTACAGTCATTCGACGCACAAAAACCTGTTTATTAGCTTCTTAGGAAATTATCAGACAACTATGTACACAATAGGCTGTCTATTTGGCCTAAGCCTATCCTGCCTGATGTGAGCATTCAACAGTATCTCTAAAAGCATTGCAGAAATTCATTGACCTTGATTACTCATTATGTTTCAGTTTTTCAAATAGTCAAGTAACAACACTTAATAGATGCACCGTCGAATTTTAAATGATAGTTCAAAGACTAAGCATCAGACATGGAGAAATGTCTTAACAATATATGGCAATCAATCAGAGCCATTGTTGTGCCAGCACATTAAATATATTACTCTTGTCCATTGTAGCATCAACATGACCCTGATGTCACTCGCTTGTATGAATCTCACCGGGAATGTTCTCACCCTGTATTGATTAGTTTCCATGGAAAATAATATTAGTATCAAAGCAGAAAGTCCATTGAATATAAAATAGAACTATCTTAAGATCTAACCATACTCATATCAGGCAGCAAGAAAGGAGACTAACTAAAACTTGCTAAACAAAGGAGACTAATCCTTTCAGCTCAGAAAGGAGTTAGCTCAGAAACACAATCATTATAATTTCCCATCTTCTCATATCTGCTCTAAAACTTGTTAAAAAAAGGAGACTAATCTTGACGCCGGAGTTGGTTTTCCCAACTCTAGACCTTTTTTCCTACTGTGTCTTCAATGCCCACCTCACGTTGAGTACTAACTAAACTAATCCTTTAGTTTATCTATATACCATTATCAAATTAGATAGTCCATTGAATAGAAAATAAAGTTATCATAAAATCTAATAATGCTAATATGGGGCAGGAAAAACTATATCCCATTCAGAAAATATTTTCTTTAGGTAGCCTATATTTATGTAAATGGTGGAATTAGCTCAAAAGCCATGTATTTCAGTTCTGAAGCCACCTATCATCCCCATGTCATTAGCTATAAAATCGGAAGCCATATGTTCCTGCTACAGCAGCTTGTGTAAACATGCACTTTTAGAGAAACTCTATTACCCTCTTAAAAAGGACAATTGCATTTTGTAATATTATAAATACAAAATGGCACACACAGAAACTAAATCACTCACTAAAGGACAGGGAAAATAATTCAAGTGGCAAATAGGAACAAATCATTTAAGTGCATGGTGAATGGAAATAGGGGAGTTAAGAAATTAGATGCATGACAGAATAGCAACAACCTACAACAGTAGGTTGACCGTTCAAGGAGTATAATCCTAGAATAAAAATCTGTAATGGTGAAGTTTTCCTTTATTATGTGAAATTTATATAGCAGACAGCTAAGATGTTCAAATTACCGTGTGTCTGGAAGATATTGTATCTCAACCAATCTCCATATGTATTATCAAGCTGTGCAGCAACCATCTCCCATACTCTTGGTGCAAGTTGGTCTCTAGCACTTTTGTAGAGATCGATTCATTGAATTTAAGGCTCTACTGCACCAACTCTCTGAACAATTTTCCCATTTGCATCTCTGTCCAAGTGTGAGATCCAATATGATCATTTGAAAATCACAGAGGAAAAATCCAGACTATAAAACATTGTATTTGCCACAAGTTTTCCTGTATACATTTTTATATCCTTAACTGAAAAAAACAGTTCTGGTAGAAGCTGTCTGGCAAGGTGGGAATACTGAACAAAGCGAATAGACTGCTGATTTTATTAGCATAGCATTCTACCAAGCACAAGCGCAGAAACATCTTTTATTCTACTAAAATTATTCCTTGTTCGATTGAAAAAAGCATCGGGAAGTTCTTTTTTTTAGGTTATCACTAAGAAGATTTTGCACCTACGATTACAATCAGAATTGCAAGTTCATGTGTTATAACATCAGAGGAGATCCGATTGCTGCTATTCTTAGCACAAAAAGATACAACACAACGTTTTAGTTTTCAAGAGCTGATGGGACGAAAACTCATATTATACAACCCCAATTCTTAATCTCTATCCACCACGAGTTTACATGCCTGATGTGGATCATACTTTTGTACTGAAACACCTCAAGAAACTACAACCGGATGTGTCCACCAACCAAGAAGCGCAGCAAAAAAGAAATACAATCTACATTTTCAATCGATTTGCAAGTCAGATGTTAGACAATTTACATGCCTGATGTGGATCATACTTTTGTACTGAAACACCTCAAGAAACTACAACCGGATGTGTCCACCAACCAAGAAGCGCAGCAAAAAAGAAATACAATCTACATTTTAAATCGATTTGCAAGTCAGATGTTAGACAATTGAACAATTAGCAGTAGGAAGAATATGAAGGCACTCACACTTGGGGCGGTCTGGCGGAAGCTAGGAGGCATTAGCAGCCTGGAGGAGGTAGCACATGTACTTCCACTCGAGCGTAAATCAGCAGCGGCCATCAAGAGACGGTAAAAGAGATAAGAGGGTGAGCAACAAAAGAAGAACAGGCCCATGGTGATTGGCCGACCTGAGGAGAGGAGGCTCCTTTCCTCATCCCCAGAGGAGACGGGTCAGAAGATTTTAGGCTGATGAGGCCCCCTCGAGCGCCTCCATCTCCACCACAGCGCTGCCCCAGAGCTGCTCGTCCCCACAGCTTTCCTGCCATGCCGTGCTCACCGGCCAGCACCGAGCACCGAATTGGCCCCCTCCACCAATTCCCATCCGCCGCTGCTACAACCATAACCACGGTTCCGGTCGTCTGCCAAGTATTCCCATGCTGCTGCCCTTAGGTGTATGGCCCCTCCGATGCTGCTGCACTCCAAGACTCCATCACTACAAAGCCGATGTAGCGACAGAGGAGAGAGGCAGATGGACACGATGGGCACCGATCTGGCATCAGCTGTTAGGAACGGAGGATAAACTCAATGATCTGCACCAAAATACCAATCGCCACGAGGAAGAAAAATGTCAACAAAACCAGACCAAATCAAACAGGAAGAGGAAAGAATTGAGCAAAAACGTATACCACAAGAAGGCCAATCCTAAGAATAATTTGCAGCACGGAACAACAAATCGATAGATGGAGGGCGAGGCTACTTCCACCGCCACTCCCAAGCCCCCATCCCCTGTGCCTCTGCCCCGGCCGCCGTCGGCGGCGGCCTCCGGCTGGCCCGCGGTGGCGGGTAGGCACCCACCCGTCTCCTCTCCCCGTGTTTTCCCTCTCTCCTGTGAGCCTCCCCGCTCGGGATGGCGGTCCTGCTTGATTCAGGCGAGCCCTAAGGAGGTTGTATTGGTGAGGGGAACGGAGGAGGGGTGGGTGCTCACCTCCGGGCTCCGGGCGTAGGCGTCGTCCTCTCGTGGCGTTTGGCGGTGCTCCTCCACGCCACCAACCGCTTCTAAAGCGAGAGGAGAGGGCGAGGCTGCTCCGCTGCCGCGCCAGCCGCCGACGAATGGGAGTAGGGCGCTGAGCTCCTCTTCTGCATAGCCAGTCCCCACCGACGCGTTTCGTGTCCTTCTGACCGGCGTTGAGGATGAGGACGAAGAGGGCGGAAGGAGCAG
This sequence comes from Lolium multiflorum, assembly GCA_030979885.1. Classification (NCBI taxonomy): domain Eukaryota; kingdom Viridiplantae; phylum Streptophyta; class Magnoliopsida; order Poales; family Poaceae; genus Lolium; species Lolium multiflorum. The sequence continues at coordinate 1,569,731 of CM061748.1, forward strand.
CCTCGACATGAGCGAGAGAGGAGGAGGTAAAGAGGTGGGGGCAACTTGGCAGTTAAGCGACTGCACACCGCTTTGACCGTTGTTAATGCTACAGCGACGCGCAAGCAAAAGACATTTCTCAGTCTTCTTAAAATTCTAAAGAGCACCACAAGTACACACAAGAAAATCACTGCGGGTGTTAAACTTTCCAAACCCATGCGTGTCAGCTCCAGCTTAATCTAAAAAAAAATCAAAATTTTGAGAAAAAAGATGTTGGTTCCCAAATAAGTATAGTATATATAGCTAGTTGAGACATCAATGATACACATATCCAAACAATAAAAAGGGGTGAAAAGGACGTACCAAAGTGACCACTGACAAGCAACAACGTGAACAAACACCAACATAGGCGACACAACAACTGCAAAAATGTTCTCCAGGTGTGCGCGTCAAGGAAATGAAAAGTGCAGAAGGGTCATCGTCTGCCGACTAACCACAATAGTCATATCTTGGGTTATCATTCTGAAGAAGGTGAGTCACTAAACATTGCCTTCAACAAGCCACACCATCGAGGGATGCAAAAGGAAGATGGTGTTAAACTTTTTAAGGACTTGTGTGTTATTTTCTTTTCTTGTAAGGGCTTGTTTCAAATAATATATATTATTAGGCATTTTTTGCAAAAAGTTAGAAAACCAAAATTGCTAGATCAACTAATAAATATTAGACACCCTGAAAATTCAGACTTGGCGTTCAAAGAGCACCTCCAAGAACGAAGTCACACGTGACACGCTATGTACCCTTCACAATCACATGTATCGGTACTATTTTCATGCATTACCTATCCTTTTGACACCGTTAGGGTGTATGGGGTTATTATCTAATCATCGCAAACTGTGTTCAAGGTCCAAAATTGGATTCAAACAACCATATGCACAAAACTCAGAAACTTCGAGCGGAAGATAGCTATCAATGAGAAATGACTCTCTAACATGTACGGTACATGGATCTAGTGGTGGAAACGGATCGGATGCGGATTAGATAGTGCAATTCCCATATCTATTTTCAATATGGATGCGAATACAGATGTTGCCGAATACGAATTCAGAGTAGATGTTACTCAAATACGGATCATATGTTTACTCAATTCGGAGCGGATACAAATATAAGGAAATAATATACTCATGTCTTATAATGATCCAACTATAAAATGGTACATAGATAAATATACTGATATACTACATAGTATTTTTAAGTTCAATCACATAAAAGAAAAATCTGACCATTTTGTTAGTTTATCTACCTTAGGTAATTGGCATATTGGGGTGGAATTACTAATTGGCTAACATAATCTTACTTAGATAGCGAATATATCTATTTCCATATCCATATTTGCTTCAAAATTTAATATCACATTTGTATTTGTTTATGTAAAACATATTCGGATTTTACCATATCCATTACCACGGACGTCCGGATTTGGATATTACCACTTCAATTTTCAATTTTTTGAATACAAATGTCAGATAATACGGATTATCCAGTACCAGTTTCCACCCCTACATGGTTCTACCTTGTATCATCGTGTAAATGATGAAACATTTTGAAATAAAAGAAATCATGATGTAACTAAAGTAAACAGTGAAGGAACATGATGTAACAATTTATAAACATGACAAGCTTCGACAGAAAATATCATATGGCGCGAATTTGAAAGCACCAACTGGCGGCGGATACATTCATTGTAGAAAATCAACGTTATCAATCTGTTTCAAACCACAACAAAATTTAATTAGACATTCAATTAGTCATTCCAGGTATAGCCTAGAATCTGTTGCAAAGCACGGGGAATTTAAATTAGACTTTCAATCAGTCATTCCCCTTGTATTTAAGGCAGCAACATCATAAACAAGAATAACTGCACAATAGGAACCCACAAGATGTATCCACGAACATAAAGGGGAACGGCCAACAAAAAAAAGAAGGAAAAATGCTCTATATCCTCCGAAGGCTACAAACCTCCCAACCTCCGGATTCCCCACCGTTGGATCCAATCACTCTGAGTTGTTAGATCGGGTTCTCTGTTCAGTTGTGATTAAATCCCACTTTTGCTTCATTGAAGCAAAAAAGGTTCGACAAAAAACAAAAAACACAAAGACCATTCGGTTGTGGATCTCGCCGAAGACTTCCTTAGAGACCTCGCCGGAGTACCGTACTTCGCCGGAGACCTTGCTGGAGCACTGTACTTTACCGGAGACCTCGTATAAAAACATTTATACTAAAGTAGCAACATGACAGAACAATTGTGGCAAAAATAATATACTATTATAGCATTGCAGAATTTGTACTAAAAACACCACCTCGTCAGAGAACATCGTCGGAGACCTTGTAGCAAAACTTTTCTACTAAAGTCGCATAATAGGGAAACAATTGAAGCAACAATATTGTACCATCATATCATCGGGACTTTTTGTTGTTGTGATGAAACAAAGTCTGAACGAGTCGCAGCACTTATTTTTATTTTAGTCAAACCGTTTTTTGCTTCAGTGAAGCAGAAGCGGGAGATTCTGTTGCTGCGACGAAGCAAAGTCTAAATTCAGGTGAAAGTCGACATGTGTCACGCATGCAAGCAACAGGCTGGAAAGTTTAGAGCCTCTGGAGGATTTTTAGCACTGCCCAAAAAAGAAAGGCAAACCGATTGTAATTTTGCTCAGAGAAAAAGCATGGGTTTGACAACAAACGAAGAACATATCGCTAACACCATGTGCAAGCGAAGACAGTTTCAGTAATACAGAGTACCATATAGTAAGTTGATGGTCGCATGTCAGTGATTTCCAGGTAGCACCAACAAAAAGTGCAAGGCAAATTTCACGGCCAACAAAAACCAAGGCAAAAGGATAATAATAGTAATACCACAAATTAATTTAACTCAAAGAAAAACATCTCTTATATATCTCTATATATGACCAACAGACGGAGAACATATCTAACACCATGTCCATTAATCCAAGACAGTTTGAATAACACGTAGTAGAAGCATAGCAATAACACAGAGTGTTTTGGTCGCAGACCAGCAGCATTATTATTCTTGGATTGGATTTCCATCACGGAAGCGGAGGCAGCTCCGCTGGAGTGGCCGGATACCTCTTGGAGTTGGCAGGCAGCGCAACATAGGCGTAGCCCTTGTCGAGCGCCCCGGATTCTCTGCCTTGCTTCTTGCAGGGCAGAGAGCTACAGTACCTCTGCCCCCCCTTCATTTTTCGGCCGTTGGATTCCAATCTGACGATTCAGGTCAGTCGCTACAGGGACCAATGAACAGTGTCGCCGCTACAGTGTCGTCTCTGCAGTGTTTCGTCGCTACAGTGTTGGTCTCAATCTCTGCCTTTCATTTTCGATTCAAGGATCAAGATTGTCAGGTCAGGGTACTGTACCTCTGCCTTGCTTCTTGCAGGGTAGAGAATCCGCGCCGCTTGTCGAGGTACTGCTGGATGATATCGATCTGGCTGTCCCGCTGGCGCTGCAGTATCTGGCCCGAGCTCGACAACATCTCGAGCTGCTCCGCGTCCTTGATGCCCCTGAGTCGGAGGGCCTCGATGCTGTAGTCCGGGAGGGGCTTGGAGCGAGGCGGCGACTTGAGGAGAACACGGATGTACTCCTGGTTCACCAGCTCCATCACGTTCCCGTCCTCATCCACCGCCAGCTCGGGGAGGTCCGCGGCCGCCTTGTCGCCCGGTCTGGCCTTGCGCTCCTCGATCTCCTCCACGTCGCATGCATCCTCAAGGTACGAGAAGTCCACCACCATGCCCGGGAAGAAGATAGGAGTCGGCGAAGAAGCGAGGACCCTGTAGTCCACCAACACGCGGCTCACCTCCTCCTTCTCCATCTCCAAGCAAGGAGCCGGCGCAGCAATCGTGATCCCGGTTGAGTTTGGTTTCGCTCGGAGTGGAGAACCACATCTATATATGGAGCCTAGCGAATCCCCAACCCTAGGCGGTCTCGGAGTCGGAGCTCCCGGTCTTTCTTCTTTCATGGCCAGGTCAACGCGTCGTCTGCTGCTTGGACTCCGCTAGCCTGTATGCATGGTGGGCCACGCAACAAGCTCCGGATCAGAATATATTTCAACTAGTTCCAAAATTCGCCCCAAAAAATTCCAATTTCCCCTGAAAGAGGAAAAAATTGCTCGTACTATCTAATTTTCAAGAGTGTGCACTATAGACGAAATGGGTCCTTTTCTCTATGTCACACGATTAAGAATAAGCAAGTCCGATGTAACTTTTTCTCAAATGGATCCACTATGATCTGGGCGATGAAGCCTGGCATTCGTATGTAGTTAGTAACATAGAGACATAGTTTTAAATAGCCGGCTGAGCTCGAAAAAGGTACGGCTAAAGGCATTAGCATGTTAAAAGGAGGCTATAGCCCGCTATATTCTGGCTATAGCTTTTCCACAAATCGTGGCTATAGCGTATAGCCCGCTATTTAAAATCATGCATAGAGGTGGTCGCAGAGTGTAGATGTGATCTGCCGAGATCTACAGATGGCCAGTAAGGACGCCGACATGATCGAGGGGCCACCAGACATTGGCGCGGGTTAGACGCAACCGGACCGCAGACATGTTCTCAAGAGGAGGCATGTTGCTGTCACGACCTAGGAAATATCAACACGGCCTTGGCTCGTGAAGAGAAATACCGTCGTGGCTTGGGATCGGACCAGAGGAGGGAGAGAGGGGTCGCATCCTAGATGGAGGCAGCGTGCGGCGATGCACCAATGAGGCGGTCATCTGTGGTAAGGGAGAGGTGGCCGACGACAAGGTGCCAAACTAGTGGTGACGAGTATATAATATAGTGACCATGGCATGGAAATTCAGCCCATGAAACCATATGGATAACCTCGACCAATCTAGATATTTCCATCGACCCAAATATGGAGTTGTCTAGGGATTTTACCGACAATAGAGAGGATGGGTGATGTGCTTAGGGAATTCCGATGGTAGCATTCGGATGTATAATTTATACAGGTTCGGCCCGGGGAAAGGGTTTTTCCGTAAAGACCCGGCCCTTTTGTGGCTGGATCTATTCCTTGTGCTCGGTTGCGAACTCTAGTAGGTATCGAAGACAACTACATATACAACCTATCGTCCATAGCCAAAACACACCAAACCGATTTGGGGTTTTGCCTTCTCTCATTGCTTATGTCGCCACATTGGGGCGATAGATCTGGGGCCAGCGGTGGTTGGAGCTTAGAGGAAGCTACTAGGTTGTCATTCTGGGTTTGAGGAAGACGGCCAGAACCATGAAAACAGAGGCTCGGTGCTAGGTTTTCACATTGAGCCTCACTTCACAGCCCAAGACAGTACGAAGGACATGAGCACACATGGGTAGCTACGGATGACGAGACCAGCCATGAGAGATGCCAGATCTAGGCGAGGAAGCCAGTAACACAACAAATATGGTCTTTGTGAGGACTATTGTGGTCAGTTTCATGTAGATCCAAAAACTTGTTTAGGAGTATGTTGAGTTGGCAAAAATTCAAGGGTTAGTTGGGGAGCGCTTCGTTGGAGGTTTTATGGCGTGTATAGGCTTCAGATCCACCCGAGTTAACTTTTTGAGTCGTAGATGGGATGCATCATTAAAAATAAAAGTTGGAGGATTATCGTCCCACTAACTAGTTATTTTAGGTCTCCCTCGGGGTCATTGTCTAGGCGAGGCAACACAATTTTGGTTTTATTTGGCTTCAACACCCCATCTCGTTTCCTTAGGCATTGATGCGAACCCTAAAGTGTTTAGGCCTTTCACATGTATTTTTAGCACGTTATTTCTAGGTAGCCGTGCATGGTAACAAGTACCTCATTGCACTTTTGGTGTTGTATTTAAATTTAATATTTTTTGACAAATTCATGCATATGATTGAGCTAGTAATGTGTTTTGCCAATGGCCACGTGCAAGTGTTGTATTCTCTCCGTGATGGTTTATTAGGCTAATATGTATCTTGAGGAAAAAAACTTTGCCCGTTAATTTGGTAAAGAAAATATGAGATATGAGCCACATAAATTATACAATTGGAAACTTATTTTGAATATGAATTTAATAGTATAATTTTTGCAACCATATATGTCATATTTTGTTGACCAAACTAATGTTTAAAGTTTTTTCTCGAAATTTGTATTTGCATAATAAACCGCTACGGAGGGAGTAAGATACATCACCACTCTCTTTCACCATTAAATAGGGTTCCACATAAACAAAGTAACTAAGATATCACGCTAAGAAATCGTCATTGTGAAAGGCCTTATGCAGGCATATGTGGATGTGGTTGGCGGGTGTTATTCTTCCGAGTGGCAATGTCAGTCATGGATCGAGGGGCTCTACCTCCCGGACAACGACTCTTCCTGGGACGTTGGTTCATGTGGAATGTAGTTCTTACGATTTCCCATCCATAGCATCATCCCAGGGGCTCTGACATCGGAGCGGTAGTGACGGCTCACCATCGACTCGGATATGTCAAAGAATAGATTCATCTTGTTATTATAATTTTCTTGTTATTTTAGTGTTCTCTGTATCCCCTGTCATAAATACATCAATAATTTTATGTTTACTGGAATGTGAACATCATATTTCCAACAACGAACTATTTTGTAAATTCGTACATGATATATCCCTACTTCAACATAGAATCAAGGCTACACATAGAGAAAGTTTGTTGGCTTGGATCATGATTCTGCCTTAGAGTCTTCTTTCATTAGGTAGATTTCTCTTGGACTCTTTGTATCATGTTTTTTCTTGAGTTTTGAATAAATTTTGTTGTGGAGCTTTGCCTCACAAAGTTCACGGACAAATAAAAAAATAAAGAACCAGTTTTTTTTGAACGGGTACGTGACAAGGGAGGCCATGTTGAAGAAACCCATCTAGGGTTCCGCCCCCCTCACCGGTGTCGCTGCCGGTTCACTCCACATTTTGTGACCTTGGAGGTAGGGTGGGAATAAAAACAATAAGGGAAAACCGAAACCAAATAGATCGAGACCGAATCCAAATAGACCAAGACCGAAAAAACCGATCAAAAAATTGGGTAGAATTTTTTTTAGACCGAATTTAGATCGGTCAATTCGGTCATTAGGACCGTACTGACCGAACTGTACGTGTGACCGGCCCAATCACCAGAATTGTGTGATGTGCATGAATTGTGGTATAGTTGTATTGTTGATCAAACATCTATAGCATGGATTTATTTTTGCTTGGTATTGATGAACGTTTATTTTCACTATTTAATAAAATCCAAAATACAACTAAAATGCTACCATTTTTTTAGTATATATTGTCGAAGTTTTGTGTTGACAACATCGACCAAAGGGTTAGGTCGTGACCGAACCCAAACCCAAATTATGGGGTACATGAATCTGTCGGGTAGTAAAAGTAACAAGTATAATTTGGTTTTTATTTTCAGATGATCGAATTTAAAATAGACCGGAATATGGAGACCGAATTGTCGGTCATGATCGAGCACCCGCCCCTACTTGGAAGTGTGGCAGACCACAACACCTTACCGGTGGGAGGATTCCCGTTCTTCATTCAAGTTTTTTCGGTGTCTTCTTTTAGATGGTGAGGCGATGGCTACATCTTGAAGTCAGAATAACATCCTCCCCGTCCATATCCTCGCTCCGGTGGTGCATCTAGTGCCAGTGGAGGACGCGTGGAGTCGTGTGTCCCGTGGATCTCCTAGGATTTTGTCGCTTTTTGTGTTGTTTGATGTGGTTTCAGATTTGGTTCTTCCGAGTACGGATCTCATATTTGGCGATGGTTGCTACTCTGGTGCGCCGTTACTTTGGGGTCTTAGCAGGAAGACTTTTTCGTTTTACTAGTACAACAAGCTCTACCATGACAAGTATTTACCGACTCCGGATGGAGGTGAGAGAATGACGACACACTTTTGGCTTGTCCTAGTATCTGTAGTTCTCGTTAGGTGGTCTAAGGACCAATTTGTAATTTTTATTATTATATTTTGGATTGTTTTGTACTGGTATAGATGATTATCACCTAGACCGAATTTAGTAAATAGATAATCCAATATTTTTAAAAGTTGAGACGTTCTTTCATGAACCGAGGGAGTAAAATAGATAAAAACAGGTGTCGAGGGTGCTCCTCGGCAATGCCCTCCGATAGGGGCTTAGGGTTGATGGAATCCTGCAAGCTGACACGAGACATCGGTTCACGGACAAGCGGGGAGAGCGATTTACCCAGGTTCGGGGCCCTCGATGAGGTAAAACCCTTACATCATGTCTGTTCTTGATTATGATGATAATGGGTTACAATAGGGTGCCGAATAGTTCGGTGTGATCTCGTCGAGATGGCTAAGTACTAGGGTAACCTAGTTCTAAGCTTCTGGCTAAGATCGCTAAGATTGATCGTGTGTCCCTCGCCCCCCTCCCGGCCTTTATATAGGAGGCCAGTCTCAAGAGGTCTAATCGAGTACGACTAGGTTTACGGTAGATCTATCTCCAGACTTTCCTTGTCCGGCTCCTTCCGTGTCTTGTACTTCAAGGAATCTTCCGCCGCACCGTCCTAGCGGCCCACCTCGCCATTGAGTGCCTTCATGGGCCTCCAATTAGGAAATACAGGATAGGGAAACATAGGTTAGCCGAAGGGTAATGCCCCAGTAGCCCCGAGTGTCTAGCCGAAGGTAGTTCGGGTAGAGACTAAAGCATGCCTCCACCCAATGCTCTTCTCCTTGATTGTTCTTGTTCTTCTTGAATCTGCATCATCTTCTTCTGTGCAGTCGGCGCTCCCGATGGGAGTAGCCCCGAGTCTAGGTACGGATGCTTGCAATCCATGCGTAGACTCAAGTTGTACCACTCGAACATTTGTCTCTGCCGAAGTTTTTCTGCAAGTCTTCGTAGGTCATCCGATATATTTTCCTCACGCAAGGGATAATGAGTAACGTGCCTAACTTTTTGGTTAACGACGGCAAAACAACGTTACCACGTAATCAAGGGCATGATCCTGGAGTGCGAAAGTTCTGTCGGGTGCGCGTCCAGCGCCCCGATGGGAGTAGCCCCCGAGTCTGGGCACGGGTGCTTGCAACTGGGCACAGACTCGAGTCGAACAATTATCTCTTCTTGCAAGGCCTTCTTTTCAATTTCTTCGAGTCCTCATTATATCGGGTGCGCGTCAGCGCTCCCGATGGGAGTAGCCTCCGAGTCCAGGTGCGGATGCTGGCAATCCGTGCGTGGATTCAAGTTGATCATCCGATATCTTTTCATTCCTTCGAATGCTTTGAGCATGACGTCATTGATGACGCTTTACTAATATCTTGATTTTGACTGACAGGACATGACCTGCTGGGCCTATTCTTTCTTTGTCTGGCCCTTTTCGTACAGTCACCAAGGCGTCTCCTCGATTCCTGCAATTTTTAATTGAAAAGATCCACTGAATGAACCGGTAGCAACGACACGTGTCTACACAGCTCTCAATTTCTCCTTAAAATCTACAAAGGGCGAGAAATCCCTAGTCTTCTCCCACGTTTTCCGTAGCATCTCCTCATTCTTCTCCTTCTTCCTCCCTTCGCTGCTGCTGCGCCGCCACCACTGCTTTTCCAATCTTCCCCAGATCGCACAATGGTGAAGAAGAAGAATCCTGCCGCTGCCGGCAGTTCCACTAGCGGAGGCACCGCCGCCAAGTCCTCCTCTTCTCTTCCGAAGGGGAGCGCTTCGAACGCTCCTCCCAGCTCCGGCGCCGCCAGCGCCGCCAAGTTCAATGGCCAAGCCCGGAGATTGGATAGCATCAACCGTCACCAAGCGTGACGAGAAGAGATCCCGAAGTCCTGGGATTAATCTCCGACGAGGGGGAACGTGATCTTTCCAGGTGCGATTTCTCGGCCCTCCGCTGGCTTTACCGTGATGTTCTTGTCATTCCTATATCGGGGTCTCTCACTCCCCGCTCACGAATTCCTCCTCCATCTCTTGCGAACTTACGAGATCCAATTGTGGCAACTCACTCCCAACTCAATCCTCCACGTTGCTGTGTTCATCACCCTTTGCGAGGCATTTCTGAGCATCAAACCCCATTTCGGGCTATGGAAAAAGATCTTCTATGTGAAGAGATACAGCAGTAGTAATGGTTCCTTTGTCACCGGAGGGGTGGGGTTTGTAGCTCGTTCGGATGTTAAATACTTCAATTTCCCAATGAGAGAATATGCAAGGGTGGAGATTGAAATGGTTTTACGTCAAGGATTCCTTGTCACCCGAATCCCAGCTTCCTTGCTTTGCCGACGTCCTTGAAGCCAAGCCTAAGAATTCCTGGAAGAACATTCTCTCACCCGAAGAAAGAGTAGCAGCCGATGAATTATTCACCAAATTTCTTCGAATCAAAGAGGCCGATGGCCAAACCATGGTCGGCACAGAAGTGGCAGCAGTGTTTCTGAAACATCGAGTCCAACTAGTCATGGCCAGAGTTCATCCAGTGTGGTTGTATTCAGGTTCAAAGGATGAAACCAGGATTAATGCTGCCGAACTGTCGGAAAAGGAACTGCTCGATGAAGTCCGTCGCCTTACTTTCTTTAGCCAAGAAGACTCGATCCCATTGATATCTTCTTACACTCCTCTAGATGCCAATCATCCACCACCAGAGGTAACTTTCCCTTTCAAATTCTTATCACGTTATCGTTACTCAGTCAACATAATTACCACTATTCTTATTCGTTTTTCTCTTCGACATATCCCCATAAACCCTGGAGATTTGCACGATTTGCCAAACGATACTTCTGAGGGAAGAGGTTCTTCAGTACCCGTTGATTGTCACACTGCCGAGCATACTGGCCCAGAGTGCGATCATGATGATCCAATAGAATCCGAAACAGTTCACACCGATCTTCCTCCCTCAGCCGATGATGCTTGCGACACAGAGGGATCAGTGCGTGATGATGACGCTGATCGTGATGCCTTTGTTAATGCAGCTGTGGAGGTGACCAGGGCTTCGCCTGTGAAGAGATCGGCCGGTGGTTTTGCCGACGAAGATGATCTCTTCGACATGTAAGCACCTTCTTCCCTGATACCACAGTTTGTCCTTTTATTTCTTGCATTCTTTTTCATAACTCATGTCGATCATTTCCCTTTTTGTAGTAACGAAGGTATCATTGAGCCTCCATCCAAGAAGACCAAGTCTGGTGCTGCTCCGCCGGACGTTGCTGCTTCCGAAGCTTCGGCTCCTAAGGCAACCCCCACGGCCCAGGCATCAACAGCTTCCTCCCTTTCTAAAGGGAAAGATGTTCCTTCAGCTGCCGCCGCCGTGACTCCTCCATCTGTGAGTCCTTTCTTGATTTTGATTTAAATTTCCCTGGTGCATTCTTTGCTTAATGATTCCTTGTTTACACATCTTTTTTCTCTAAGGACCTGCGAGGTGTCGTATCTTCTTTGGAGGCCTTTGCCTCTCAATTTACCTCTCTGGAAGCAGACAATGTTCGACTGCAGGAGGAAGTTAAATCTTCTTCTTCGAAGTTGGACGGCGCCATCAAAAAGGCTGCCACGGCTCGCCAGGAGGTCGACTCCCTGAAAGAGGAGCTGGGCAAACTGAAGGAGAGGCTAAAAGAGGAGGAAGCTCGGGCACCTGAAAAGGATGAGCTTCTTCGTCAATCTTCTTTGGCTCTACTTGGTAAGCTCTTTCATTATCTCTGTCGATTATTATTCTTAAGGATTCGTTTTTTTAACAATGATCTCTCCCAATTCATTTTCTTACAGAAGCCGTCAACATTCCTGCTGCTGCCTTAGACAAAGTTCCAAACAACTCTCCGACAAATGGTGTGTCGATGGCTCTTGCCTCCCACCAGCTTACGCGGGAGCTTCTTGAAAAGGGAAAAGGTGCCCTGGCGAGGATGCACTTGATGATTTTCCCCAAGATCAAGCAGGACAAAACCCTGGGGCAGCTGATCGATGCCTTCGCGGTTGACACCAAGGAGGTTATCGAGGTATTCAAGCGTACTTCGCGCACCTATGGTGCCCTTGCCTTCCAGCTTATGATGGGTTACGGCTTTAAGGGTGACATTGAAGAAATGACCAAGGAGCTGCCGAAAGAGCAAGACGGGCAATTTGTTGACTTAAGCGCCTTTAAATCGTCTGCCCTTACTTGCGCTCGCCAGCTCCTTGAGCTGGTTTCGTCAAGGAAGTCATCGGCTGGACCCAGTTTATCGACTCAGACCCAAGCCCCTTGATTTTTGTAACAAACTTATCTTTGAGCTGATGTGAAACATTTTTCTGCTGCAAAACTTATGCTTGTAATAAACTCCGTGCTAGCAATGTTGCTAGCACACCTTTATTATGATATTTTTACTTGCACTTCTCCCGATGGGAGTTTCTTCGGGTGCTCAACTTGACCATATCCGTCATTCCTTTTAACGTTGTTTCCTGCAGGTTTTCCCAGTGCCCTCATTTGTCGACGACTCTTCGGGCTCTTCCCGAAGGTGATCGGATCCAGCGTATGAAGGATCGGATCACTCAGATGGAAAAGGACCTGCGCAACACTTATGCCTTAGCTGCTATTGTCAACAAGAAGAGCGAGATTGCAGCCGAGGTGGAGCGGTACGCTCTTACTGAGCTACATAAAGCTACCGAGAGTTTGAACTGTAAGTTTGCTGATCCCTGCGCCCTTTTGTCAACAATTCCTTGTCTGATCCTCTATTTATTCCTTTGTCAGTCATAGCTCTGAACCGTGCGGAAGAGAACAAGCGGATTAATGAGCGTGTGCACGCTTTAACCCAGCTGTCCTCAGCTGAAGAGATTTTCTGGCGGGAACACTCGAAGGCTTCGGCTGTCGCGCTATTTCAGGATCGGGTTCAGCAAGTCCACCATTTCTTCGACAAGTGCTACAAAGCTACGAGGGTGGTTTGGAAGACGATGTTTCCTTTAAACGCAATTCCCCCTACGCTGCTGACTTTGATGTCTGAGTTCCGAAATGCCAAGAAGATTCGAGATTTGGTGCGGGCTCAAGTTTTTGCAGGGGCCAGATTTGCACTTGCCCTTGTGCTTGCACGTTATCTCTCGGCAAACTTGCTAGCCATTGCCAATGCGGTTGGTGACTTTGATACTCTGTATCCGAAGGTATTGTTGCCTGCCAATATAATTGTCGACAAGCTCGAGGAGTATTCGAAGGTACCTGAAGAAAGAGAAACTCCGCAAGGATAACTTCAGGGATTAGGGTTATTTTGTAAATAGATTATTTTGACTACTTCATCCAAGTGTGAAGCCGAAACTTTTTTATTCGGTAGATACATGTGTATGTATTTTTACCGTGTTGTTGCCGTTGGCAATTTTGAGGGAGCAAATCTTAATTGTCCGTTTAGTCATTTTTTCGTATTCGTTGGTCAGCAAACGTTTGAGTGATCAGCTCGTGTTGCAGGTCTTGCTAAACCCGTTGTATGTGCAACTTTGCTTTCAACCGATGTATGTTTCGACAGTCACTCCCGAATTTTTCGGGTGCAATGATTCTGCCGATGACAAGGTATCAACTTGTCAATGCCTATAGATTGTAGGCTAGGGTTTAGTTGGAAGTAGAGGGCAAGTAGATCTCGAAGGTTTCAGCCGAAAAGTACTCGACGATTATGAAAACTAGGGTTTGTAACAATGATTCGATGATCTCTTCGTCCCTCGACTCCCCTTTATATAGGAGGCGGAGCCGAGGTTTCGTTTTGTATAAGTTACAGAGTCCGGGACGGTTTCTAACTCATCCCGCCAGATTACAAATAACACATCCTATTACAACTCTAACTTTCCTTAATATATCTTGGGCTCCCGAATCTTCTTATTCTTCGGGTAGTGGGCCTTCAATAAACCCCGGGTACTATCTTCGGCAGGCCCATTTGGGATGCCTATGTCGGTAGCCCCCGAGATTTTGCTTGAATCGTAGAGTCGTGGAAAATCTCCACTGTTTATTTTTATTCAACAGCTTCAACTTTTTTATACTTTTTCATAAAATTCTATATTGTACAGGGATAATGGTAGTTGGGGCTAGTTCATCCGACGGATCAGGTACTAGTTAACCGCTCTAGTGGCAATCCGCAAAAACCTACTTCAAGATCACGTCCGGACATGATCTCGGGATACTGGTGTAAACTTCGACAGGTGCCGCTTAAGGTCTTACCATTCTTAGTCCCAAATTTATCGAGTACCTAACGCGTCCGTTAGATTTTTCTTCGTATCGTTGATACGGATAAAAGTAGGACGCGAGTCTTCGGCGATGCCACGCCCACAGAACGGATCTGGGTCTTACCTTCGCAAATTTGCGGCATTCAGAAATTGATCGCAACTTTGCGTTGAGAATATATTGTCGAGTGCTTTTCGGCTGTTGGAATGGCACATTTTATCGAGTCAAATATGACTTATATTACTCTCCCGATGGGAGTATATGTAGAGTTAATTATAACTCGAAATATACTCTTTTGCTTTTCTATCTTTCTTTTAATTTCATGCACGCGAACAGCGTTCCGATGGGAGTAGCCCCGAGGCTACAGCCAAGGACTTGTGCTTGGTTGTAGGCTCAACATTTTAGTCCACCTTGCCGCTATATTGTCATTATTTCTCGATATGATCTTCTTTTCATCCCGCGATAAGCGGCGCAATAAGTGGCCGTCGAGGAACTTGCAGGATGATCCGCTATGGTGAAGCCAATATCTTGTCCTGACCAATTAAGATACTCAACTGTTGGTGGAGGCATTTTTTCTGCCATAAACACCTGTCGTGAGATTACTTTCTGAGCTCTATTGGACGGCCTTCCCTGAATCATCGACACCGCTCCGTTGGAGTTAGGATCAACATAAGGTGGTGGTGGAGGTGCTGCCGCTATTCTGAGCTGATGCCGATTGTCGTGTAATCGCGGGAGGAGGCGGCAAGTGAATCTCGCTTCTGGGTTCTCGAGGATTTCTCGTGTTGCTCGCGCGTTAGCGTGCTCGCATACCATAGCATTGCCGAAAATTTCAACAGTCTTCTGCAGTGCCCGATTGTCTTTTACCGTTGTGTCGAGGAAAAAGTGCATTTGACACGGCCCATTCATCATTTCTTCGGGGGACACGAAAGGCCTTGGGAACCTAGGCCCGCTATTTTGCCTGTTGCGAGAATCATCCCCGTTATCACCTCGTGTTCACTGCTTCTCGATAATCATCTCTTTGTTTCCTCCTGTGTTTGCCCGAAAACCTGCCAAATTTACCCTGGAGCATCATAGTTCGGGTACCGAGGAAATCGTCGCCTCGGTTGATAGTTTCGACCACGGTCCTCCGGCGACCTGTGCCGTTTGTTGTGGACAGCGTCTTCTCCATCTGCCCATCTGTTTGCTATCTCCATTAACGCAAATACGTCTTTGGATTGGTCCTTCCTAAGTCCTCGACAAAATCTCCACGCCTGATTCCCGCGACAAACGCATCTATTGCTCTCTCGTCGGATATATTTTCTGCCGAGTTTTTGATGATATTCCACCTTTGGATGTACTTTCTCATTGGCTCATCTCGGCTTTTGTCGACATGCTCTCAACTCCTCTAAGGACGCAGTTTTTTGCACGTGGACCTGAAGTTCTTGACGAACACGTCCTCGAAACTTTCCCAGTGTCGATAGATCCTGGAGTGAGTTTCTTTATCCAAGATCGTGCGGCTCCACTCAAATGCACCTGGATGCTTTGCATAGCGTTGCCCTGGTTCCTCCTGTGAGCTTCACTGTCTCGAGATAATCAACTAACCAATCCTCTGATCTTGAAGGCCGTCGAACTTCTTGAAGTTGTCGGGTAACTTGAATCCTGAGGGGACTCGAGTTTTTCGGACTCTCCTCGTGAAACATGGCAAGCCGCACATATCTTCGTCATTAAGCTCCGGAGATTGCCGATGATCCCGTCTGCTTTGCCGCGCTCTGTCGACCCTTGCTTGTGCTGCTGTGTCTCTTGCTCCACTTGGTCCTTCAAAGCTGCCGCTGTTGCTGCTGCAGTCGTGGACTATTTTGCCTTGCCGCTCCTTCGGGAGGCGTTGATACAAATGCTGTCCCCATAGCTCCAACTCCTGCTACCGCCATATTGTATAGTGTTTCCCTTGGATCACCTGGAGGTGGTTTAGATGCAAGGATAAAAGCATGTGTCGCCATATACCCAGCCTCTGGTGTCTTAGGGATGATGTTTCCTCTTGTATCTATCGACATGAAGGACATGTCGAGGTTTTGGACCAAGTGCTCTCTTTCTGCCTCGGGTATATGTTGCAACCTTGATCTTGCTCTGTTCCGCGCCTCCCTGTGACTATCACCCGAAGTTCTAGATTGTCGACTTAGATCTGCCCTTCTCCTGCTAGATGCAGAGCTGCCTCCTTTCTTCTGTTTAACTCCTGTCTGTTTTCCAATTCTCTTGCAGCTCGTGCGAGCCTATATTGATATGCTTGCAATTCCTCTGGTGTGGCTGTGGTGGCCATTGGTTCTGAACCGTTCATAGCTCTCGCGGCTCTATCCCACGCTGCTTGCGAAAGCTGAACTCTGTCTCGCGGCTGCGGCCGACGTATTTATTGCCCAGGCCTTGTCGCAGATTGGAGGGATCGACGTATGGATTTCCCAGATCGTCGAAAGCCTCAGATGTTTCCTCTTGATCTTCAATGGCATAAATCTGATGATACTTTGTACTCAGATCTATGTTGGGTTTGGTGACATCATCGTTGAGATTGATGAAGACCTTGCCCACTGTGATAGATTTGTCGATGAAGTCGAATGTCGACATCGCTTGAGCCATCGCTTATATATGAGTCCGCATGACTCAAACGACATGTCGTTGAAGATCTTGGCGAGTTTCTCTCTTGCTCGGTGCTGACGTAGCGTGTCGACGAAGTTTCTTCTTCTCCTGACTCGGTTGATGATGTATAGCTTGAAAAATCGGAATCGACCGCCGACGATCCCGACGAAATCGGAATTTCGACACGATACGATCCTTCCTTCTCGACGCGAAAGTGAAACCTTCCAAACGTCATCTCCATGGGCTCCGCCAGATACGCATATGCATCCAAACGGGAGGGTGGGTGAGGAACAAAATCGACAGGACCAGCAGCGATCTTTACCTCGATCCATTGTGTTGCTTGCGGTTGACGATGTCGAAGATCTTGAACGTGCCATCGAGATCAGATCCTTACGCCTCTAGTTCCCACAGACGGCGCCAATTGACAAGGTATCAACTTGTCAATGCCTATAGATTGTAGGCTAGGGTTTAGTTGGAAGTAGAGGGCAAGTAGATCTCGAAGGTTTCAGCCGAAAAGTACTCGACGATTATGAAAACTAGGGTTTGTAACAATGATTCGATGATCTCTTCGTCCCTCGACTCCCCCTTTATATAGGAGGCGGAGCCGAGGGTTTCGTTTTGTACAAGTTACAGAGTCCGGGACGGTTTCTAACTCATCCCGCCAGATTACAAATAACACATCCTATTACAACTCTAACTTTCCTTAATATATCTTGGGCTCCCGAATCTTCTTATTCTTCGGGTAGTGGGCCTTCAGTAAACCCCGGGTACTATCTTCGGCAGGCCCATTTGGGATGCCTATGTCAGCCGATGAGCCCGTTGTTCTTGATATTTCCATAAGTAAAATATCGAACGTGGGTTGTGTGTATTTCCAAAATTCTTGCTATTTTCGGCACTCGTAGAGGCATCTATAGCAGAGGGGAGGATTAACATCCTTGTATCTTTCAGCACTCGTAGAGGCTTTTCTTTTTGGAGCACGATCCTCTGCCACGTACTATGTTGCATAGTGATGCAGCTTTGGACGTTTTTGAATTACTGCAATGCTGAACAAAGGATCGAAGCTTTAAGTTCTCATTAATAATGTAAGCACAAGGCTAGAGGGCGAAAAGGAAGGCCCTATTTAAAATAAAGGAAAAATTAAACGCTAATAAATTGCTTAAGCAAGGAAGGGGTTCTTCTCATCTTCTGGCTTTTTCACCACGTTAGTGGTTGCTGTAGCGTTGTTGATTTCACCAGGGGTCTGGGCAATGGTTGCCAGCGTCTTGCTGTCTTCTATGCCTTCTGTGCCATCAACTGCCGCACCTTGTGCTGCCGAAGTCTTGTCTGCCGAAGCTTTAGGAGCAAGGTCAGCTGGCTTCTTCTTCGTTTCCCTGACATCTTTTTCTTCCTTGATTTCTCGTAACGTCAACTTGGGCAGGTGGTCGACGATTTCTTGCTGTGACCCGAACTTCGCAGCAATCCTCTGAAAGTCGCGATCACAATTGTCCGAGCATGAGAAACTTCCATAGACTGTGATCTTTGTTCCGTTGTTCCCAGGCACTTTCAGCTTGAGGTATGCATAGTGCGGCACAGCCATGAACTTGGCATAAGCTGGTCTCCCGAGTATAACGTGATACTGTGACTCCCAGTTCACTACTTCAAACTCGATCTTCTCCTTTCTGAAATTGTCGGTTTTGCCAAAGACGACGTTCAGGTAAACTTTGCCAAGAGAGTAGCCCGGTGCAGTTGGAAGGATCCCATGGAAGCAAGTGTCTGTTTCTTCTAGCATCCTTATGGTTATCCCCATACTTTTGATTGTGTCGACGAATATCAGATTTAACCCGCTTCCACCATCCATGAAGACTTTGCTCATCTTGAATCCCCCGATTTGTGCCTCGACTACCAAGGCAGCGTGTCCTGGTTTTGGTATGGTCATCGGGTGATCTGCTCGACTGAACGTAATGTTCTGAGAGGACCACTCGACATACTCGGGGATGTTCGCCATGATGCTTTCTGCTAATTTCTCGGGTGAGCTTCTTCATCTCTCTTCTCGAGACACCTGTCCTATGGATCATGCTCATCTGCCCCCGTGGAGGTGGAAACGCCTCGTTGGGTTGGTGAGGTTGAGCCTGCTGGACTTGATGCTGTGGTGGAGGTGGGGGTGGTGGCGGTAGTTGCTGCTGGCCTGACCGCTGGATGAGTTTGTGCATGTCAAGGAACTACCGACAGTCCCTGAGCAGGTGACTCGACTTCGTTTTGCCGTCCTTAGAATCGACATACGAGTGCATGTAACAGGGGGCGTTGATCTGCTCAGCGTAGGGCAATTCGGGAGTCCTCTGCTATCGTGGTTTATAATTGCCGCGGTTCCCCGAGTTGTTCCGATTACCGTCCTGCCGATCGTCTCTTCTATCGTCATATCGATCGTCCTGCCGATCAGAGTACCCTGCGGCTACCAGGTTGTTGTCGTCATAGTTGCGATTCTTCCTTCTCTTGTGACGATCCCTTCGACCGCCCGAGTCGTGCTTCGGCTGGTCATCTTCGTCATCACTGCGCTGTCGTGGCCTTCGCACGTTGTCCTCTCCATCAGCCCAGCTGTTGGCGATTTCCATTAACTTGGTTATGGTTTTTGGCTTTTTCCGTCCGAGTTCTTCTATGTAACTTTCACGTCGAACGCCATCGCTGAAAGCATCGATTGCTCTGTCGACAGATACATCTTCGGCAGTGTTTAGGAGTTTGGTGAATCTCCCGATGTATGAACGCATCAATTCTTTCTGCTTTTGCTGGCAGTTTCGTAACTCTTCAATTCCGACGGGTCTCTTGTATGTTGCTTGGAAATAGGCAACGAAGGCGTCTACTGAGTCGTCCCATGATTTGATGGAACCCTTCGGCAGCCCCCTTAGCCAGGCTCACGCTGAATCCTTCAGGTAAAGCTGCAAACACTGCATTGCTGCTATCTGATTCCCCTTATGCGAATCACGGTCTGCAGGTAGTCATCTATCCAAGATCTTGGTTCCTGCTGCCCATCATATTTGGCAGCGTTGGTAGGAGTGGGCTTGAACTTTTTGGGCGGCATCGTCTCGCGGATTTTGTAGCTTAAACAGTCGGCTCCCCTGAGTTCGCCGTCGTACTCCTGATCCTCATCCGAAGAATCACTATCGTTGTCTTTCCTAGCGGCGCGTCGTCGCCTTGCTTTGTCGATCCTGCTCTGAGTGATTTCATCCCGAGCATCTCTCGCATGATGGTTTGAACCACTGGCCTGCACCGTGGTTTTTCCTTTTGTGGCACTAGATTATTTCCCAATATCGCGAGACTTTCCAGGGCGCCTCGATGAGCTTGAGCCATGGATCCTTCAGGGCGCTGGTTGATGAGGTACGCAGCGAGGTTGGCTGTTGCTCCTGCAACGGTTTTCGGCCGTGGCATGCCCGCGGTGTCTGTAGTTATAAAGGACTTGGTCAGGTTTGACGTGATTTCTCTAGTGTCATCTTCCGAAAGCCTGGATAGCCTCGAGCGGTGTTTGCCTGCCCCTTGGGTGTTTCGAGAGGCGCTCCCTTGCGAGCCCCTTCGTCGTTCGCTGGATCGATCTGCCGCAGATAGACGTCTCTCGAGGGTGGCTTGCTCTTTCGACAGGTGCTCCCGGTTTTCTCTAGTATAGAGCGATACGCATTGAGTGTCCCAACCGAGGTTCCTGCGGGGAGCGGTGTGTTGTTGAGTACTGCTGCCCTGCCAGCTGCCCACTCCTCGTCCGCGATGGCGTAGTCGCTATCTGATACGTCTCCGACGTATCGATAATTTCTTATGTTCCATGCCACATTATTGATATTATCTACATGTTTTATGCACACTTTATGTCATATTCGTGCATTTTCTGGAACTAACCTATTAACAAGATGCCGAAGTGCCAGTTGCTATTTTCTGCTGTTTTTGGTCCGAAGACGAAACGAAGTGGGGCCACAGGGTGCCCAAACCCTAGGGCGGCGCGGCCCCCCCTTGGCCGCGCCGGCCTGTGGTGTGGGGCCCCTGCCCCTCCGACTTGCCCTTCCGCCTACTTAAAGCCTCCGTGTGACGACCCCCGTACCGAGAGCCACGATACGGAAAACCTTCCAGAGACGCCGCCAACGCCGATCCCATCTCGGGGATCCAGGAGATCGCCTCGGCACCCTGGGAGAGGGGAATCATCTCCCCGGAGGACTCTACGCCGCCATGGTCGCCTCCGGTGTGATGTGTGAGTAGTCTACCCCTGGACTATGGGTCCATAGCAGTAGCTAGATGGTTGTCTTCTCCCCATTGTGCTATCATTGTCGGATCTTGTGAGCTGCCTAACATGATCAAGATCACCTATCTGTAATTCTATATGTTGCGTTTGTTGGGATCCGATGAATAGAGAATACTTGTTATGTTGATTATCAAAGTTATATCTACGTGTTGTTTATGATCTTGCATGCTCTCCGTTACTAGTAGATGCTCTGGCCAAGTAGATGCTTGTAACTCCAAGAGGGAGTACTTATGCTCGATAGTGGGTTCATGCCTGCATTGACACCTGGGACAGTGACAGAAAGTTCTAAGGTTGTGTTGTGCTTGTTGCCACTAGGGATAAAACATTGATGCTATGTCTAAGGATGTAGTTGTTGATTACATTACGCACCATACTTAATGCAATTGTCTGTTGCTTTGCAACTTAATACTGGACGGGGTTCGGATGATAACCTGAAGGTGGACTTTTTAGGCATAGATGCAGTTGGATGGCGGTCTATGTACTTTGTCGTAATGCCCAATTAAATCTCACTATACTCATCATGATATGTATGTGCATGGTCATGCTCTCTTTATTTGTCAATTGCCCAACCCAATTTGTTCACCCAACATTGTTTGTCTTATGGGAGAGACACCTCTAGTGAACTGTGGACCCCGGTCCAATTCTCTTTCTTAAATACAATCTACTGCAATACTTCTCTTGTTTTCGCAAACAATCATCTTCCACACAATACGGTTAATCCTTTGTTACAGCAAGCCGGTGAGATTGACAACCTCACTGTTTCGTTGGGGCAAAGTACTTTGGTTGTGTTGTGCAGGTTCCACGTTGGCGCCGGAGTCCCTGGTGTTGCGCCGCACTACATCCCGCCGCCATCAACCTTTAACGTGCTTCTTGACTCCTACTAGTTCGATAAACCTTGGTTTCTTACTGAGGGAAACTTGCTGCTGTACGCATCACACCTTCCACTTGGGGTTCCCAACGAGCGTGTGCTTTACGCGTCATCAAGCTAAATTTCTGGCGCCGTTGCCGGGAGATCAAGACACGCTGCAAGGGAGTCTCCACTTCTCAATCTCTTTACTTTGTTTTTGTCTTGCTTAGTTTTATTTACTACTTTGTTTGCTGCACTAAATCAAAACACAAAAAATTAGTTTACTTGCATTTACTTTATCTAGTTTGTTTTATTTGTTGCTAAAATGGCCAACGCTGAAAATACTAAGTTGTGTGACTTCACAACCACAAATAATAATGATTTCTTATGCACACCTATTGCTCCACCTGCTACTACAGCAGAATTCTTTGAAATTAAACCTTTACTGAATCTTGTTATGCGAGAGCAATTTTCTGGTGTTAGTTCTGATGATGCTGCTGCCTATCTTAATAATTTTGTTGAACTATGTGAAATGCAAAAATATAAAGATGTAGATGGTGATATTATTAAACTAAAATTGTTCCCTTTCTCATTAAGAGGAAGAGCTAAAGATTGGTTGCTATCTCTGCCTAAGAATAGTATTGATTCATGGACTAAATGCAAGGATGCTTTTATTGGTAGATATTATCCCCCTGCTAAAATTATATCTTTGAGGAGTAGCATAATGAATTTTAAACAATTAGATACTGAACATATTGCTCAAGCTTGGGAAAGAATGAAATCTCTGGTTAAAAATTGCCCAACCCATGGACTGACTACTTGGATGATCATCCAAACCTTCTATGCAGGACTAAATTTTTCTTCACGGAATTTATTGGATTCAGCTGCTGGAGGTACCTTTATGTCCATCACTCTTGGTGAAGCAACAAAGCTTCTTGATAATATGATGATCAACTACTCTGAATGGCACACGGAAAGAGCTCCACAAGGTAAGAAGGTAAATTCTGTCAAGAAACCTCTTCCTTGAGTGATAAGATTGATGCTATTATGTCTATGCTTGCGAATGATAGGACTAATATTGATCCTAATAATGTTCCATTAGCTTCATTGGTTGCACAAGAAGAACATGTTGATGTAAACTTCATTAAAAATAATAATTTCAACAAAAATAATAATTTCAACAACAATGCTTACCGGAACAATTCTAGTAACAACTATAGGCCATATCCTTATAATAATGGCAACGGCTATGGTAATTCTTATGGGAATTCTTACAACAATAATAGGAGTTCACCCCTGGACTTGAAGCCATGCTTAAAGAATTTATTAGTACACAAACTGCTTTTAACAAATCTGTTGAAGAAAAGCTTGGGAAAATTGATATACTTGCTTCTAAAGTCGATAGTCTTGCTGCTGATGTTGATCTTTTGAAATCAAAAGTTTTGCCTAATGAGAATCATCATAATAAAATTGTTACTACAGCAAATGGCATTCAAGTTAGAATTAATGAGAATATAAGATTAATGGCTGAACTGCGTGCTAAATGGGATAGAGAAGAAAATGAAAAACTAGCTAAGGAGAAGAATGTAGCTAAAGTTTGGACTATTACCACCACTAGTAATGCTAATGCTACACATGTTGCTACACCTCTTACTAATACTAATAAAAGAATTGGTGTTAGCAATGTTTCCACCTCTAATGCAAAGCGCGAAAAACTGCTAAAACTGCTGAAACTGCTGTGATAAAGCTGCTGAAATTTTTCCCAACATTGGGGATGATGATCCCATTGCTTTAGATTATAATGGTTTGAATTTTGATGATTGCCACATCTCTGAAGTTATAAAGTTCTTGCAAAAACTTGCTAAAAGTCCTAATGCTAGTGCTATAAATTTGGCTTTCACGCATCATATTACAAATGCTCTCATTAAAGCTAGAGAAGAGAAACTAGAGCGTGAAGCCTCTATTCCTAAAAAGCTAGAGGATGGTTGGGAGCCCATAATTAAGATGAAGGTTAAAGATTTTGATTGTAATGCTTTATGTGATCTTGGTGCAAGTATTTCTGTTATGCCTAAGAAAATTTATAATATGCTTGACTTGCCACCGCTGAAAAATTGTTATTTGGATATTAATCTTGCTGATCATTCTACAAAGAAACCTTTGGGGAAAGTTGATAATGTTTGCATTACCGTTAACAATAACCTTGTCCCCATTGATTTTGTTGTCTTGGATATTGAATGCAATGCATCTTGTCCCATTATATTGGGAAGACCTTTTCTTCGAACTGTTGGTGCTATCATTGATATGAAGGAAGGTAATATAAAATATCAATTTCCTCTCAAGAAAGGTATGGAACACTTCCCTAGAAAGAGAATGAAGGTACCTTTTGATTCTATTATGAGAACAAATTATGATGTTGACACTTCGTCTCTTGATAATACTTGATACACACTTTCCTAGCTGAAAGGCGTTAAAGAAAAGCGCTTATGGGAGACAACCCATGTTTTTACCTACAGTACTTTGTTTTTATTTTGTGTCTTGGAAGTTGTTTACTACTGTAGCAACCTCTCCTTATCTTAGTTTTATGTTTTGTTGTGCCAAGTAAAGCCGTTGATAGAAAAGTAAGTACTAGATTTGGATTACTGCGCAGTTCCAGATTTCTTTGCTGTCACGAATCTGGGTCCACCTCCCTGTAGGTAGCTCAGAAAATTAAGCCAATTTACGTGCATGATCCTCAGATATGTATGCAACTTTCATTCAATTTGAGCATTTTCATTTGAGCAAGTCTGGTGCCATTTTAAAATTCGTCAATACGAACTGTTCTGTTTTGACAGATTCTGCCTTTTATTTCGCATTGCCTCTTTTGCTATGTTGGATGAATTTCTTTAATCTACTAATGTCCAGTAGCATTATGCAATGTCCAGAAGTGTTAAGAATGATTGTGTCACCTCTGAATATGTTAATTTATATTGTTGTAAGGGTACATTGCCCCTATGTGTGGTTTCGGTAATTAATGACAACCCCTATGGACTAATGTTTTCATTGAGTTTATATGAAGGAATATTCCATAGGTACTACTTGCTCTCCATGTGTTGGATTCAAGTATGGATGCCATGAAGATAAAGATATACCTTGTGTATTGGCATCATGATCATCGATATGAAGATATATATATGTGATATGATCAAGAAGAAGAAATGAAGATGGAGTTCTTATGTGGAACTCAATATTATCCATGCTCTATCTTAAGTGAGTATGAGAAGATACAAGGTTGAGTTGGGCAAGTTCAAGATGAGCATCTTGTGTGGATCACATGCTTGAAGCTTGCCGTCCACTTGGTGATAGTGAAGATGTGCATCAATGAACCTTTCCCATCATAGTGTATGGGGGAGCATTTGTGAGTATACACGAAGCGACAATGATCAAGTGATGGGATGCGCAAGGCAAAGGTATGACCTTGATAGGTTTTCCTTTTACCGGTCTCGAGGTGGTTGATGGGAGACCGGATTATAGGATAGATAGCCGCACTATTAAGAGGGGCTTTCGGTTGGGTAACTTGATCACATCGTCTTAGGGAGCTCAATCCTTGCATGCGTTGCATATTCTTATTGCTTCTTGGTATTTCTCGGTGTGAGGTTCTTGAGCTTGTTGCTAGCTTTACAACAAGCCCAAGTTCATCGAAAAAGTTCATGCATCTTCTATTGCGTTTTCGAGGTTGGGTGATTTTACCGGTTATTCATGATATAAGGTTCTACCTTTTATATTCATGATAAAATCCCCTCCTACAGATTGGGTTTTCACTTTCCATAAGATAGCATTTGTTGTTATCTTCCAAACAAAATTGGTTTCATGCGATTCGGAGTTCGGGAGCATTTGTTATTAAAGAAAAGGGAAAAAGAAAAAAGAAAAAAAAAGAAAAAAGTGGGCGTGGCCGCCGCGGTCTGCCGGGAGCCGCGGCCACCGGTCACCGACCGGCCGTGGCCGTGCCATCCGGGCCGCAGCCGAGGCGTTTGGCCCATGACCGCCTAAGGCCCGGTCACCGGACCGCTGGCGCCTTCTCCGGTCCGGCCGGGGCCTTAACCGGGCCGCCACCCAGTCCGGCCCACGCTCCCGCGCGCGCCCCCGCGCGGCCTGGGCTCCGCGCCGCTCGGCGCTGATGGCCGCCGTGGCCCACGCGGCCGCGCCTCCCCGCGCGCCTGTGGCAGTTTGCCGCCCAAGCGCGCATTTGCCCCGCCCCGGTCGGTGGGCGGTCCGACCGGCAGGCCACTCCTCTCCGGCCCAGTTGGCCGCCGCCGGCTGGGCTGTTTTTTAGCTCGTTTTTAATGCGTTTTTCTCCTGGTTTTTTCCCCAACAGCTCTATTTCTCCCTTTGCTATAAATAGGCTTCTTCCACCTTGAGCCAAGCGAGTTCTTCCTACTCTCTCTCCTCCATTGCTACTTTTTGAAGAACTTGCTCTCCCCCTTGATTCCTCCAATCATTCTTGCTCATATTTGAAGATTTGGGAGAGGAGATCTAGATCTACACTTCCACCAAACCGTTTCTTCTCTAAGTGAGGGAATCTCTTGGGATCTAGATCTTGGAGTCTTTGGTTGACTTTCCCCCTTGTTCTTCCTCTCCAATCTCATCCTAGCATTCGTTGCTTTGGTGGGATTTGAGTGTGAAGGACTTGAACACCTCCGGTGTTCTTGCTTTGCATCATTGCATAGTGTTGAGCTCTCCACCACGATTTGTTCGAGTGAGAGACCGTGAGCTTGTTACTCTTGGAGGGTGACCTCCTAGTTGGCTTGGTGATTGGTGCTCCGGTGATCTCTTCAAGAAGATTGTGAAGAGGCCCGGGCTTCTCCTTCGTGGAGCTTGTGAAGTGGTTGTGGAGCTTGCCATCTCCGGAGCGGAGGAAAAGCTAACCATAAGGAAAGGGCCATTATCCTTCGTGGGATAGGCTCCGGAGAATAGGGTGAGCCTTCGTGGCGGGGAATCCTTCGTGGGACCTCCACTCCTCCAAACGTGACGTACCTTGTTGCAAAGCAAGGGAACACGGGAATACATCCTCGTCTCCGCGTGCCTCGGTTATTTCTATACCCGAGCTCTCTTTCCTTGTGATAGCCATCGTGCTTGAAGTACATATATCTTGCTATCACTTGTGCTACATATATCTTGTGCCTATCTTGCTTAGCTCTAGTTGCTATTGTTACACTTAGTTGAGCTTAGCATATTTAGGGTTTGTGCTTGTAAACTAAACGATAGTTTAATTCCGCATTCATACAAGACAAATCCGCAAGAGTTTGTAATCGCCTATTCACCCCCCCTCTAGGCGACATCTCGATCTTTCAATTGGTATCAGAGCAAGGTCTCTGTTTAAGGCTTCACCGCCTTGAGAGTAAAGATGTCGGCTAGTATAGTGCACAATGACACAATTGTCTTTAATGGCACAAATTATCTTTTGTGGAGAAATTGCTTGCTTTGTAAGCTTCGGACCTTGTGTCCACATATAGAGCAATTTCTAGATGTCGGTTTTTCTCCTCCGATGGATTCTCAAAATCTATCTTTAGAGGATGAGAAAAACTTACATCTTGAAGCTCAAGTATCTAATGAGCTTTTATTCTCTTTGAGACCCGATTTTCGTAGGTTCTTGATATATATAAAGCTCGTCTCATGAGATGTGGATCAAGCTTGAGATGTGGATCAAGCTTAAGGAAATGTTTGGTGGATCCACTTCTCAATTGGTCGGTGGTCTCCGAGGAGCTCTCTTCCCCTTCACATCATGAAGAGCTCCAAGTTGCTTCCACCTCCGGTCGTGATGATATATCATCTTCTTCCACTTCACCAACGTGTTGCAAGACACAAGGTAATGATATGGTGAGTGGTGAGGGAAATTGCAATGTTGATATTGTGCTCAATAGTGATGACTCTTCATCTCTATCTCATTGCAATGTTTCCTCTTTGGACTTAAACACATCTAGCATTGAAAATAATCTACATGCTCGTGTTGATAGTCCTCGCATATCATGTGTAAATTGCTTACATAGATCTCATGAGGATATGCTTGCCTTGTCTTGCTCCCATAATCAAAATGCTTCTATTTCCTCTAGTTGCTTGTTGACTAACAATGTAGAGGAAACCGAACACTCTATGGATCAAGACATGATTTCAAATGAGGATTCAAGAATACCTTCATCTTCATCCTCCGGTATGCACATGTGCCTTATGGCAAATGGATCAAAGGTATCTCCTACTTTGACTCTTAACACATCCTCTAATGATGAGAGTGATGATGATGATAATGATGAAGAGTATAATACCTTGGTGCATAATATGGCAATGATATATGCTTCTCTTCATGGTAATAAAGAAGCTCGTGCTAATCTCGAACACTCTATGGATACCTTGAGTAAATATAGGGAAACCATAGTGGAGTTGGAGTCCCATGTTGAAAATGGGGAAATGAGATTCAATCTCCTCAAGCAAGAGCTAAAAGATGAGAAGCATACTAATTTTATGCTCACACAAAAAATTGAATCCTATGAGCTTGAAAATGAAAAATCTATTGATGATGCTTGTGCTACTAACTCTAATTCTTGTGAAGCATCTACCTTAAAGGAGAATGTTGAGCTAAGGGCTCAACTTGAGTTGCTAACTAGCAATTGTAGGGAATTGGAAGAAAGCAATAAAACGCTCTCACACTCTTTTGAGGATCTTCTAACTTCCTACGATGAGCTAAAGTTAGCTCATGAGGCTAGTATCACTAAGGTAACATCTTGTGAGCCTCATGTGGACATTAGCACAACCTCTACCCAAAATGTTATATTGCCATGTGCTAGTCCTTGTAATCCATCTAGTCAAATTAGTGATACACCTTGTGTTGGATTACTCACTTTGCCTTGTTGCTCTAACAATGAAGCTTCTACTTCCTCTAGTACTTGTATTTCTACTAACCATGTAGAGGAAATAAAAGAGCTCGAGGCCCAAGTTCTTTCTTTGAAGAAAGACTTGGAAAAGCGTCATGAAGGGAAATCCGCACTTGACAAGATGCTAAGTGTGCAACAATCCCCCAATGACAAGAGTGGACTTGGATTCAACTCCAATAACAAGAACAAGTCCAAGAGCAAGAACAACAAGAAGAAGGGCCAAGACAAAGTCAAGGATCCGGCCAAGTTGGTTTGTTTCAAGTGCAAGGTTGAAGGGCATCATGTTAGATCATGCCCATTGAAGAAGAAGAAGCACTTGAGTGAGAAACAACAAGGGAAACGGCCACAAGGTAAAGGTCAAGCTCATGCTCGACCTCAAGTTGAAGATAGGCCACTTCCCAAGAAGAATCAAGATATTGTTCCCCAAGAGAAGAAATCAATAAAGAAGAGAAAGGGGAACACTTGCTACTTATGTCGTGAGAAGGGGCACTTTGCTTCTTCTTGCTTAGGTGGTACCTTATCTAACCCTATAATTGTTAATGATGATTATTCTCTAGGGAAGGATAAGGATGGCAATGTGTTTGCCAAGTTTGTTGGAGCTCAAAGTGGTTTCAAGAAAAGAACCATTTGGGTTGCCAAGCCTATTGTGACTAACCTCTTAGGACCCAACTTGGTTGGGGACCAACAATCTCAAACTTGATCAATAGGTACATTTGGAGGGCATTGGAGATTTGGCTTCTTCATGAAGAATTAAGGGATCTTCATATATTGTATTGTTACCAAGCCAAGTCGTATGGATTATCGTCTATATCTTATAATCCAATGTTCCTCCTTGCGGTAACTTATACTTCAACTCTCCATGTTTATTGTAAGTTACTTGCCCCTTTGCATGTTTGGTTTTGTACCAAATATTTGTGTGTATGTGTTGTGTCTTACTTACATATCTTGTGTAATCAAGTATGTTTGTTTGACTCATCATATACTTGTGTATTGCCTTGAGCCTAATGCATCTTGATGATATTTTATTTGGCTCTCTTTGAAGTGATTAATGGAACATCCCATTTTGGGGGAGTGATATGCTTTGTGCATCTCTCTTTCTTTAAAATATGTGTACATGGGTACCACCACTTAGTATTGATATTGCAAGATTATCTAGTCACTATGTGGTATGCCATACTCATGAGAAATTCAAATTCTAAAAGATCCATTAATCATCTCTAGTTGAACTTTAGTTGCCTCTTATTTAGAAGAAATGTTTTATCACATTATGGGGGAGTAATATGTTTTGCACATATCACAAGCCTAGAAAATGTGAACATATGAGGTTATGCCACTTAGAGTTGATGCTCTTAATTATCTTGTTCCTAGGTGGCATGTTTGCTCAAACAAGCTCCATTCATAATAAAAATATTTTATTACTCATCTTGTGGGCTCTTGTTTGAATATGAAATTCTTGGTGCGGTTTTTCCTCAAATACATATCTCTATATCTTATTTGGGACACCGTTTGCTTCAAGTTATTCTAATCATTGCCGTGCGTGATTGTGTGACTAGTTGAAGTTATCAAGAATCTTCATCCGTGCATAGTGCTTAATTCTATATACTTATCCTATGCCTTTTATTGTGAAGATTGATCCTTACTATCTTTGTCAATTCACCACCGGAAATTATTTCCAATATACTCATTGTCTTTGACAATTGATAACCTTATATGTGGTTGAATTTATGGATCACCTTCACCTTGGATTGTTTCTTACTTCCTTATTTTATTTCCAAGAAATCTTTATTGCTCCCATGGGTCTTCCTTGTCCCTTTGAAAAAAAAAATGTTTTGATAAATTCTCTTGATTCATATCAAGTGTTTGTTTTGGAAGACAAACCTTTTCCTTACGGTACATTGTGCCATTGTGAAAAGTGTATAGGGTTTGGTTTATTTTGTTTGAACCTTGCTCTTTTGGGGAGTTTGCTATCTCATTCTTTCTTACATGATTTATTTGCTTGAATGAGATAAATCCTTGAGCATGTTTGCCTTATTTCATCCTTTATGCTCAACGGTTTCTTCTTAGTTCACTTGTTGAACTTTGTTGAACAAATCTTTTGTGATTTGCTTCTTAGATATAATTTGGACAACAAATTTGTTTTGTGGCACCTCTATGCCTTATCTATTTCTTTTGGTGTTTTGTCCAAAGTATATCTTTCTTGGATCTTTAAAGTTTTTTGGTGCATGCTTATATGTAATTTGTTTATACTTGTAGCATGCTTGCTTTCTTTTGATCCATTATATAGGGTATACTCCATCAAATCCTAAATGGCTAAGATGTGCATGAAATTCAAACTTCATCTAAATATGCACATGTTTATATGGAGCGTGTCCTATATATTGTGGTTAGTCTAACCATGTTGGACCCAATGAGTTTGGGGACCAAGATGTACTTGAATGATGTTTTAGGTACATTGGAGATGCAATGGAGGCTTGTCTCATCTATAAGGAAGGTGTTGTCACCATATGAGAATTGGAGTCAAGCTAGGATGATCGATGAACTCTTATCTACTACATCAAGCCATTGCTATCTCGGTAACAAGTATCTTATTCATGCACTCTCATATAGCATCCAACCTCTTGTAGGTTGTATCTTGGCATGAAATTATTTATTTCGAAAATATTGCGGTTCTTGAAAAACCCTTTTAAAGTAAAACTTCTTATTGAACATTTGAGTAATTTGAGAAGATGCATATGATAGGTTATATATATATATATCATATTTTATGATTCACCTATCACAAATATGCCCTCTAGCAATTTATTGCATATCAATTCCTCAAAGAGCTCTTGTGTGCAATATTGATGAATTTATGAAATAAATCCGTATTTGTGATACTTGTTGCCTTTCTCAAAACACTCCAACTAGCTCTACTTCCCTTATTGTTAGTTGTGTTGTTTTTGAGGTTTAACTTGGTTGAAGTTCATTCATATACCATAAGTGAAAATTGGAGCCATAGGCTATATATGCTTCTTAAGCAAACATCTTTTGGTATATCTTATGACTTCATCTTGGATATCTTGTCTTATCTATTTTGTTAACCTCTTGTGTGTGCATGTTTCTTTATGGATCATTTGTCCACTTTAGAAACTTATATACATAAGAGCGTTAATCCATCACCTTGATATCTTTGTTCTTTGCCGACCATCTTTTATCCTTTTGTTTCTTAGTGGTGTTGGTAAAGGAGATTTATGAGTGCTTGGTTTATTTGTTTTCCTTCTTGCACTCATATCTCGTAATTGTTGGACTAAAGTTGTTCTTGATAAGCATATTCTCTTTATCTTAGTTGTGTTCTAAATGATATATAGGGAGTGAGGATTCCATGTTTGTGCATATTGTATTCAAATGCAAACATTATAAATTGTGCACGAACCTTGGGGAGCTTTCTTATTTTTAGAAGCAATATATCTCTCTTATCATGATATCTTTATTTGTCCAAATTGGATCTTTGATCGCTTGCTTTATTTGTTGAAGCTCACTTCACCATGTTATCTTTATGCAATCTTTGATCCTCAATATAGTTTGACTTCCTTCAAGTATTCATCATTGGATATGTGCACTTGATTCCACTCAAATTATGAGAAGTGCACACTTTGGGGAGGAACTCACATTATATTGGCCTTCTAAATTTTTCTCTTCCCATTTTGACAATCGATGCCAATGGGGGAGAAGTTTAGAGGGTTTAAGGGAATGGTTTTATACTTAAGTTTGGTTTGTGCTTAAGTGTTTTGCCTCTCATGCATTCCATATTTATATGTCTTGCATGGTTGTATATATATAGTGGAAACTATCCCAAAGGTTAATCTTGACAATGTATGCAATGAATTCATGTTCATCACACGTGCATACATTGTGGGGGAGTTTTCTCTATATATATTGGTTCTACTCACATCCATTGCATTTGTTGTAGTTGTGTGAGTAGAGCTTTTGATATGGACTAGTAGCTTTGTGTTACTTGACCATATCAAATACAACCTCTTGTATACAACTTATTCTCGGATAAGTTGCGTACTTGTCACTAATATTCATTATATAAACCCTCTTATTGTGGTTGTCATCAATTACCAAAATGGGGGAGATTGTAAGGGTACATTGCCCCTATGTGTGGTTTGGTAATTAATGACAACCCCTATGGACTAATGTTTTCATTGAGTTTATATGAAGGAATATTCCATAGGTACTACTTGCTCTCCATGTGTTGGATTCAAGTATGGATGCCATGAAGATAAAGATATACCTTGTGTATTGGCATCATGATCATCGATATGAAGATATATATATGTGATATGATCAAGAAGAAGAAATGAAGATGGAGTTCTTATGTGGAACTCAATATTATCCATGCTCTATCTTAAGTGAGTATGAGAAGATACAAGGTTGAGTTGGGCAAGTTCAAGATGAGCATCTTGTGTGGATCACATGCTTGAAGCTTGCCGTCCACTTGGTGATAGTGAAGATGTGCATCAATGAACCTTTCCCATCATAGTGTATGGGGGAGCATTTGTGAGTATACACGAAGCGACAATGATCAAGTGATGGGATGCGCAAGGCAAAGGTATGACCTTGATAGGTTTTCCTTTTACCGGTCTCGAGGTGGTTGATGGGAGACCGGATTATAGGATAGATAGCCGCACTATTAAGAGGGGCTTTCGGTTGGGTAACTTGATCACATCGTCTTAGGGAGCTCAATCCTTGCATGCGTTGCATATTCTTATTGCTTCTTGGTATTTCTCGGTGTGAGGTTCTTGAGCTTGTTGCTAGCTTTACAACAAGCCCAAGTTCATCGAAAACGGAGTTCACATGCATCTTCTATTGCGTTTTCGAGGTTGGGTGATTTTACCGGTTATTCATGATATAAGGTTCTACCTTTTATATTCATGATAAAATCCCCTCCTACAGATTCTTGGGTTTTGACTTTCCATAAGATAGCATTTGTTGTTATCTTCCAAACAAAATTGGTTTCATGCGATTCGGAGTTCGGGAGCATTTGTTATTAAAGAAAAGGGAAAAGAGAAAAAGAAAAGAAAAGAAAAAGTGGCGTGGCTGGCCGGCGCCTTCTGCTGGGAGCGCCGCCACTGACCGACGGGTGACCGGTGCCATCCGGCCGCCAGAGGCTTTGGCCCATGACCGGCCTAAGGCCCGGCCACCAACCGGACCGCTGCGCCTTCTCCGGCCCGACCGGGCCTTAACCGCCGCCACCTGGTCCGCCACGTCCCGCGCGCGGCGCTCGCTCCGCTGCGCCGATGGGCGCCGTGGCCCACGCGGCCGGCGCCTCCCCCGCGCGGCTGTGGCGCTTGCCGCCTGCCGCATTTGCCCGCCGGTCGGTGGGCCGGTCCGACGGCAGCCACCGGCCTCTCCGTTCGCTTGACCGGCTCGCCAACCGGCTGGGCTGTTTTTTAGCTCGTTTTTAATGCGTTTTTCTCCTGTTTTTCCCCAACAGCTCTATTTCTCCCTTTGCTATAAATAGGCTTCTTCCACCTTGAGCCAAGTTCTTCCTCTCTCTCCTCCATTGCTACTTTTTGAAGAACTTGCTCTCCCCTTGATTCCTCCAATCATTCTTGCTCATATTTGAGGATTTGGGAGAGGAGATCTAGATCTACACTTCCACCAAACCGTTTCTTCTCTAAGTGAGGGAATCTCTTGGGATCTAGATCTTGGAGTCTTTGGTTGACTTTCCCCTTGTTCTTCCTCTCCAATCTCATCCTAGCATTCGTTGCTTTGGTGGGATTTGAGTGTGAAGGACTTGAACACCTCCTGTTCTTGCTTTGCATCATTTCATAGTGTTGAGCTCTCCACCACGATTTGTTCGAGAGAGACCGTGAGCTTGTTACTCTTGGAGGGTGACCTCCTAGTTGGCTTGGTGATTGGTGCTCCGGTGATCTCTTCAAGAAGATTGTGAAGAGGCCCGGGCTTCTCCTTCGTGGAGCTTGTGAAGTGGTTGTGGAGCTTGCCATCTCCTGAGCGGAGGAAAAGCTAACCATAAGGAAAGGGCCATTATCCTTCGTGGGATAGGCTCCGGAGAATAGGGTGAGCCTTCGTGGCGCGGGAATCCTTCGTGGGACCTCCACTCCTCCAAACGTGACGTACCTTGTTGCAAAGCAAGGGAACACGGAATACATCCTCGTCTCCGCGTGCCTCGGTTATTTCTATACCCGAGCTCTCTTTCCTTGTGATAGCCATCGTGCTTGAAGTACATATATCTTGCTATCACTTGTGCTACATATATCTTGTGCCTATCTTGCTTAGCTCTAGTTGCTATTGTTACACTTAGTTGAGCTTAGCATATTTAGGGTTTGTGCTTGTAAACTAAACGATAGTTTAATTCCGCATTCATACAAGACAAATCCGCAAGAGTTTGTAATCGCCTATTCACCCCCCCCCCTCTAGGCGACATCTCGATCTTTCAATTGTGCACTAACCCTCTAATGAGTTGTTTCGAGTTTGGTGTGGAGGAAGTTTTCAAGGATCAAGAGAGGAGTATGATGCAACATGATCAAGGAGAGTGAAAGCTCTAAGCTTGGGGATGCCCCGGTGGTTCACCCCGCATATATTAAGAAGACTCAAGCTTAAGCTTGGGGATGCCCAAGGCATCCCCTTCTTCATCGACAACATTATCAGGTTCCTCCCCGAAACTATATTTTTATTCCATCACATCTTATGTGCTTTTTCTTGGAGCGTCGGTTTGTTTTTGTTTTTGTTTTGTTTGAATAAAATGGATCCTAGCATTCACTTTATGGGAGAGACACACGCTCCGCTGTAGCATATGGACAAGTATGTCCTTGGTTTCTACTCATAGTATTCATGGCGAAGTTTCTCCTTCGTTAAATTGTTATATGGTTGGAATTGGAAAATGATACATGTAGTAATTGCTATTAATGTCTTGGGTAATGTGATACTTGGCAATTGTTGTGCTCATGATTAAGCTCTTGCATCATATGCTTTGCACCCATTAATGAAGAAATACATAGAGCATGCTAAAATTTGGTTTGCATATTTGGTTTCTCTAAGGTCTAGATAATTTCTAGTATTGAGTTTGAACAACAAGGAAGACGGTGTAGAGTCTTATAATGTTTACAATATGTCTTTTATGTGAGTTTTGCTGCACCGGTTCATCCTTGTGTTTGTTTCAAATAAGCCTTGCTAGCCTAAACCTTGTATCGAGAGGGAATACTTCTCATGCATCCAAAATACTTGAGCCAACCACTATGCCATTTGTGTCCACCATACCTACCTACTACATGGTATTTTCCGCCATTCCAAAGTAAATTGCTTGAGTGCTACCTTTAAAATTCCATCATTCACCTTTGCAATATATAGCTCATGGGACAAATAGCTTAAAAACTATTGTGGTATTGAATATGTAATTATGCACTTTATCTCTTATTAAGTTGCTTGTTGTGCGATAACCATGTTTACTGGGACGCCATCAACTTTCCATTGTTGAATTTCATGTGAGTTGCTATGCATGTTCGTCTTGTCTGAAGTAAGGGCGATCTACACTGAGTTGAATGGTTTGAGCATGCATATTGTTAGAGAAGAACATTGGGCCGCTAACTAAAGCCATGATCCATGGTGGAAGTTTCAGTTTTGGACAAACATCCTCAAATCTCTAATGAGAAAAGAATTAATTGTTGTTGAATGCTTAAAGCATTAAAAGAGGAGTCCATTATCTTGTCTATGTTGTCCCGGTATGGATGTCTAAGTTGAGAATAATCAAAAGCGAGAAATCCAAATGCGAGCTTTCTCCTTAGACCTTTGTACACGGCATAGAGGTACCCCTTTGTGATACTTGGTTAAAGCATATGTATTGCGGTGATAATCCGTAGTCCAAGCTAATTAGGACAAGGTGCGGGCACTATTAGTACACTATGCATGAGGCTTGCAACTTATAAGATATAATTTACATGATGCATATGCTTTATTACTACCGTTGACAAAATTGTTTCATGTTTTCAAAATCAAAGCTCTAGCACAAATATAGCAATCGATGCTTTTCCTCTATGGAGGACAATTCTTTTACTTTCAATGTTGAGTCAGTTCACCTATTTCTCTCCACCTCAAGAAGCAAACACTTGTGTGAACTGTGCATTGATTCCTACATACTTGCTTATTGCACTTATTATATTACTCTATGTTGACAATATCCATGAGATATACATGTTACAAGTTGAAAGCAACCGCTGAAACTTAATCTTCTTTTGTGTTGCTTCAATACCTTTACTTTGAATTATTGCTTTATGAGTTAACTCTTATGCAAGACTTATTGATGCTTGTCTTGAAGTGCTATTCATGAAAAGTCTTTGCTTTATGATTCACTTGTTTACTCATGTCATATACATTGTTTTGATCGCTGCATTCACTACATATGCTTTACAAATAGTATGATCAAGATTATGATGGCATGTCACTCCGAAATTATCTGTTATCGTTTTACCTCGGGACGAGCAGAACTAAGCTTGGGGATGCTGATACGTCTCCGACGTATCGATAATTTCTTATGTTCCATGCCACATTATTGATGTTATCTACATGTTTTATGCACACTTTATGTCATATTCGTGCATTTTCTGGAACTAACCTATTAACAAGATGCCGAAGTGCCGCTTGTCCTGTTTTTGGTTTCGAAATCCTAGTAAGGAAATATTCTCGGAATTGGACGAAATCAAAGCCCAGGGGCCTATTTTTCCACAAAGCTTCCAAGTCCGAAGACGAAACGGTGGGGCCACAGGGTGCCCAAACCCTAGGGCGGCGCGGCCCCTTGGCCGCGCCGGCCGTGGTGGGGCCCCGTGCCCCTCCCGACTTGCCCTTCCGCCTACTTAAAGCCTCCGTGACGAAACCCCTAGTACCGAGAGCCACGATACGGAAAACCTTCCGCAGACGCCGCCAACGCCGATCCCATCTCGGGGATCCAGGAGATCGCCTCCGGCACCCGCCGAGAGGGGAATCATCTCCCGGAGGACTCTACGCCGCCATGGTCGCCTCCGGTGTGATGTGTGAGTAGTCTACCCCTAGACTATGGGTCCATAGCGTAGCTAGATGGTTGTCTTCTCCCCATTGTGCTATCATTGTCGGATCTTGTGAGCTGCCTAACATGATCAAGATCACCTATCTGTAATTCTATATGTTGCGTTTGTTGGGATCCGATGAATAGAGAATACTTGTTATGTTGATTATCAAAGTTATATCTACGTGTTGTTTATGATCTTGCATGCTCTTTGTTACTAGTAGATGCTCTGGCCAAGTAGATGCTTGTAACTCCAAGAGGGAGTACTTATGCTCGATAGTGGGTTCATGCCTGACACCTGGGACAGTGACAGAAAGTTCTAAGGTTGTGTTGTCTGTTGCCACTAGGGATAAAACATTGATGCTATGTCTAAGGATGTAGTTGTTGATTACATTACGCACCATACTTAATGCAATTGTCTGTTGCTTTGCAACTTAATACTGGAAGGGGTTCGGATGATAACCGAAGGTGGACTTTTAGGCATAGATGTTGGATGGCGGTCTATGTACTTTGTCGTAATGCCCAATTAAATCTCACTATACTCATCATGATATGTATGTGCATGGTCATGCTCTCTTTATTTGTCAATTGCCCAACGTAATTTGTTCACCCAACATGCGTTTGTCTTATGGGAGAGACACCTCTAGTGAACGTGGACCCCGGTCCAATTCTCTTTACCGAAATACAATCTACGCAATACTTGTTCTATGTTTCTAAAACAATCATCTTCCACACAATACGGTTAATCCTTTGTTACAAAAAGCCGGTGAGATTGACAACCTCACTGTTTCTGGGGGCAAAGTACTTTGGTTGTGTTGGGTTCCACGTTGGCGGAGTCCCGGTGTTGCGCCGCACTACATCCCGCCGCCATCAACCTTCAACGTGCTTCTTGACTCCTACTAGTTCGATAAACCTTGGTTTCTTACCGAGGGAAACTTGCTGCTGTACGCATCACACCTTCCACTTGGGGTTCCCAACGAGCGTGTGCTTTACGCGTCATCACTGTCGTGGTTGCTGGCGCTGTTCTCGAAACTTGCCCGTCTACTGGAACGAGGGGTATGATCTCCGTCTC
The DNA here is from genome assembly GCA_030979885.1 of Lolium multiflorum. NCBI lineage: Eukaryota > Viridiplantae > Streptophyta > Magnoliopsida > Poales > Poaceae > Lolium > Lolium multiflorum. The sequence continues at coordinate 1,608,550 of CM061748.1, forward strand.
CTCTGTGCCTTGTGTTTCCCGTGTTATTGGCGACATAAACCTGATGGCGTGCCGTTCTTCGGTGGTTCCTTGGACGATGTCCACATCGTCATCTCCCGATGAATACTGGCATTGCGATGAACGGCGTGTCGCTCGATCCCAGCCCGTGCCTCGTGTCGCAGTTCAAGCAGTAGTTTCCGAAGATGTGGGATCGTCGGATCCTACCGACATGGACGACGCGAACAGGGGCTTAGGGTTGATGGAATCCTGCAAGCTGACACGAGACATCGGTTCACAGACAAGCGGGGAGAGCGATTTACCCAGTTCGGGGCCCTCGATGAGGTAAAACCCTTACGTCCTGCCTGTCTGTTCTTGATTATGATGATAATGGGTTACAATGGGGTGCCGAATAGTTCGGCTGTGATCTCGTCGAGATGGCTAAGTACTAGGGTAACCTAGTTCTAAGCTTATGTTGACTAAGATCGCTAAGATTGATCGTGTGTCCCTCGACAGCCCCTCTCCTGGCCTTTATATAGGAGGTTAGGTCTCAAGAGGTCTAATCGAGTACGACTAGGTTTACAGTAGATCTATCTCCAGACTTTCCTTGTTCGGCTCCTTCCGTGTCTTGTACTTCAAGGAATCTTCCGCCGCACCGTCCTAGCGGCCCACGTCGCCATTGAGTGCCTTCATGGGCCTCCAATTAGGAAATACATGATAGGGCAACATAGGTTAGCCGAAGGGTAATGCCCACGTCAACAGGTAAAACAAACATAGTATAGAAGACAATATACTACGGCAATGCTAAACTCGGCCTCTATTCGCGATTCTCTACTGTAGATGTTGCATTTTATTATTTGAGAAAGAAAGATGACTGGTAGAGAATAATAAAATGGTAAACTCGGCCTGCACCAGCTCTCATCGCTCTATAGTAATTGGTCGCCCTGCTTTCTTGATCGGGCCGATCCGAAGCCTCTTCGCCGGAATAGCCGGCCGGAGACGGTGGAGGTGGTGCGCCGGAGTAGTATATATAGGTGAAGTCTAGGTTTCTCCCCTTCTAGTTCTTAGATTTACCCCTGTGGATCTTGGCGTGATGCCAGTAGTCTGGAGATGTGGGCTCGATCTGTTCGACCAGATCGGGCTCAGGCTAGGGTTCCTCTTCTCAGGTTGGTTCCTCCAGTGGCCGGAGATGTCGGCGAGGGAGGGGAGCACCATCTTCGTCAATAAAGCCGGTGGTCCTGCAGGGGCCGTGCTGAGAAGGGGGAGCTCCATTCCTTCTCTGCCTCTGTCCTGCCGTGGTGGCGAGGGGAGGTGTGGGGGTGAGGCTTTTTTCTTTCTCCGACGGTTCCTTCTCCGGTGGCAACGGCGTATCGTCATCGGCTCGAGCAACGAAGCTAGGGGCAGCTCTGCCTCTTCTTTCTACGGCCGGTGTGGCGGCCATCAATCAACAACCTCCAGGAAGGAGGCTCTTCTTCATCCTCGCGGCTAGAGCTCGGCATCTTGTCGCCATCAAGTAGTGCGTCCCTGGTGGTGTCCAGGTGTCCGGCGACGACGGATCTACGCCAGAAAGGGGTGTTCGGGTGTCTGCGCCTAGTTCCTCGGCGGCGACGCCTTGAGGACGCCGACGTCTGGTGGCAGAGACTCCCAGGGACTTGATTGCTTTTCTTTTTTTAGTTCTAGGATGTTTTTTTGTACTTTGATGGGCCTTATCTTCAAATATAGGTTTGTTCAGTGCAAGTGATGTAAAGGGGCCGGCCTGCAAATATGTAACCTGCCAGGTTTGTTAATGGATGATGATCCTAGACCTTCGGGGTCTATCCTTGTTCCAAAAAAAAAAAAAAAAAAGACACGCTGACAGACGACACCAGTCCAACTCCAACCGCCCGAAGCACTGTGGTCCTGTGGACTGTGGAGTGTGGCACTGTGACTGGCCCGCTTGACCGCTCTCGGCCGCCTCGCCTCATCCCCTGGCACTGCCCCGGCTCCGGCCGACCAATGCCGTCTCCCAACGTCTCCACTCTTCCGTCCGATTCCATGGTCGTCGACGGCGGCGGCGGCCCCGCGGCGCCAAACGGGGACGACGACTGGCTGCGTGTGTACGGTCGGGTCGTGGCGATGCTGCCGCAGGTGGAGGCGCTCGCCGCCGCCCGCGCGCGGCTGGAGGCCGTCAACGAGCTCCAGCACGAGTTCTGGGACGCCCGCGACGCGCTCCTCCAGCATCGCCTCCTCCAGGTTAATTAGGGCCCATCTGCTCGCCTCCCCTTTCTCTCCTAGGGTTTCGCTCTCTCTGGGTTCCTGATGGATGCTGGGTAACGGCAACGGCAGGCGGAGGAGAGCGTTAGGAGTTGGGAGGCGGCCTACATCCACCTGCAGCCCTCCGGGGATGATCAGAGGTTCGCCGGTAAGACAACCAACCAATTTCCGCAGCTAGCTGCTACTCTGCTAGATTCTGTCAGCTTGTATTTCGATTTTGGATTCCTGCTAGCATCTGGGATAGTAATTTGGAATGCAGATTCGCACCAATTACTCCGCATTAGTCAGCCGATTGACATTCCGAAAAAATGTTATGATTCATCCATCAGCTAAACTTATGTTGGCACATAAGTTTTATCTTTCTGTGCACGCGGAGCTCAATGCTTGGTGTCATATATCTGCACATTTAGGAACCACTAAATAATTTTTTTTTTTGAGTGAATTTGGTGGGAGGGGATTTGGGACACAAGCTGCTATGGGCCATGCAGGAATTGTTTGGAGGTTTATGTCTTCATGTGACAGTTTTGGTTGATTAAGGACTTATGGTATTGGGTTGTGCTGCATGTTACCGTCCACTCTAGTTTTCTAATTGATCCTTTGGTAATTGTGTGATCTTGGTTATTCAGTGGCAGCCACAAGCTTCTGTGGAACCCTAAGTGTGGTGTAGGCAGCCAAATGGAACTTGTAACTATCAACTAACAAGTTGTTATGTTACTTCTTCGCACAAAAGAACAACTATTTGTATTACTCACTAGATTCCCTATTTATTTTTGTGGAATGTAGATAGTTTTCAAACAGATCACCCAGTCTAAATGATTTTTTGTTGCTACCGTGGATACCTAGGCATAGTACAGGCAGCCAAATGAAACCTTATAACTAATTAACCAAGAAATAACTAGTTATAGGACTGATTAGATTTCCCTTTTTTTTATTTATAAAATGTAGATTCTTTTTTTTTTGAAAAGATCATCAAGTCTTTTGAATTTATGTTGCTACTGATAGCGTTTGTTTGCTCTATCCGTTGTAGAACTCCAACAGAGTGATTTGGAGGACTTAGCAACTTTTGTAGATGTTTTCGCTGCAGAAAACGCAGAATTTCAGGTGCGTACAGAAACATAAGTTGCAGCTCAGCTTGTGCATCTCGTTAGTTTATTTACTCATGGTTTTGTGGCCTTCCTTGCTTCTTGTAATGATAGATAAAAGTGAAGGAAGTTGACGCTGGTGCAGATCATAGTCAAAATCCTGCGGACCACAAGCGCATAACAGAAGATTTAAAAGCAGAGCTACAAAAATTGAAGCAAGCTTATGAAGCCCTTTGCTCAGAGAAGGATAAGAAAGTTGCTGAAATAACTGCAGAAAGGGATTTTGTCAGGGACCAGTTTAAGACACTGGAGCGGGACTATGCTGATTTACGTAGCTACATGAACAATAAGTCTACACGAGATAGTGAGGCAGCGCTAGAGCTTCAGAAGAATGTAGAACAGTTGCAACTGGCGTCCCAAAAGAAGGATGAGGAGATTCGCAAATTGCGAGCACGAGTGAAAGCAGCCGAGGCCAAAAGGAAATTGGTACCTGAAAGTAAGCTACAAAAAATGGACTCTACTCCCAAGAAGATAGACAAAGAAATTGAGAAATGCAAGGATCGGCAACCTGAGGCAAGTAAAAAACACAAGAAAGATACGAGTGGAACACCCAAAAAAGGCTGTTCTGAAGGTCCTGCTTTAGTGGTGGAAACAAGAAATTATTCTTCTAAGCAAATGCTAACAGAAGATGGGCAACCTGAGGCTAGCCAGAAGCGCAAGTGTGCCACTTTCTTATCTAGTGTAAGTATTTCATTTCCGAATTCCAAGTTTTTGAATGGCTCATACCAGACCTTGTTATAATTGTGTGAGCCATGCCTTGCCATAAGTCAAAATATTTTGCTTATCCAAAGTCACTGCCTGCAAGTTAGTTGCTCGCCACGGATCAGGGTTTTCCTGAGTACAACTCCATTTTGTGCTCGAGATGTACAACGATCCAAATCTATGATAAGATACATGCACGAGATGTCTTGCTGGAAACATGGACTTATAATAAATTAAGGAATTGGATTTTTTTATGATATTTGATATCTATAGGGCCATTAGGAATGCACTTGTGGAGCGAGTGCTAAATTGACTAGGGTGTAGGGTATGTTTTTTTAAACCGGAGATTGGTCAACAACTCAAGATTGATTGAATGATATCAATGAGAGGCATTAAAACACTACGTCGAAGGCTTTTTTAGAGATATCAAGGATTTTATGTCTGAAACTTGTGCTCATCATGATTTTTTCCCCATTTGTCTATATTTCTGTCTCTCATTTGCTGAAAAGCTTCCTTTTGGGTTGCTATTTTATTGGTCTAGCATTGGTTTTGATTTCACTGGCCGTGTAAATTTACTAATTGCTATTTTGCTAATAGAATGATGGCCAGAATGGAAATGATGAGGAAACACATAGGAAAGTTTTAGAGCCTCTTAAAAAGAAGATGGTATCAGGAAAAAAGGGGGTGGAGCAAGGGGACAATAAGGCCAAAGCCGACGGAAAGGGGCACACTGAAAGCAAACGGTAAATACACTCATGAGTTAGATGAGTATATTTTGGAATGGTTTGTAGACTTAGTCTTTCTTTATATCCTTGCAACTTTTTTAATGTCTTAACACCACATCAAAGTTGATATCGAATACATCAGCACTACCGGACATCTACGCATACATGCCCTTAATTACTTGCTGCACAAAACAACTTAAGCTCTTGGAAACATTTTACCCTTTAAGATATGCGTTAGACCCTTGTAGTCATGTTCATTCGCGTAGGTGGTGAGTATGGGCAGTTGCAAAAGCAGGTGCTACTCTGCCAGCCATTCTTCCTTCATAACTGACCGAAACATGAGATGTATGAAAAGTATGCAAAAAATTAGTCCAGTTTGGTGTGAATGGGCAAATTTTATTATGAAAATAATCAGTATACAAGTGTTTATGACAGTTAGTTTGCAAATTGCAATTCATGAAAACTTGAGTACTACTGAGAAAATAGCACTACCTAGGATGCACTTGATTGCTGTCATCCCAACCTAGTAACCTACTGAAATGGAACTCACAAACACAGAGGAGAATCAGACCCACTTGTACCATGAGCAGGAATATATGCCAATCAGTAAACATTAGCAAATCTAAGTGACAGGTCACAGTTACCATGTTTTACAAATGGGGAAAGTAGCGAGCATTCATTTTAGGACATCGTGTGATAAACATATATTCTGATCTTTTTGCAGAAAGTAATGCATAAATATTTCCCGGAGGATCATATCAATACTTCGATAGAGATGAGAATCTCTTAAGTTGTAGCAGAAATTAAGCAAGCTGATACAGTAAAATGATTGAATGTTTATGAATACAAGAAAGCACTTAAGAAAAATTATTACAATCATAGTTGTTCTTTCTGCAATTTTGCTGTTCTGGTTTTCTCATGGAAACGCCATGTACTTCCTGAAGCAGCATCACTAATTTGATCTTAATGCCCTTACAAGCAAACTGATACATCTTGGCTGTGATTCTTGGTTTTTGCGCAATTCTGTATTCTGATGGTGTTCCATTTGATCCTGTTGCCCTGAAGGTCTCCGGACAAGCTGGCGATTTACAATGCACTCCTGTACCTCCGCAGCGTGAAAGATAGTTTCACGGACAAACCCGAGAAGCACAAGGAGTTCCTGGTGATCCAGAGCGAATTCGTTAGCAGGAAGTCTGTGATGCACGAGCACCTGCATCTACAAATTCTTTTTATTTTGGATTTTAACACCGTGAAAACTTCAGTTCGATCCTCTTGCTTTCTTTTGCAGGATCGGTGTCAACGCCTTTATCAGCGCCGTGGCGGTCCTGCTCGATGGGCACCCCGAACTCATCCGTGGATTCAAGAGTTGTTTTACTTGTTCTCCAACACAAGTATTAGGCAGTACCAACACTAAGTGTTAGGGAGTACATTGACTTCAAGGGTAAAACGGCAACAAAGGCCAATTAACTGTTGCTTGTTTCAGCACACCGCTCATACTTTGGTTGCCGCCTTTTTGTCTTTTGTTCTGTCAGGTTTGTCGGGTGAATTTGTTTCTAGAAGTCAGAAGAATTAGCATATAGTATAATATCTGTTGAGACAGTGCCTGTTTTTTACTGCATTAACAGAACTTCAGGGTGCTTTTGAAGTGTTGGTGGCTGGGCACTGCTGCAGAACTACCCCAAGATGAGGAGGACATGAAGTAAGCAAGAGAGAAGTTTATCTAGGCAAATGGTTTGGTCCGAGGCTCCAGTTTATGTGTAGTTGTGTAGCACTGCACTTAGTATGTGGTTCCATTTTGTCAGTAAATTGAAGTTCACATGCTCCTCCCAAACTGTTGTTTCACGTCAGTGCTAACATGGACTTACGTTTGACCATGTATGTAAGAACCTTGAAGAACTGATGCATAGTTTTTTTATAATGTAGATTCTTCGTTTTGATTCGGCAACTTATATGAAAGCTTTGATATTCAGGTTGAACTCAATGCATAGTATTCATCCTCGTGGGGTAAGCTAAACTGAATTCCGTTAGGATCGTGCTAAAGAGGAGGCATGCACAACGTGCGCTAGACTAGGCAGCTCGTCAGAGACTTGCTCAGCCGCAGAAGCGGTCTTCAGATAATGTTGTCTAACAATATTTTATATATAGTTGCTCAGTTGGTGGCTGCAGATTCCGCGCATTGTAGTTTGGATGTAGATTCAAATTAAATGCTATCTAAGAAAGTCAGCCCGAGTTTTCTTGATGCGAAATTTTCTTCTCCAACAAAAAAAAGCACCATCCGAACTTTTCTTCTACAAAAAGCATCAAGCTCATGAAATTGGATTACATAGAGAATATGAGCAAGTCAAAATGATAGGCTAACTAGCTGCTGATCTGATATATGATCATGATTACATCCAAATTAACATACTCCATGTAGACATGAGTTAGCCATATATATGTAGCTATAGATTGGTGGCGGTAATCAAACAGTTGTACTCTTATCATTATGTAGCAAGCTTACGGAAGGCCATGGCTGCACCGTCCACTGGCTTTGGGTGCGGAAGGTAATTAGTTTCAGCGTTAGGATTCAGCAACTCCCATCTGGAATTCATAACGAATGAAAGCCACATTAATTCCAAACAGACAATACAATTGAGCAAAAAAAAAAAAAATCTACTTCCTCTAGATCAAATTAATTGACGCATCCGTATACTACAGTACTAAGCTGCGTTTGGGCAGAGGGGAGTACTACTTGTATAGTAAAACCATATTGGCGATTAGATAAACTCTTATAGCTGGGTATCTGAATTAATATTATCTAGCTAGTACTCACTCGTAGCCGATTGAGAGGTGATGGAGCATGATGGTGAGCTGCAGCTTGGCGAGCATATTGCCGGGGCAGATCCTGTACCCGCCTCCAAACACCTGGTACGTCCCTGGCTTGGCTGGTTCCTGCATTGTTCATTATCAATTCTTCGTCAATCCTCATTAGCTAATTAATGCCAAACTTTAACAATTAGATAGAAAAGAGCATTAAGAAACTCTATTTATTCTACTTACACTCCATCTATCAGGGTTGAAGGTAAGTGGATATGGGTAGTAGCTCGGGTCCGTGTGGAGCGACCTCACCATCACCATCACCTGCCACCCCTCTGGTATGGTGTATCCGCCGTACTCCACATCCCTCTTCGCCACGCGAGGCATCATTGACGCGATATTGGCCATGCGGATCGTCTCCTCCACTACCTTCGCCGTGTACTTCATCTTTGGGATGTCGTCGTGCGTAATAAAATACGAGCCACCTTTCGCTTTGCTCATTGCCACATTCTCCTCCTATCGACATGAAATTTTGCTTAGTCGGGACATCTCCTTGCGCTACAATATCTTAAAAGCATCTATGGTTGGAAAGGTATGGAAAATGTAGTGTAGAAAACGATTTGGTACCTTTCCGGGTCATTAATATTAAGGTTTTAAGCTAATCTTGGTTAGAAAATGCCTTACTAATGTTCATTTATGTATGATGATGTCTATGAGGTGTTAATAGGCTAGCTTTCTTTGGAGAAAAAGTTCAGCAGGAGGAACAAGTGGTTTTTTCGCAGGGGTAGTATGAACCATATTATGTGGGCCGCTGGCCGCCATCCCATTGGATGTGCCACTATTGTGGGTTTGAGACAAGGAGGTAGTATGAACCATACTATGTGGTTGGATGGTTAGGAGAGTGGTCGTATCTACCTACCAACGTATCAAAGTAATGCCGCATTAGAGACTAATATTACTCCCTCCGGTTCATATTAAACGACTCAACTTTGTCTAGATACATATGCATCTAGTTCAAAACTTAACTAGATTCATATGAATCTAGACAAAGTAAAGTCCATTAATATGAACCGGAGGGAGTACTATTTTAGTATGAAAATACATTCTTGTCGATTGCTACATGTATGTAGTGACTTTGTCATTTTTTTTTTGAATAGAACTTTATCAACTTTCAAACTCGGTGAATCTAGTCTTTAGTAGTCGATGTATGTGTGTGGAAAGCTATGTTGTGAGCGTTGTTTCTAGAGAAGAGTTATGTGAACATTATTGGTTGATGTGTAGGAGTTTGCTTGGCCTACATAGTCAGACCACTATATGGGATAGTCAAGATATGGATGTGGCTTACCCGGAGTTTGGCAAGGGCAACAGGGGATTTGGCAAGGTGGTACATGGCCCACATGATTGCGGTGGCAGTGGACTCGTAGCCAGCAACAATGGCAGACAAAATGTTGTCCACCACCTCATCATCGCTCAACTTCATCCCTTGCTCGTCTTCTGTTTCCATAAACCCGCTCATCACATCGTCATACTTTTTGCCCATACATTTCCTCGCCTCTATCTCCTCCCGAAACACGGTATTCAGCTTCCGGCGGCACTTGAGAGCCTCGTGGACCGCCGTCCCTGGAAAATCTACCGGCAATGCCCTCAGGCCCGCGAGCAAGCCGGTGAACCACTGGTTGATCTTATGTGTTAGAGGCGACGGCTCCATGCTTACAAACATCTTGCAAATGCTGGTGAACACCACCTGAATAATGTACCTTCATTAATTTAATTGACCGAGAAACTATTTCTAGGTAAACATATTAGTATTACGGTAGTGCCATATATATTAATTTAATTGAATAATGTAATGTACGTAGTAGTACTTCATTAATTCACTTACTTTTTTGGCCTCGTCGGAGGCGACGATAGTGCCCATGCCGGCCCAAGAGTTGAACGCCGCCACGATACTCGGCTGCACTACGGTGGCGATTGTCCGGAGCGAGCTAGGCCGGTTGATGGCGCCGACGATGACTCCTCTCAGCCTGGTGTGGTGGCCGCCCTCGACGACCCCGATGGCCTTGAGCCCCACCAGCTCGGGCACAGGCCACCGGACGCCGAAGGTGTCTCCCCCGGCCTGAAACACGAATTTGTTGGCCGCCGGCGCACAGACGACCACGGTGGGGGAACCGAACAGGTGCGTCCGGTACATTCCTATCTCCTCGCCGCCGTACGCGCGCCTCTTGGCGCGGATGAACTCGTCGGGGCGGCGCAGGCGCTTGAAGTACCAGAGCAGGGAGATCGTCTCGCCGAGGAAGGGCAGGCCCATGTGGCCCGGCGGGAGGCGGCGGCGGACACCATTGCTGTTCTTCTTGCTGCCGTGCTTGAGGAAGAAGGCGGCGCGGTACCACGCGTCCGCCGCGTGCCAGAAGGCCAGGCAGAGCAGCGGGACGGCACCCAGCAGATATGCCCACGAGACAACCATCGATGATCTCTTTTTTTTATATGATGGATAGATGATCTTGAATGATTCTGAGTGTGCGCAGGTGTGTATATATAAACGATTCTGGATTCCGTGTAGTCGATCCGCTGGTGTGTGCAGCCATATGGGAACAAATATATAGCTGGAACAGATGTAATAGCTATAGCCCACGGAACCACATGTGTCACATGCATGAGCAACCAAAAGGAAAAAACTATAGCCCGCGAGACGACGCTATGTTCCCGTCAAAACCAATGCGATGATGTTAACTGTAATTATATGGTGTGTAAACTGTGGATACGTCACTGTGTAGTTTGTACTCCAACACTTATCTAGTGTAGTGTTTGGACTTTGGCAACACTGCCTATATCGTTACTTCGCTTCATTATTCCAGCTGCCGGATACCATGGTATGTGATCTGGGTAAAACTTTGTAGGATCTGTTCATTAGGTGAGATCATAAGGCCGGCTTATAAAAACTATATTTAGAAAATGCGAAAAATATGGAAAATTGTACGACATACCTATAGGCCGTATCTACATCTACAAAAAAAATTCATCTCAAAATTCAATCTACATTTAGAGAAACAAAAAGACAAACTGTACCATACAAATAGTATTTCACACTATTCACTCCCAAATATATATCTTTTTTTGGCTCTCTAAATGTAGGCCGAATTTGAAGTAGCAAATTTTTTGGTGTTGCATATATAACACAGATGTATGTTGTCAATTATTAGGAGAATATTTGAACATATTTTTCGTTTTCAAAAGAATAGATTCCATAGATACTACCTCTGGTCATATTTAATCGACGCTGCTTAACACACCAGATTGCCTGCCGTATGTGCATCACTCGCGTCAATTTAAACCGACCGGAGGGAGTACATGGCAAGTCGAGGAGGATACTAGCACCGGTGATGCTTTCCCCCACATGAGTTTGGGTTATGGGTGGGGGATACACACTCATGCGGGAACAAAATCCGCTTGACCATTGAGTTTAGAGGGATGGCTGGTGCGGCATAGGACTATGCAGGTTTGGGCAAGGCAGGGCATCGAGGAGAGACACCGATGAAAGATCACAATTAGACCATCGCTTGATAGTAGTTTCAAGATCGGTTGAGATAGACCGAGCCGGCTTGTGGGTGCTAGTTCATTTTCCTTCACAGAGTCAATCATGACTACCACTTGGTAAAATACGGTTAACTAGCAAAAACCGGCTCAAACCGTGGAACCGTTTATGCCCACCCTTATGGTCCACCCGAGAACTCAACATATCAGACTGCAAAGGACCTAAGAGCAAGTTGAACATATCCTCATATATTCAAACTTTTAAAGCACATACTATATCTGTTTCAAAATCTAATCATTTTAAAAACTAATTAGGTTTATATTTTTAAAGGAAGGTAATATAAAAGCAGCTGAAAAACTATTTTAAGGTATTGATCCGCAAATGAAAACCGGAAAACAACGGTCGTTTTCTCCCCTGCCTGCCTCCTCACGAATCAATTCATTTTGCCGCACACGAGATCGAAAATACCAAACCGAAATACCCAAACGGTCATCTCCCTCCCACACTCCCTGACCCCATGTCCGCCGCCGCCGCCACCTCGCCGGCGCGGGAGGGCGGCGGCCGAGCGGAGTGGCTGCGCGTGTACGACCGGATGGTGGCCATCCTGCGCAAGAACCACCGGCACGTCGAGGCGCTGCTCGCCGACCGGTCCCGCCTCGAGGCGCTCCTCAGGGTCCAGCACGACTTCTGGCTCGCCCGCCACGGCCTCCTCCGGGGCCGCCTCAACGAGGTACTGTCCTGGCCGGATCTCCCCCCTTCCTTCCTTCAGAACCTCCTCTTTCTCTCCCCGCTCGGCCAGCGGGCAGCGGCTGACGCTGGCTAGGGTTTCGCTACAGACGCGGAGGGCGGAGGCGTGCCTGCGGAGGTGCGACGCGGCGAAGCTGGAGCTGCTCCTCGGGGTCAAGTTCCGGAAGCTGCGGCGCTACCAGATCCACGCCGGTAAGAAGAGACCCTTCCCACCCTCGCCTGCCTGTTCTTGTGCGGATCTTTCGTCGATTTGCTGAAAGAATTCGACAGTCGAGGGTTCGTTTAGGGGATTTAGGTGGCCCGAGATGCAAAAGATTGCATCTTTTTGACCTTGTTCGGGCTCAGGGCTGGGGATTGGAGGTTTGTGGTGCCCTGCGGATTGATGTTTTTGTCTCTCAGGGCTGCTACTTCAAAAGTTGTTAATCATGCAACAAGTACCCGCATTATTGCATTGTTGAACATCAAACCAGTATTCCAATGCTGATATTTTCTGATGTATCTACAGCTCATTACTCCATACACATTCATCAACAACCGTGATTCCTGGTGATAGTTACCCACCTATAATGACCACTACTGTTTTGCTTTTCAATCCATTTAGAATAGTATTTTCCTGAATGGCGATAATATTATGTTGCTACTGTACACTGATATCATCGCCTTTTGTGCTCAATGTAGACCACCAAGATGAGGACTTGGAAGATTTTAAAACGTGTGCAGTAGCTTTGGCTGAAGAAAACGCTAAACTGAAGGTACTTACCGATTTGCGTCACTTAGTCCTCACAAGAATGGAGTACAACTTCTCCATCTCATTACCTATCGTTCCGTGTCTGCTCTTTTTTCTTCTTAATTTTAGTTAAAACTGAAGGAAGTTGAAAGTTCTCCTGAGCTTACTGAGAACACTGGAGAACATGAGCACAGTGGACGAGATTGGAGAGCTGAGATAAGGGAGTTAAAAATAGCATACAAGAACCTGAGCTCAGAGAAGGATAAGGAAGTTTCTGCATTGGCTGCTCAAAAGGATTTTGTATGGCACCAGTTCAAAACGATGGAGAAGGAGTACGGCTCGCTCCTTAAGAAGAAGACAGCAGAGGCAGCACAGGCTACTGAAGCAGCACAAAGGCTTCAGCAGAAGGTGGAAGAGCTGCAAGCGGCTGCCCAAAAGAAGGATGATGATATTGGTAGATTACAAGCAGAAGCTAATGGTGCTAAAAAGGTGATACTGGTTCTGGAGGATAAGCTACAAAAACTGCACTCCTTGGCCAGTGAGAAAGATGGAGAAATCCAGAAGGTCAAGGGTGGGCACCTACAGGCCAGTCAAAAGCGAAAGCAGGATATCAGTGGGACACATAGAAAGTCTAGGTCCGAAGGTCATTCTCAACGCGGCAAATCCAAAAATAATGCTCGGAGGAAAATGGTAGAAGAAGATCAACCTGAGACCAGTCAGAAGCGTCAGTGTGCGTCTTCCTTATCAAATGTAAGTAGTCCATGCCCAAGTATATCATTCATGTAGTAACATGCTCCAGTGATAACCTAGACTGCAAGCTTCTATTATAGAAGTAGTAATGTTTACTTTTCCTATGGCTGTAACAGCATTTGATTGTAATGTCTTGTTGGCAAGCTGCACAAGTTGCATAAGCTGATGTAAGTTAAGCGAGTATTGTTTGAGTCGTAGGGGCTCATAAAGGACCATTGCATATACACTCTTACCGACAAGACAAAACTGGAGAAAACATGCTTCTGACCTACCAGGTTATCACTTTCGATCTAATGGGGTAACCTTGTAACGCTAGTTTGTTCATCTATATGCATAAACAAGCCTAACATGCAAAAAGAGACATACTATCATTTCATAACTTTTCTCATCAGTTACAGTGTCCTAATTCATATGCTGCATGAGTTGTAATCAGCTCTTCATACATAGTATAATTTGTAATTTTCTTACGGTAGTGTAACAATTTTTGATCAATAACTCTAATGTCTAATTAGAGCAGCATGAGTTCTATCTTGCTATAATTATGGAAAAAAGTAAAATTAATAGATTTTAGGTGAGCATTTGGCGAACGGTTGTTTCAGCTAGCACACATGCATTCAAGGACACTAAGAAGTGGCCAAATATGTTCCTTGACTACCATCTATAACCTTGTACTGCTGGTTTGTGCATTTCTATGTAAAAACAACACCTACCCTGCAAAGAGTAGAACAGCAAATCAATATTCATCTTATGTCACTAACTTTTTTGCTCATCTATGTCCTAATTCTTGGTAGGCTGCATTAGTTGCGTCCTGCTGTAAATATGGACAAAGAATAAGGTTGATGGAATTTAGGTGAGCATCATGTGAGTCGTAGATGCTCATAAAGGACCATCACATATACACTTGGGAGACTAATAGGACATGTCACTGCAACACTTCTTGCTCATCCGTGTCCTTATTCTTGGTGGGCCGCATGAGTTGCGCCCTGCTGTAAATATGGACACATAATAAGGTTTATGGAATTTAGATGAGCATCATTTGAGTTGTAGATGCTCATAAAGGACCATCGCAGATAGACTTGGGAGACTAATAGTAGGACATGTCACTGAGACTTTTTGCTCATCTATGTCCTAATTCTTGGCAGGCACATGAGTTGCAGCCTGCTGTAAATATGGACACATAGTAAGGTTGATGGAATTTAGATGAGCATCATGTGAGCCGTAGATGCTCATAAAGGACCATCACAGATTCACAGATACACTTGGGATGCCAGGAGTAGGATACTAGGATGACAGCATGTCGTTCTCGGTACCAGTATTTCATCCTCGCATTATAATGCCGTAATTCTTGGTGGGGGCTGCATGAGTTGTATCTTGCTGTAAATGTGGACGAATAGTGAAGTTATGGAAAGTTGGAAACTAGGCGAGTGTTCTGCAAGTTTTTAATGCAGATAGTTTTCTTGAGACTATAGAGAAACCTTTGTTTCCGAACATCTCGGCAATCACAATCAAAGCTTTAACTATATCATGGTCAAGATCCTTTCATATATAGTTCTGTTGAAACCCTTATGGAACACATACAAATTTTGCCATTGAGCTATTGTAGGTTGAGGATAATTACACCTAATTTGTGTAATGTTTATCATTGTGTCGAAAGTTGCAGCCTGCTGTTAAATGTTTTTGAGCTGGGATTGTGGTATGGCTGAGGAATACTTTACGAGCACACCATCTTGATGATTTACTAGTAATATATCTGCTGTCCTTGGATTTGGAGTACTTCTGGAGGTGTCCTCTTGCTTGATTCAGTTGCATAACCTGTTTCTGAAGTTGCATTATAGTTAGCTATTTTGAATGATATTTAGGGAGTTGTCCTTCTCTTGTTATTGTCATGAAGGATGAAACCTGTTTAGGCTCCTCTAGCAGACATAGTTTTAGTTTGTTCAAGGAAGCTAACATGTGCCGAGTCATCACCATTCTGCTTTTCTCTAATTGCTGAAGATCTTCTTGGGCTTTTAGTTTGTTCAAGGAAGCTAACATGTGCTGACAGAAACGCCAATTGCTGCATGCAGGGTCTGGCCCTCGGACGTTGCTCCTCGAGGATGCAGGTGAAACCCGCGGGGTCGCCTGCGCTTCAGCAGGTACTCTTCCACTCCAGTTTCAAGGTCCCAAAGCTGAAGACCCCTCCAGCTCCTCCTCCACTGTAGCCTGATCTGATGGTACCCTGACTGACATGGTGTGTGCAGCTGCAGTTAGACACCACCCGCCGCAACGACGGGGTAATTTAGGTGATCAGGTTAAGCTTATCCCCACTCAAAGCGGCGGCTGTGTCTGTAATTTATTCTTGCCCTTTATTTTGGAAGTAGTCCTTTTGTAGTAACATATTTTGCGGAGCCTGCCCAGTGGACGAACCGGTGAGCTGAGTGACTGACAGTGTGTGTATGTAACATTAACCATGTAATGTAATTTGTGCCAAGTCAGCTAGTGTCAGATTGGTTGGTTGTATGGCATTATTTTTTTGATGATTGTAGAGAATGTGTCCATTTTTTTGTTTTTGCAAAAAAGTTTGCACTGTTTTATGTAGCCAGTTAGATTTGTCCTATCATTCGGCAGGGTGAATTTTTGTTTTGTCCGTAGAAAATTGGTGTTATTTCCCACTTTGGATGAATGCTGAAACCTGCTGAGGAACCTGCTGAGTCTGATACATTCGGCGGTCTTGATTCTTTTGTAAAACCGAGAGGGCCGTATATGTCATTACTAGCAGGTTTCCCTCTGTAGAGTAGTAGTAGACGGATCTAGTACAAAATTGCTTGTTTTTTTTTTTTTTTGAACTGTAAACTCCACTTTATTAAGCAAACAGCAGGCCGCCTCATTAAAAACCTTCCAGTCCCCTTAGGTACCCTGGAAGGAAAAGAGTGCGTCTGGAACCTGCTGCCGCGGTTACAGAATAGTTACATCCATGGTGATTACAGGAAGGAGAAAATCAGGTGGGTCTTCATGCCACACCACACTAGCTATACCCTCCGCTCTAGCAGCTAAACTATGAGCAGCACTATTAGCTTCCCTTGCACAATGACTAAAAGAAACTGAGGTAAAACCACGGCAAAGGAAACAACATTCCTCATAAATCGCTGCTGCTGCTCCGGACGAGACCCCTCCATCTTGCATAGTTTGTATCACTTCTAAACAATCGGACTCGACCATGAGCTTGTTGCAACCAATCTGTCCAGCCAGGAGAAGACCATCACGAAGGGCCATGGCTTCCGCTGTAGGAGCATCAGCAATGTAGGGGAGGGTTCGATTACATCCCGATATGAACATACCATGGTTGTCGCGGATAATTGCTCCAGTACCACCAGAACCTGAGATAGGATCAAAACTAGCATCAACATTTAATTTTACCTTACTCTCAGGAGGTTTCGTCCAGCCACGACGAGCTATGCCGCCAGCACCACCTTTTTTCGCTTTCGCATAGTTAGAGGCAAGTGCCATTATACTGTAAGCCGATCGCGAGGGGTTTTGGATATTCTCTCCATGAGTTGCCTTTCGCCGTTCCCACCAGATATACCAGCAGGCCGTAGCGATCAGCTCCTTCGTATCCACGTCTTGAACCATCGGGGCTCGTGAAGTTTTCTCGAGAAGGAGTGAGCCAAGGACAGAAGAACCCGGTTGGTCCTCAAAGCATGCCTCATTGATTTTGCCAAGGAGTCCCATAGCCTGCCACATATCCTGGACCCGTGGACATTGGAAGAAAACATGCCTAATACTCTCACAGTCGATAGAGCAAAGAGGACATTGAGCCGATATTGGCACATGTCTGTTGGCAAGGACGCCATTGCATGGGATAGCACCATGAAGAGATCTCCAGATGTGGATCTTAATTTTCGCGGGAACTTTGAGACCCCACACAATCTTCCAGATGGGAGCTTCCGATGTACCCATAATGTTAGTTCTCGCCAATTTCCTCCCATGTTGATGATTCCATTCCAAATGGTAAGCAGATTTGACAGAAAAAAGTCCGTTCCTATTGTAGTGCCATGACACGAAGTCATCCATCATTCCCACAGCCAAAGGAATCTGGAGGATCCTCTCAGCATCAATTTGCCAGAAAATGTCTCTGATTAACTCCTCGTCCCATTGTCTAGTATTGTGATCAATTAAATCCGACACTTTTGTTAGGACAATGTTTCCCCTTCGGGTTGCAACTCTCCTTGTCGGCGAGCTAGGAATCCAGGGATCATCCCAAATACTGATATTTGAGCCATCACCAACACGCCATATGTGGCCCTTTTTAAAAGTTTGGATCCCCGACCAAAGGCTTTGCCAAGTATAAGAGCTTCCTTTTTTAAGATCGCAGTTGAGAATGTCGCCGTCTGGAAAGTACAAAATTGCTTGTTTGTGTGACTGTGTCCGTGTTGTTCCCCAACTCGTGTGCCTTTCTTGAGCTCCAAGAAGAAAAACCCATATCCGACCACTTTCCCCAGTCAATGACACGCGGGGCCCGCCCGCAGCACTCCGCCCTCCTCACGCCTCCACAGCGGTCCATTATAAGGCCCGGCCCGGCCCACCCTCTTCATCGATTCTCATCGTCTCCCTCGCCTCCGTCTCCTCCGCCACCGAGACCTCGTCCTCTTCCCCCCCGGATCCCGCCGCCGCCGACATGCCGTTCGTCCCGGGACCCTACTCCGGCGTCAGCACCCTCGCCCTCGTAAGCCTCCACGCACCAGCCCGACCGAATCTCTCGGTTCATCCGCTGACCGTAGAACCTCGGTAGATCGGATCTGACTGGCCCGCTTTTCTGACCTGTCGATTGCAGGTCGCTAGGGTGTCGGCCCTCGGCGTCGGCGTCGTCTACGGCTCCGTCAAGCTCGGCATCCTCAAGGTAACCACGCCACACCCAATCTCCCCATCCGCGCTTCCTATTCCCGTAACGCTTCTGATCGATCAACTGTGGTAGCTTCAACGATGTAGTGTGATGTTGTCGTTGTCCCCTTGTTGCTCTGCTCTGTCGATAGGGTTTGGACTTAAGAGTTCTTGACTAGACGGGGTTCTAGGGTTGGATTGGAATCTGGAATTATCCAAAGCTTTTGGCTAAGCTGCAGCGTCGATAATGTGGGTGGTTGATTTGTTTCATGTTAGCCTCGATGAGACCGTACTACCTGCTAGAGCGACATAAACGCTTCTGCTGTCACACCAATTTCGGGCCAACTGTTTCTCTGGCGTGATGATAGTTGTTCATCTGCCTGTAACTAGATTGGCATGCTTTGTTGATTTAGTTCCTTTTACATGATTATTATGAAACATTACTAAGTAGTTCTAAACAACATATCAGTTGCTTTATTCCTTCAAGTTGTACCTGTGTGGTGTCTTACCGTAGTGGTTTGTTCTGCCGTAATGTGACGATTATGGTCTAAAGCGATAGTTATTGGGACACAGCTCAAAATTGCTGGGATGCATGCCATTGGTCTGTGGATTCTGTTCGTGTCTTGGCATTTGTACAAGACCTGTAGGTTTATTTTGTGGAGATAAAAATTTCCTTGGTTGGAGTTAAGTCTCTGTAGTTTCATTTTGTGTGGTGTCATGTTTAATCTGGTGTTGCTGTAGTGGTTTGTTCTGCCCTTATCTGGCTCTTGTGCTCTAAATCGTGAGTTAGCGGGGCACAGCTTTAAACTGCTGGTGATGCATGCCAATGTTCTGTGATTTCTGCTTGTGTCTTGGCATGTTTACAAAACCTGTTGGTTTGCGCATTCAACTAGGACATATGATGTTAATACACTAGTATTTGTGCAATCTAGTTCTGTAAGTGTATCCTTGGATACTTCTTGTTATCGGTAATGCATGCATCTACTCTTCGTGGGAGTAGATTTGTGTATTTTGTTTATTAGCTCCTGTCCAGTACATGTGAAGATCGATTGAATCTCTTTTCCGAGTCAAAAACTTGTGATTGGGAACACTTGGTGGAGAACAATTTATTGATTGAGAATGCAATTTATTTCATACGTTGCTTGTAATATCTAACTAACTTAAGGAAACCAAACTGATACTCTATTTCATAAATAAGGAGATGATCTGCTATGATTGTACATGTGTTTAGCTCCACATTGCTGAATCTTAGGATTCCTAGTTTTACATAAATCTTGATCAGACGATTGATATTAGATCAGTACTCTCTAGATCATGCAATTACCTCTGTTTATTAGCAACTAACAAAACCTGCTTGTATGAAGGTTGTCTTGGTCAAATTGTTTTATCTCTCTGTAATGTTAGGTGTTACTGAATTGGATGCCGAAACATCATATTTTCGATTTCAGCATATAATAATCTTTCATGCCTGCTTTATATATATTCTACACACCTATCTGGTACTTAAATCTATTTATCTTGTTGGTAGTTTCTTACTGTTGGTTTCACATTTGCTTGCTCTCCAGGCGACCAAACCCCACAAGGAGGAGGCTGCTGCTGCTCACCACTGAGGGCATGGATGCTAGGCGGTAGCTCCAATTGGAATGACCCCGTAGATTTCGCAATGTAACTGCTCCTACATACGCACATGCAGTTTATGATTTGTGGGCCATTGTCTGAAAACCCAAACCAAGTTGAGAGTTAAGTCTTGTAGTTTCGTTTTGTGTTGATAATAATATGCTCGGCTGAATGAGTGATATCAGGAAGAGAAATTCGAATCTTTTTGTTGTGGTGTTGGAAACTGGAATCCTGCATGATTGTCTCACTGGGTTTACTTTTATCTGCGGTAGGTAGGGCCTGGCTAGTCAACTCGCTAATTAGCATTTAGGTGTGTTGTTTGAATTTTAGCTACAATTCATGTTGCGACTCATGACTAACATGAATAAGTCCAAATTGCGTACAATGACTACCACGAATTATGAAGAAATTTGATGGTCTGAGTCATTGTTTTCTTGCAACAAATCAAATCTGATTTGAAAAAAAAAACTTAGTTAGAGTTAATGTCTAGCATGAATCATGAGTTCATGACGCATTCCTATGGTCTATGAGTCATTCTCAGTTGACTTAGAACTAGTTAATTTGGAATTAGCAAAACCGCACCATTTTTGCGGCAACGGCTGCAAGAATGCGCGTCGAGCAGCGAACGCAGGGACCGACAAGCAGAGCACATGCCACCACTATCGCCGTCGATGGCCTGACCAGAGAGTGCTATCTGTGATTGTGACTCCGTGGGCGCTGGCCTGGTGACCGAGCTCTGGAGGGAGCAGAGCACCCTCCGCCATCTGAGCTAGCCCCGTAGCCCGGACTCTGCAGTGGCCGTGTCGGATGACGACAGTTGCAGGAACGATACTCTCATGGAGTACGCGCCAGTCACGACATGATCCATATTAAGCCTGTTCATGGTTTGGTGTCAAACCAGGTAAACCATAAGCCCAACCCGCACCGAACCAGATATACGGTTTGTACCGGGTTCAATTGGTTTCTGGATTGAAACCGTGAGCACAAAATTTAGCTGGTTTGAGACCAGCTGAACCTGACGAAACCCATCACAAACCGTCAGGTCTTGGTGCTGCTCGCCATTAGCAGCCGCGGCAGACTACCGCGAAGCTGCACGGTCGTGACTGGTGCGATTCAGGCGCTGCGCATGGCCGCCGCCTCTCGTCCAACTCAGGTCGCCGGCCGGCCGATTCCGGCCGCCGCCATCCCGGCCGTCTGCCGCTGCTCCGGCCATCCAATTCCGGCCGCCTGTTCTCTTCCAGCCGCCGCCGTTACGGCTGTCCGTCGCCGCTCCGACAGTCCGATTCCGGCCGCCTGTTCTCCCAGCCGCCGCCGCTGGTCCTCTCTTGGCCGTCCGCCGCCCCGTCCCGGTTCCAAAACCGCATACACCGGCAAACCAGCCTGTACCAACCCGCTGTATGACCTTCTAACTAAACGGTGTAAACCAAACCAATCCAGTTAAACCTGCCACTGACGGGGCTGGTTTGAGGAACCTGTCTAAACCATTCTAAACCGGGAATGCTCAGGTTGAATCCATATATTCTTCTAAAATATAGAGAAAGGGATGATAAAAATAAAAAATGTATTTAAGAACAAATTGCGAGAACAAAAGTATATGCAGGAGAGCAGTAAACCTATTACGTCAAATGTATAAAACAATAAAACCAACATAAAAATTCGCTCAGACATTTTATGTTTATGACAAAAAATGTACGATGAATAATCATGTTGAAGCATTAAAACTTGTCTTTTACACATTACATAAATAATGTTTTTTCTTTCGAAAACTTGTGTGAGAACATAGAATGTCTAGACTGGATGTACATGTCTAATTTTATTTCAAAATTCATTAATATTTTAAATCTGTTTTCTCACAACAGGTTCATATGCACAAATGCTTATCCTCTCTTGGTTGGCTTTACATCGGTACCACACATATATGCTTATGCATTGTATGACATACTCCCTCCAATCAAAGACTAGATACATCTAATTAATTTAGATAAATCTAAAACATTCTTTCATAGATGGAGAGTATATAAAGCCAACCAAAGCGAATCGAAGCACATATCCAACTTTGTGGGTATATCCGCATGACTGGACTCAGGCACACTTGAGACTCTCTAATTTTATTTTTATTTTGTGGGGTCCCGACCAGCATACCAATTACATTCACTCACTAGTAGTCAAAGCCATTTTCCCTGAATTAGATATGTTTGTTAGACATTGTAATATGTATATGTATTGGGTATAGGGTAGTACCCTATCCCTCTACGTATAATACTTGTAAGCCACGGTTGAGGCTTTTCCAACCCAATATAACCGTACTCTATGGCTCCAACGAGCCTATCGTTTCCGCCACAAACTTCCACATGGTATCAGAGCAGGTCCTCTTCGTGACCTAGCCGCCGCCACCGCCGCCTGCCGCCGCCGTCCACCTCGGGCCGCCGCCGCACGCCGCTCCTACAAGCAAGAAAAAGATCACGACCCCTGCCGCCGCCGTCCTCTCTGGGCCGCCGTCACAGATACAACTGTCGCCGTCCACTCTGGGCCGCCGCTGAAGACCACGTCCACGACCTGCCGCCGCCGTCCTCTTCGGGCCGCCGCCGCATCCACGACACACAACCATGACCTGCCGCCGCTGTCCTCTTCGGACTGCCGCCGCATCCACGACACGACACAATCTGCTGCTCCCGTCCACTTCGGACCGACGCCACGATCTCTGTCGTCCCTGCCAACCTATGTCTTCCTCCTCGTCAATGGCGTCACTTGCCACCAACCTGGGACCGTCGCCGTTGCTGAAGCTCAAGCGCGACAACATGCTGTTCTGGAAAGCCTTGGTGTTTCCTCGCATGCGGTGCGCTCTCGCGTTTGGCCTCCTTGACGGCTCTGACGCCGCCCCGGATAAAACCCTAGAGGCCACAGATTCAGATGGGAAGAAGATCGTACCAAATCCTGACTATGCAACTTGGGCTGCTCGAGATCAATTTGTTCAAGGGTGGCTCAATGATTCACTTTCGCCGGACATCCTCGCGCACGTCCTCGACAAAACATCCACCGCCGACACATGGGCCACTATTTCCAAGATGTTTGCTAGCGCCTCTAAGGAAAAGGTGTCTCATCTATGGACCTCCCTCAACAACACGAAGAAGAAGGAGATGACTGCTGAACAGTACCTCTCCAAGATGACAGGGTTTCACTCTGAACTTGCTGCTGCTGGGAAAATCATTGATGATGAAGAGATGATAGGTTACATTACAACTGGTCTTGGTGGTGTCTACAACTCGCTGGTTGATAGGGTGGATCATACACCCAGTATTACCCTTGATGATGTGATGAACCATATCAGTGTCTTTGATATGCGTCAGTCTTTGCTGGCCGAGAGTGATGATGTTGATGCTACTCCTTTTGTTTCTTCGGCCAATCTCAGTAGCTGTCCCCGCAGCAGTTTAGTTCCTGTCCAGAAACCCGCTATGGTGATACTAGGCGACGTGATGACTAGCGCCGTGATGATGACAGGCGTCGCGATGAGCCACGTCGTGATGATCAACGTCGTGATGATCAACGTCGTGATGATAGGTGTCGTGACGAGCCGCGCCATGATGATAGGCGCCGCGATGATGATAGGCACCGCGATGATAGGCGCCGCGATGATTGGCACCGTGATAACAGACGCCGCGGTGACCCCGTCATGATGATAGGCGCTGTTATGATAGGCGCCGTGATGGAGGAGGCAAGGTGCGACCAGATCGTGCCCCTACCCCCTTTGTTGATGTCCGCTAACAGATCTGCACGATATATGGCCATCCTGCCAGTGACTGCTGGTGGCGTTATGGCAATGATGACTCTGATGATGATGGTGACCGTCATGATAAGGATGCCCATGCTGCAGCCTATGGCATCGACATCAGCTGGTAATCCGACACCGGCGCCACTCACCACTCACGACAAGTACAAGGGACATGACCGTGTGCACACTGCAGACGGCAATGGTATGAAAATCAATCATATTGGTCATTCAATTTTGCATACCCCTAATCATTCTTTGCATCTTAAAAATATCCTTCATGTTCCTAGTGCATCCAAAAATCTTCTATATGTTCATAAGCTTACACTTGATAATCATGTATTTATTGAGTACCATCTTTTTTCTTTTTGATAAAGGATCTGGCCACTGGAAGGATTATGTTTAAAGGTCCCTGTCAAGATGGTCTCTACCCGCTAGTGCCTTTTTCTACCGGGTCATCTTTCAAGCAAATTTGCAGTACAATAAAGTTGCCATCTTCTACATGGCACAGTCGTCTTGGGCATCCTTCTTCCTTTGTAGTTCAACAGATTATTAGGAAACATAAACTTCTTCATACACCTGAAATAAATCCCTATATTTGTGATTCTTGTCAATTAGCCAAGAGTCATCAGTTGCCATATCCTGTGTCTACCAGTATATCCACTGTTCCTTTGGAACAAGTGTTTTCTGATGTATTGGGTCCTGCACCTGTTTCTGTTGGCAAATATGAATATTATGTCAGTTTTATTGATGATTTTAGCAAGTTCACATGGATATATCTTCTTAAGAAGCGCTCTAATGTTTATCAAGTTTTCCTTAATTTTCAGCAACTTGTTGAGCGAAAATTTAATAGGAAAATTGTTACTATGCAAACCGACTGGGGAGGTGAATATGAAAAACTCCACGGTTTCTTTCAAACAGTTGGTATCACACATGATGTATCATGTCCTCATGCTCATCAACAAAATGAGTCTGCTGAGCGTAAACATCGTCATATAGTGGAGGTTGGCCTTGCTTTTGCTTGCTCATGCATCCATGTCTCTAAAATTTTGGGATGAAGCTTTTTGTTACAGCCACATTTCTCATTAATCTTCTTCCCAGCAAAGTCATAAACTTTGATACACCCACAGAGCGCCTTCTTGGAGCCACACCCAACTATGAGTCTCTTCGTATTTTTTGCTATGCTTGCTGGCCAAACTTGCGCCCATACAATAAATGAAAGCTTTCTTTTCAGTCTATTCGGTGTGTGTTCTTAGGATACAGTCCTCACCATAAAGGTGTCAAGTGTCTAGATCCTTCTACTGGACGTGTTTATATTTCTCGTGATGTGGTGTTCGATGAGAGTGTTTTCCCCTTTGGTGCCCTCAATCCTAATGTTGGGCGGTGTCTTCAAAAAGACATTCTTCTTTTGCCAAAAAATACATCATCACATCATGGGGATGCAAATATTGATGACTATATGCCACTGCCTGTTGTACCTAATGTTTTTGTTCCAGAAAATGTTACACTTGATGCTCAAGATGATGCAGAAAACGATACAGAAAAAGATGCTGCAGAAAATGCCTCAGAAAATGGTGAAGAAGAGCCCCACCAAGTGGCAAAAAATGCCAAAACTAGCAGCAGATCCGATGTTGATGTTGATGTTGCTGTTGATCTGGCGGACGCCGATCCCGGTGGAGATTCTTCCGCGTTGGTCTCCGAGTCCACGCCTGCGTAGACTCCTGCGTCGTGTCCGCGCTCGCCACGTGCCGGCGCTGCACAGGGTGTGGCTACGGACGGGAGGAGCGTCTCCCCGCTCAGCACCAACCCGGCGCCTCCACGTCGCCGCCTGTCGGACCCGCATGGGCCTCGACCTCGCTCCGCGTCCCCCACGAATCATCCACAACAGCGTCTTCATCGCTCTGCGTCCCCCACTTCAGAACCACGACAGCGGTCCTTGTTGCCACCTTCGCCGTCTGATCATGATGCCGATGGTGGCTCGGGTGAGGAGCATGAGGAGGATTCTTCGCCAACACCAACACCACCTACACCGCCTTCGCCACCTCCTCCACCTCCGGTGCCGAGGATGATGACTCGGTTACAGAAAGGTATAAAACAACCTAAGAAATATAATGATGGCACCATTTGATATGGTATGTTGACTTCCACAGGTGAACCTAGCAATCTTGCTGAAGCACTTGATGATACTCGCTGGTGTCAAGCCATGCAGGAAGAATATAATGCTCTGATGGAGAACAAGACATGGTGATGTAGCCCGACCTACGGTCTTCGCTTCATCATGTGCGTCAACGTCAAGAACCACACTCAAGGCCGAGGTTACGGAGGCATGGAAGAGAAGAAGGAAGAAGAGCGTCCGAGGTTGCCTAGGAGAGAAGACGTCTGCCACAAGTCAATTCGGGCCAAGGCCCATGTACCCCTTTGTTTCCCTAAAATACCCCTCCTTAGTGGCCCCCTATATATAGGCTCCCACCTCCCCCTTCATTAGGTTAGAGTAGATGAACTAGAATTTGGCTCATGCCTCCACCATCCCTTTGGGATTAGGGAAACCCCCTCCTTAGATTATCATATCTATTGTATCAAGGCACTCCTTATATGATTAGTCTCTCACACTTGTGATTCTACCACCGGTCTCTCACTCGTGTGATTCCACCGATCGTATACCGATCTTCCTCTCGGGGATTCTACCGCGTGTCTCTCCCTTGAGAGATTCTATCGGGATAGTGGTTCGGGCTATCGGGAGTAAACCGGAATTGTATCGGGTTGGTGTGTGTTTGCGTGTGTTCATCGTGTTCATCGCCGTGTTCTTCGTGTTCTTCCTCTCCCCGCCTTTCCCTCGGTCAATTCGTGAGATCGGGCAACCCACATCTCCTTAGGCCGCATCATATGGTATCAGAGCAAAGGTTGCCACGAATTTGACCCTCGAATCTCTCCAATTTCATCCAAAAATTTTCTCCAAAAATTGCCCCAAAAAATAACTCGAAAATTGATCTCCGGATTTGTTGAGTTTTTTATGGTTTTGATTCACAGATCTGATGTTTAGGGTGCTGATCTACACTTTTCCATCATTTTCCCTTTGAATTCCATCCGATTTTGAGCAAATCTGAGCAATTTTTCTTCCGTTCCCGTGACGAACTGGGAAGAACAGCTCGAGGAGCTTGTGCCCAGCGGGTCAACGCCCAGCTCGCCTCGACTCGGGCCGCCACCACCTGCCGCCGCCGCCCCTGGCCCACCCCGCCCGCAACTACCGCCGCAGGCCGCCGCCACTACTCCACGCGCGCCTGCCCCAGCTCCGCTCATCGCCCAAGACCCGCCGCCGGCTGCCCTCCTCCGCATCCTCGCGCGCGCCCCAGCAAGCCACCGCGCGCCCGCCTCGATCCGCCTAGATAGGCCGGCCCGCTCCTCCCTGGTTTGCTCGCCACAGCACGCCAACCAAGCCACCTGCTCGCCTCCACGCCCGCGCCCGGCCCCGGCCAAACAGCCACGGCAGCACAAGGCCGCCGCGCCAAATCAAGCAGCGCCGCTCGCTGCCTGCCCGCCTTCCGCCCGCGCCCGCACTGCAGGGCCCCATCACGCGGACACGCCTCTGCTCTGGCCGCACCCATCCATCGCTGCTCTTCCCTGCATCCATTCATCAGCCAACGCAAAACCCGGTTGAAACCGGAGCAAAACCGGACGTCACGCCGGATTTCTCGCAAAAAACTGTTCGGACCGGGCGCCAACCGGATGGTCCGGCCCAGACCCGGTCCAACCGGCCCCATGACCGGATTTCACACTTTTGACCCAAATTTCGTCCCATTTTGACTCTTTTTTGCCCCAAATTTTGACAACTTTCCGGAGCCCGTTTGACTCCAAATTTTAACAGCATCCCCCAAATACTCCACATAGCCCATCCCTAATTTTTGATGATTTTTGGAGCCCAACTTTTGACCGCTCGTTTTGACCCAACTTTTTGGGTATTGACTTAATTTGCCCGGTTTCGTTTTGGAGTGCCTTTGGTCCGTGAGAATCGTTTCCGCGCCTACACCAACACCGCGACAACGGCATCGGCACCCCGGATTCCGGCGCATCTTCGACACCATCGTCATCACCATCATCGCAAGTTCGTGTGCTTGACACCGCCTAACCTTTTCACTAGGTATAACTTGCCCCTTACCCGTTGTACCCCTGTTTCTTTCTTTGTGTACCTATCCCATTGAGAGTGGCTTTCCGAATGTTGCGAAGCATTGCACAAGTATCGTGACCGTGAGAGGGTGTGTGTGCGTTGTGTTGAGCAAAACTCCGAAGCAAGCTCGGTGAGAAAGATACACAAAAGAAGAAAGAAAAGTGTGACATATACATAGAGAAAAATAAAGCTTCTAAGCATAGAAAAAAAAAGTGAAAAAAGAGAGAAAAAGAAATAGAAAAAGAGTGTGTGTCCACCGATACAAAGGAGAAGTGCAAAGCTTGTGAGCACTAAGAGAGAAAAGAGAAGAGTGGCATTTGTGCAAATCTTGTTGCTTCTTTCTTGTGCAACCAAGCTACGTTCTCTCTTGTGTTGGCGTGACACCGAGCATATAGTCTTCGTTAGGACCATCTTCATCACTTGCTCACTTCCTTGGTCGCGCTAACCACATTGTTCTCCTTTGTGTGTGTTCCGTGTTTTCTTGACATAGATCACCACTCTTGACATTTGACTTTGGATCTTACCCACATTTGACAATAGACTTTTCTGTTGATCTTTTTCGTTTGCTGTCCACTCCTTACCCACCACATATAGAGTTCTTAGCCTTTTGCGTGTGCTTTGAGTGTGTGTGTGAATAACCCCGGTACAATTTTGACTTTGCTCTTGACTTGAACCATTTTTCCGATACTTTCTTGAAAGGTGGGATACTTGTGTAGTTTTCCTTCCACCATACATATACACCTATCCTAGTGAGATATACATGATGACCCCACAAGAGCAAGCCGAGATGAGAGCATACTTCGCCGAGCTAGATGCTCGAGAAGCCCAAATGACACCCAAAGAAAAAGCCGAGTGCAACGCATACTTCAAACACCTTGAGAGCAAGAGTGATACACACCATGAGTCGAGTGAGGATGTTCCGATTTCTAACAACTTAACCTCTACTCCGCTTGTGTTGTCTTCCTCTTTGCTAGGTTGCTCGGACATCGACGACGCCATTGCCATGGAGATGAGGGGCTCCACTATATGTGAGATGAGCGACTCCACTATATGTGAGATGAGTGACTCCACTATATGTGAGCGTGATGAGTGCCTCCATTTCGAGAACATGAGTGATACACCGAGTGAGATGAGAGTGGTAGTTGATAGGTCAAGTGAGACCATTTCGAATTCTAACAACTTACCCTCTACCTCTAGTGTGTTTTCTTGTGTCTCATTAGGTACCATGGATGACGAGACGCCGATCATGGAGAAGATGTACATGGTGCATGAAGATGATGCTATCACACCATGCTTGCTTGAAGATGAACATGGAGGCCACATCGAGCCTACCTCTTCCACAACACCTACCTCATATGAGCGGGACTACAAAGGTACGTATACGGGTGTTGATGATGCCATGATCCCACTAGTGGACATGATGATTGATGAGTGCATGCATGATCTTGATGATACAAATGCTATGTCATATGCTTCTTTCATTTTCCCATGTGATGCTTTGCTTGATACCAACATTGTTGATCATGTGGACTTGATTGCTTGTGATAACATGACCATGCCATGCTATGAGTGTTTCGATTTCTATCCTATTGCTTGCAATATGTCGAACAATTTCTCTTTCCCATGTATTGCTTGCAATGTTGATAATGATGCTTGTGTTGTGACAACCTTGCCGAACAATTGCTCTTTCCCTAGGTTTGTCGACAACAATGATCAAATGTTGAACATGTTTTGTGCTACATGCTTGCAATATTCTCCCATTAATGCAACCAAAATGATGAACAATTTCTCTTTCCAATGCTTGGCTTGCAATAGTGTTAATATGCTTGTAAATGAGATTGCCCCCATAGCTCTCTCAAATTTTGGAGACTTTGCATATATCCATGTTGATCATGTTCCCATGTTTACTCCGCATATTCACCATATCTATTATGATGCTTGGCTTAACGCTAATGGTGATGTGCAAAAGAAATGGAACATCATGATGGATGATGTGTTCATATACCATGCACACACGTTCTTTGTTTTGCCTATGGTGTGTGTAGGTACCCAAAATCCAATGTCAACCTCGATTGAGCACGAGTTGACAAAAAGAGCTCTTGAGAGCATGACACAAGTGAGCTCCAATGAATGGTTTCGCTCGCACACTTCGACTACACAAGATCTCTCAATGAGAGCACACCGACATCTCGCTAAGGTGACCTCCTTCTACTTGCGCTCTCTTGCTAAATCCAATGAACCTTGGCTACGCTTTGATTGCTCCTTTGCTTTTCTTGTGCTATTGATAGGGCTCTTGACAAGTGAAGGAACATTCAAGTGTTGGTGTCATCTACCTCCTCTACACATTCACGAAGACTCATCGTCGAGGCGACTCTTTTCAAGTGGGGGGAGATGATGTAGCCCGACCTACGGTCTTCGCTTCATCATGTGCGTCAACGTCAAGAACCACACTCAAGGCCGAGGTTACGGAGGCATGGAAGAGAAGAAGGAAGAAGAGCGTCCGAGGTTGCCTAGGAGAGAAGACGTCTGCCACAAGTCAATTCGGGCCAAGGCCCATGTACCCCTTTGTTTCCCTAAAATACCCCTCCTTAGTGGCTCCCTATATATAGGCTCCCACCTCCCCCTTCATTAGGTTAGAGTAGATGAACTAGAATTTGGCTCATGCCTCCACCATCCCTTTGGGATTAGGGAAACCCCTCCTTAGATTATCATATCTATTGTATCAAGGCACTCCTTATATTAGTCTCTCACACTTGTGATTCTACCACCGGTCTCTCACTCGTGTGATTCCACCGATCGTATACCGATCTTCCTCTCGGGGATTCTACCGCGTGTCTCTCCCTTGAGAGATTCTATCGGGATAGTGGTTCGGGCTATCGGGAGTAAACCGGAATTGTATCGGGTTGTGTGTGTTGCGTGTGTTCATCGTGTTCATCGCCGTGTTCTTCGTGTTCTTCCTCTCCCCCGCGTTTCCCTCGGTCAATTCGTGAGATCGGGCAACCCACGTCGCCTTAGGCCGCATCATATGGTATCAGAGCAAAGGTTGCCACGAATTTGACCCTCGAATCTCTCCAATTTCGCCCAAAATTTTTCTCCAAAAATTGCCCCAAAAAATAGCTCGAAAATTGATCTCCGGATTTGTTGAGTTTTTTATGGTTTTGATTCACAGATCTGATGTTTAGGGTGCTGATCTACACTTTTCCATCATTTTCCCTTTGAATTCCATCCGATTTTGAGCAAATCTGAGCAATTTTTCTTCCGTTCCCGTGACAAACTGGGAAGAACAGCTCGAGGAGCTTGTGCCCAGCGGGTCAACGCCCAGCTCGCCTCGACTCGGGCCGCCACCACCTGCCGCCACCGCCCCTGGCCCACCCCGCCCGCAACTACCGCCGCAGGCCGCCGCCACTACTCCACGCGCGCCTGCCCCAGCTCCGCTCATCGCCCAAGACCCGCCGCCGGCTGCCCTCCTCCGCATCCTCGCGCGCGCCCCAGCAAGCCACCGCGCGCCCGCCTCGATCCGCCTAGACAGGCCGGCCCGCTCCTCCCTGGTTTGCTCGCCACAGCACGCCAACCAAGCCACCTGCTCGCCTCCACGCCCGCGCCCGGCCCCGGCCAAACAGCCACGGCAGCACAAGGCCGCCGCGCCAAATCAAGCAGCGCCGCTCGCTGCCTGCCCGCCTTCCGCCCGCGCCCGCACTGCAGGGCCCCATCACGCGGACACGCCTCTGCTCTGGCCGCACCCATCCATCGCTGCTCTTCCCTGCATCCATTCATCAGCCAACGCAAAACCCGGTTGAAACCGGAGCAAAACCGGACGTCACGCCGGATTTCTCGCAAAAAACTGCTCGGACCGGGCGCCAACCGGATGGTCCGGCCCCAGACCCGGTCCAACCGGCCCCATGACCGGATTTCACACTTTTGACCCAAATTTCGTCCCATTTTGACTCCTTTTTTGCCCCAAATTTTGACAACTTTCCGGAGCCCGTTTGACTCCAAATTTTAACAGCATCCCCCAAATACTCCACATAGCCCATCCCTAATTTTTGACGATTTTTGGAGCCCAACTTTTGACCGCTCGTTTTGACACAACTTTTTGGGTATTGACTTAATTTGCCCAGTTTTGTTTTGGAGTGCCTTTGGTCCGTGAGAATCGTTTCCGCGCCTACACCAACACCGCGACAACGGCATCGGCACCCCGGATTCCGGCGCATCTTCGACACCATCGTCATCACCATCATCGCAAGTTCGTGTGCTTGACACCGCCTAACCTTTTCACTAGGTATAACTTGCCCTTACCCGTTGTAGCCCGTTTCTTTCTTTGTGTACCTATCCCATTGAGAGTGGCTCCGAATGTTGCGAAGCATTGCACAAGTGTCGCGACCGTGAGAGGGTGTGTGTGCGTTGTGTTGAGCAAAGCTCCGAAGCAAGCTCGGTGAGAAAGATACACAAAAGAAGAAAGAAAAGTGTGACATATACATAGAGAAAATAAAGCTTCTAAGCATAGAAAAAAAGTGATAAAAGAGAGAAAGAAATAGAAAAAGAGTGTGTGTCCACCGATACAAAGGAGAAGTGCAAAGCTTGTGAGCACTAAGAGAGAAAGAGAAGAGTGGCATTTGTGCAAATCTTGTTGCTTCTTTCTTGTGCAACCAAGCTACGGTCTCTCTTGTGTTGGCGTGACACCGAGCATATAGTCTTCGTTAGGACCATCTTCATCACTTGCTCACTTCCTTGGTCGCGCTAACCACATTGTTCTCCTTTGTGTGTGTTCCGTGTTTCCTTGACATAGATCACCACTCTTGACATTTGACTTTGGATCTTACCCACATTTCACAATAGACTTTTCTGTTGATCTTTTTCGTTTGCTATCCACTCCTTACCCACCACATATAGAGTTCTTAGCCTTTTGCGTGTGCTTTGAGTGTGTGTGTGAATAACCCCGGTACAATTTTGACTTTGCTCTTGACTTGAACCATTTTTCCGATACTTTCTTGAAAGGTGGGATACTTGTGTAGTTTTCCTTCCACCATACATATACACCTATCCTAGTGAGATATACATGATGACCCCACAAGAGCAAGCCGAGATGAGAGCATACTTCGCCGAGCTAGATGCTCGAGAAGCCCAAATGACACCCAAAGAAAAGCCGAGTGCAACGCATACTTCAAACACCTTGAGAGCAAGAGTGATACACACCATGAGTCAAGTGAGGATGTTCCGATTTCTAACAACTTAACCTCTACTCCGCTTGTGTTGTCTTCCTCTTTGCTAGGTTGCTCGGACATCGACGACGCCATTGCCATGGAGATGAGGGACTCCACTATATGTGAGATGAGCGACTCCACTATATGTGAGATGAGTGACTCCACTATATGTGAGCGTGATGAGTGCCTCCATTTCGAGAACATGAGTGATACACCGAGTGAGATGAGAGTGGTAGTTGATAGGTCAAGTGAGACCATTTCGAATTCTAACAACTTACCCTCTACCTCTAGTGTGTTTTCTTGTGTCTCATTAGGTACCATGGATGACGAGACGCCGATCATGGAGAAGATGTACATGGTGCATGAAGATGATGCTATCACACCATGCTTGCTTGAAGATGAACATGGAGGCCACATCGAGCCTACCTCTTCCACAACACCTACCTCATATGAGCGGAACCACAAAGGTACGTATACGGGTGTTGATGATGCCATGATCCCACTAGTGGACATGATGATTGATGAGTGCATGCATGATCTTGATGATACAAATGCTATGTCATATGCTTCTTTCATTTTCCCATGTGATGCTTTGCTTGATACCAACATTGTTGATCATGTGGACTTGATTGCTTGTGATAACATGACCATGCCATGCTATGAGTGTTTCGATTTCTATCCTATTGCTTGCAATATGTCGAACAATTTCTCTTTCCCATGTATTGCTTGCAATGTTGATAATGATGCTTGTGTTGTGACAACCTTGCCGAACAATTGCTCTTTCCCTAGGTTTGTCGACAACAATGATCAAATGTTGAACATGTTTTGTGCTACATGCTTGCAATATTCTCCCATTAATGCAACCAAAATGATGAACAATTTCTCTTTCCAATGCTTGGCTTGCAATAGTGTTAATATGCTTGTAAATGAGATTGCCCCCATAGCTCTCTCAAATTTTGGAGACTTTGCATATATCCATGTTGATCATGTTCCCATGTTTACTCCGCATATTCACCATATCTATTATGATGCTTGGCTTAACGCTAATGGTGATGTGCAAAAGAAATGGAACATCATGATGGATGATGTGTTCATATACCATGCACACACGTTCTTTGTTTTGCCTATGGTGTGTGTAGGTACCCAAAATCAATGTCAACCTCGATTGAGCACGAGTTGACAAAAAGAGCTCTTGAGAGCATGATACAAGTGAGCTCCAATGAATGGTTTCGCTCGCACACTTCGACTACACAAGATCTCTCAATGAGAGCACACCGACATCTCGCTAAGGTGACCTCCTTCTACTTGCGCTCTCTTGCTAAATCCAATGAACCTTGGCTACGCTTTGATTGCTCCTTTGCTTTTCTTGTGCTATTGATAGGGCTCTTGACAAGTGAAGGAACATTCAAGCGTTGGTGTCATCTACCTCCTCTACACATTCACGAAGACTCATCGAGGACGACTCTTTTCAAGTGGGGGAGATGATGTAGCCCGACCTACGGTCTTCGCTTCATCATGTGCGCCAACGTCAAGAACCACACTCAAGGCCGAGGTTACGGAGGCATGGAAGAGAAGAAGGAAGAAGAGCGTCCGAGGTTGCCTAGGAGAGAAGACGTCCACAAGTCAATTCGGGCCAAGGCCCATGTACCCCTTTGTTTCCCTAAAATACCCCTCCTTAGTGGCTCCCTATATATAGGCTCCCACCTCCCCCTTAGGTTAGAGTAGATGAACTAGAATTTGGCTCATGCCTCCACCATCCCTTTGGGATTAGGGAAACCCCCTCCTTAGATTATCATATCTATTGTATCAAGACACTCCTTATATGATTAGTCTCTCACACTTGTGATTCTACCACCGGTCTCTCACTCGTGTGATTCCACCGATCGTATACCGATCTTCCTCTCGGGGATTCTACCGCGTGTCTCTCCCTTGAGAGATTCTATCGGGATAGTGGTTCGGGCTATCGGGAGTAAACCGGAATTGTATCGGGTTGGTGTGTGTTTGCGTGTGTTCATCGTGTTCATCGCCGTGTTCTTCGTGTTCTTCCTCTCCCCCGCGTTTCCCTCGGTCAATTCGTGAGATCGGGCAACCCACGTCGCCTTAGGCCGCATCACATGGCATCTGGTTCCTCCTAGTTCTACCCGTAATCTTATAGATTGCAAATGGGTATATCGTGTCAAGAAAAATGCTGATGGCACTCTTGACAGGTATAAAGCTCGTTTGGTTGCAAGAGGATTCAAACAAAGATATGGCATTGATTATGAGGATACTTTCAGTCCAGTGGTCAAAGCAGCAACTATTAGACTTGTTCTGACTGTTGCTGTTTCCCGTGGCTGGAGTTTGCGGTAGCTAGATGTCAAGAACGCATTTTTACATGGCGTTCTGGAAGAGGAGGTTTACATGAAACAACCTCCAGGATTCGAAAATTCTCAAACTCCACACTTCATATGCAAGCTTGATAAGGCTCTTTATGGTTTGAAGCAGGCTCCTCGTGCATGGTTTTCAAGGCTCAGTAACAAGTTATACAGTCTTGGTTTTGTTCCTTCCAAAGCTGATACATCATTGTTTCTCTTTAACAAGTCTGGTATTATCATATATGTGCTATTTTATGTTGATGACATTATTGTGACAAGCTCCTCAGATAAGGCTATTGGTGCACTCCTTCATTGTAATATCCCAGGTATTGGGGTTATAAAAATAGAGGAAACAGATGTGTGCATTGCATTCATGCATAGAAAATCCGGGGAATTTTCGCGCTTTAAAGTAAAACAGTCACAGTAACCGAAGTTTCACTTGACCTTGGTGGAATTGAAGTAGCTCATCAAGTCAAGCGCTATAAACCTCAATGTGACTTTGCTAAAACCTTGTTTTGGGTAGAGATGATTTGATCTAAAGGGTTAGATCAAATGGAACTAATAATCAACACAACAACACTTTACTCAATGATCAATTGCTTGATTTTATAAAAGATTATAATATGGTAATCCTTGCCATAACATATGAACATCCATTTAATTGGAAATCAAGTAACATTAAAATGGAGAAACCATTCTTGACTAATCTTTTCCATGTCTTAAACTAATCCTTGATCCTACCATGAAACCTCATGGTATTCATTCCACTTCAACATTGGAAGTTATAACAAGGAGATCCACTCAAGAAGTATATATTCTTCTCTATTCCAAATAGCTAAGCATCAAACCTAGAGAGGTGAGAGTTCTATTATAATTATTAGAGAAGCAATGGAAAACCTTAAGCTAAAACCTTGGATATACATCCATGTAAGCAAATCATCACCTTTAAGAGAAACCCAGGGTATTATTCAAGACAACCCTAGAGAGAGATAACTAATTATGTTAAACATAGATATTGATGATCACATCAACCTCTATGGAGCCTAACCTTACGTTAGTATTAAATACATTTCCAAATGAGAGAAACCATAGATACCAATTTATATCTTTACATATTTAAGAATCAAGAACAACC
Organism: Lolium multiflorum; assembly: GCA_030979885.1. NCBI lineage: Eukaryota > Viridiplantae > Streptophyta > Magnoliopsida > Poales > Poaceae > Lolium > Lolium multiflorum. The sequence goes on from CM061748.1 coordinate 1,644,992, forward strand.
TTGAGCTAAAGTATTAGGTTGCAAATCATTTCCTCTTGGAGTGGTGAGCTAACCTAGTATCAAGTGAAACAAGATCATATCTATGAAATGATGAAGTAAAGTAGCAACTAATCCAACTAAGCATCTATGTGGAGACTTAACCCTTTATTATCTAATGAGATTTTGTGAGTACACCATAAACCCTAGAATAAACCATTCCTATATGAGAGAACTCAAGCTATGGAGTTACACTCAAGATAGATGAGGCAACACCTGAATTGAAGGGAGAGAACTATTCTTTAACCAGATGATCATATCATCATTGTTTAAGTAGAACTATAAGTTATTATCTTAGGCATTCTCCTGGGATAGAAATTATTGAGGTAACCCTATCCATTCAATATAGTAAAAGAAAGAAACTATATTTAGTTGATCAAGACAATACTCAATCCTGAGAGTGAGAAACCTAATTTAATAAGAGATACCTTAGGAAGCCAAACCTTGATCATTATAAATTGAGTGATGATCATAAACCCTAAGAACTTGAGGTAAGGATATTAAGAACAAGTGGATCATGCCTAATCCATGACCATGCTTTGGAGAAATAGGAGAATAATCCAACTGCTAACACTTATATGATTAGTAGATATTATTCACCACATGAAATCATAGGGAGATCACTAATAAGCAACCTTAGACTTATATCTCAATCCCAACTTGTGAATCACTTGGTGATCATAAGTAGAACTCTATCACATCTACATTCCATTTATTCCTCAATTAAAGTACCTAAGAAAAACCTAGAGTAAAACTCCATACCTTATATAGTGAGGAACCATTAATCTATATGACCAAAGTTAACTATAAAAAGAACTATAATCAATGTAGTTACTTTAATGATAAATTGAGGTTAATAATAGAAGTTAATTGGTAGAAGATAAAACCAATTCTCAAGTCCATAGTAATTAAAGGAGAACAGAAACAATTAAGCAAGTAACCATATTACCTTGGTTAGGGGAGATTAAATCCTAGCAAATGCAATATGATGTCATCCCAATTCTACCAACTAGAATTATATCTCAACCCTAGTCTATGTATCACTATGGTGATCATAATATAAAACCAGGCTCTAATTGAGATTCAAACCAATTGCCATTAGGTGAATATGATGAGAACCCTAGAATTGTTCACTAATTAAAGCTCATGCTTAAATATGGAACTTAAGAATAACCTAGTGTTAAACCATTTGATTAAAACCATGGTGGTGATCAACCACTTAGTTAAGACCAACCCATAATAAGAGTAGTATCAACCTTAGGTATTTCAAGGTGCTATTAAAATATAACACTAGTGCAAACTTTGAAATAGGATTATAATAATGCTTACAAGACATTAACAAAAAGATGCTCACATAAAATATTATGCAAGTGATTAATTCCTCAAATGGAAACCAAGATATAATAACAATCTCTGAAAAACTTTGAGATGAAAGTATCCACTCCCATAATTCTAAACAGAATTGATTGCATAGTAAAAGGAGAATTAAAGGGAACATATAAAATTCATGATTAATTGTTATTTTGAATAAGTCACTAATATGCAATATAATCTCATCTAAAATAATTGTTCCAATAGAATACTGGTATGAAAGACAGGAAACTAAATCTTGATTGAAATTTGCATAATTGAAAGATCTGCAAAAGTAAACCAAACCCAAATATGAATTTCAATGGATAAATATAAAACAGGAAAATAAAAACAGAAAAGAAAAATAGGAGAAACACTTACCTGGCCGTGCAGCCCGTGGAGTGGCCTAACACTGGCCCAAGCCTGAGCCCAAAACCAGCCCACCTAGAAGCCCGAATACCCCTTCGTTAAAAAATAAGGGGAGGAACTCGTCCTCATCCCCTTCCTCGTGCATGGAAGCCAGCTCGACGCCGTGACCGTCTCCACCTCGCTGCTGTCGATCTCTCGTCGTCCGAGCGCATGACGAGGCGCATTCTCGAACCCTATAAGTACTCTAGACGACGACCAATCTCTGTTTTCCCCTCTCTCTGCTCCAATTCGCCCTATGCCGAAACCCTGGCCGCACCACTCCACCATTACCGCCGTCGATGTAGACCTCCCCAGGCCTCGCCATGACCACCAGCAGCATCGCCGTCCTCGACAAGCCCACCGTGCAAGAGGAATCGAGCCAGGGAGCTCCCAGTCGCCGGGGAACCGTCGTTCCCTTCCGCCGGTATCTCACAGCAAATCGGAAAATTGTGTCACCACCGTCGACAATCGCCGCCGTCGAGCCTTCCTTAAGCATCACTGTGAGCTTGCGCTTCTCCCGAGCCCTTAATTTAGTCCCAACATGCACCATAGCGTGTCACCGCCGTAGTCCGCCGTGCACCGCCGCAGACAGAGCTCGCCGGAGTCACTCCGGCGACCTTTTCGAGGGGGTGCCGCTACCTTCTGGTTCAGCGCGTCGCCCTGAGTCGAGCCAGCACCCGCGCAGCCCCGCGGGAACGCTCTAGCTCCGGCGACCATCGCCACTGGCCACCGGTGGAGGCTTTGGGTTGCCACCTCACCGCCACGGGGGCAGCCAACATGGCGACTGGCCCACCAGTCAGCCCCTGGGGGTACATCTGTCCGGGTGTGTTTAGTGTTTAGTTTATTTTTCAAATTACAGAAAATGTCTGAAACTTTTAAATAAATCTAGAAAATTCATATTAGCTTAGAAAAATATAAATAAGACATCAAAATTCTTAGAAAAGAAAACTCTATCCAATAAAAATATAAAATGAAATTTTTATTTTTAATAAAAATTCAATTATTTAATACTTGTTATTTAAGCCTTTAATTTTAATTCTAAATACAATTAAAATTCAGAAATTAAGAAAACATTTATAAAATACTTAAAACCAGTAAGCAAATAAAGAAAACATGAAAACTCATTTTCTTTATTTGTTATCCTATTCAATTTCTATTAGTGGAAATTGAAACCCTAATTAATAATTACCCTAATTAGTAAATTATTTAAAAATAATAAAAAAACCGAATTGACTATTATTTTATTTTGAAGGTATTAATAACTTCAACTTCATTAATGAAGTAGTTAACTTATGAACTAAACAGTAATTATACAACCCTAGTTCCATATGGTAGAAAACTAGGAACTCATCATTTCATGTGTAACCCTAAAACCCTAATGCCATTTAGACCCTAGTTCCATTAGTACATGTGAACCCTAAATTGTCCAAAACCTAAAACCCTAGGTTAGAACATGTGATCATGGTACCTACTTCCAAATCATAGAACCATAGCAGCAACTAAATACTTGTCTTGGCCACATAAAATGTAGAAGACCTATCACTAATATATGGGTATCCCATGTGTTCATCCTCATCAGACCTAACTAATCAGGTAGGGTCAACCAAGTGAAAACCCTAGATCCTATTACCAAAGCCATCATCCTTGTTTATCCCTATTTAGCATCACACCATTGTGATGAACCCTAATAGCAACCATACCTACTATTTTACATTACATAACCCTGTTCCCACTAAACCCTACTAGTGTGAGATACTTATGAACCATCCTATTTAGGAACCAACCATTCTCTACTTAGAGATCCAATAGCTAAAACAAGACAACCTCAACCTTAATTGTTATACTTCTTATTATTTAAGAAGTATGTTCTTCAAAAGTTATTCTTTTGAAGTAAATAAAGAATCATCATCAACCCGGCTTATAAGAACCTACAAACCCTAGCTAGCAATCACCAGCCAGATAAATCAACCTTGATAGCAACCATGTATAAATACTTGCTTAGGATACCTAGGCTTAACTCAGCCTTACCAGCCCTAGGTATTGATGAATCCAACATTGTTGTGATCCATCTACTACTTACTCCAGAAACCAATTAGAACCATAGAAAACCATAGAACCCCACACACCTAGATATCATACTTGTTCTTTATTATAGAACATGTTCTTCAAAAGTTATTCTTTTGAATTATATAATAAGTAATCATCAACCATGCACTATAGGACTTAAAATTGATAATTGTTCTTTACTTATTAGACTACTACTATTCCTTGGTGTGTATGATTGCTACTATTCATTTTACCACTTGCTTATGATTCTAAAACAACACAAACCTGAATAAGAACCTTGTTTGTGAATCTCTCTAAAAGTGCAACACACCCTGAACTAATCATTACCACTCACTGATCCTAAATCATCGGGTTAGGTCACGCTTAGAGCGATTGCATCTCATACTTATGCATTATTGCATCCTTGCCAATCTTTTAAACATCGTCCTTACTGGACGATGATGCTATTTCAGAATTTGGAGTTATTGCGTATCGAAGACCTTGCCTGCATAATCTTGCAGTCAAGAAAGGCAAGTTCATCGCTTGCTCATACCATTTGAGTATCTTTATCAAATTACATGCAAAGTACTATGATTATCACTATTGCATAAAAACCAAAACCACTATTTTCATAACTATGAATATGACTATGTGGTGGGCAATGGAACCATGGATTGTGTGGATATGGTGGAGGTTCCATCGCAAGGGTTTATATCCATCTAGGATTAACAACAAATGTCGTCCAGTGATTCTTGTGCCGTAATACCCGTGTTAACCATAAGATCCGGAGTGGGACGGAGTAGTCAAAAGTGTTTCCACCTCTCGTACATCAACGGATGCGCTCTACCGTAGACACTTGTATCTCGAGGGCAAGCGGTTGGTTGGGAAGCCATAAGTCCCCACGGCATAGTCCGTAGACACTTGTCGCCCGAAGAACAAGCGGTTGGGGGGAAGCCTTAAGTCCCCACGGTATTGCGGTCTATGATGGGTTGCAGCTACGCGAAGGAGTTTGGTTAACGAGTCCCAAACTGTTGTCGTGGTCGGGGTCCACCCGTGAGTGGGAATAATGGGACCGGCGAGGACCCAGGGTCGGGGTATGCAACAAAGGGTGGGTGTGCAAGGTAGCGGAGGAACTTGATTGGCTAGACCTTATACCGGGTCTCACACCAAAGGAAGTGTGGACGAGCCTGCAACTCGGTTGGCACCAAGGTTAAGATCTCTTATGGGTAAAGCAACACACCTCTGCAGAGTGTAAAGAACCGTGACTGTCACTCCCTGTTCCGGGATATGGAACTGCGAACACAGCCGGAAAGGAGCTCCATGAAGTTCTAGTAAACCGGTGAAGGCTGACGGACATAGTTCTTCTGAATAAAAGCAATCTTTTGAAGAAATGGTTATGAAAACTTGCATTGGTATTAGACTTTCTGGTCTAATGCTGTAGCTAGTGCATTAAACACCTCTTTCCTATAATGAACTTGTTGAGTACGCTCGTACTCATCCCACTCTTAAATCCGCTTAGATATGGAGGCATCGAAGGAGGATCTACAGTGCAACTCGAAGGCCGAGGAGTCAACAACTACTTCAAGAAACAGGACCCTGTCAGAGGAGTCAGGTACCACAACCAACAAGGAGAAAACCTAGTTTAGCCATAGAAGGGAACTAGCTTCCTAGACCTAGCTCCTACTTAGCTAGAATCTATTCATAGCCTCTATAGCCAGTTAAATACTCTACAAATAGAGTTCGTGATAAGATTAGACTACGAGTCGTTCTTTTGGAGTTTATTTGCAGTTTTACCTCATTGTAAAGTAGGAGGTTATGAGGATCTTTTGTAACAGAGTCATGTTGTAATTCTATAGACATGCCTTGGACCCGCATATGTTTCTGTTGTACCACTCTGAGCGATGTAATACTAGTGGAACGGTGTTTCATTGGTGTTATATCAGATTTGCATACTACACCATGCAGTGGTATGCCAGGTCACCACAGTTGGTATCAGAGCAAATGCTTTGACCCTAGGATTAAAACCCTTTAAAGGAGACCTATAGGATTGGTAGTGTCTATAGGAAGTTGTCATAGTTAGACCAAATATTCTTATGACTTGAGATGGATATTCAATTGAGAATAATCCTGACACACTTGAGTCAACCTTTTTATCTATCTTTCCTAAGTAAAGTTAGTTAGCTAATCCCAAACATGTAGTGCACAATTAAGTTCCTAAACAATAGATGAGTAGATCAAAGTTGGTATACAATACATGGTAGTCCAAAGAGAGGATACAACCATAAGGAAGATATCCTATTGGAAGATGTGTACCAACATATGTTATGATTAAGTAAAAGTTATTCAGACCTGTAATAGGAGTAATATCAAGTGATGAAGGTAATTAAGATATCATAATAAAAGATGTAGACCAAGTTAAGTAATGAGTAAGTAAAATTATCCAGACATGTGAAACAATTGATAGTAAGTGATAACTATGAGTCATATGAGGTAGTATAAACCATGATAAGTCAATCATGGGGGGAAAGGAAGAGGGATAGGAATAATATATGTCTACTTACATGGTAGAGCTGTTAATCCTATATGATTCACCTGAGAATCGTTATGTGATGGATTAGAACATCTAAAGTATTTAGGAGGAGTACAATAAGAAGCCAAGTGCTAAACAATAGTGCAAGAATTGTGTTCCCAAAACTATGGGAAGTGTGCCAAGCACATCATGACCATAGTCTATGATAGAAATACTTGGAAATATAGCAACTATATTCCAATAGTTATGTGTTTAGAGTAGCCATGTTACAACCTAGACATATCATGTGAGATAGTCCTCAACAAAATGGAAGTTAAGTAGTACTTCCCGAGAAAATTAGGTTAACCACAACTATTCCAGACCACTTTGTGTCAAGTTTATCCCATTGCAATTGTGCAATTAAGGTAAATGTTGAGAATAATAGTAGAATCCCATATACTCGTGCTAAGTATCACGATATAAACCTATATTATGTGGTGTTATATACTACACATCAGAGCCTGATGTTTAGAGATGTCTTACTCAACTATTATAATTCAGGCTTATGATGATGTGTATTATAAGCACAAAGCTGAATCTTCTTGGATTTTTATTGGATTTTCATTGTTTGACTAGATCCATACATGAAGTTTGACTTTGATATGCAAATGCATGTTGCAATATCAAGTTCTTACTTGGTGCTATAGATCTAGAGGGTAATGGTAAACGTGTGAGGAAGCGAATTCTGAAGATTCCGAAGACAAGATGAAGGTTCATCGGAGAAATGAAGTAAAGTTGTGGGAAGTAACCACAATACTCTGAAAGAAGTACAATCAGAAACTCATGCTTACATCAACAGAGGAGTACCTTAGTACAGAAGAAGCATGAAGGTGAGAAATATGATGATTATGGTGAAGCTCAAGCAGATCCCTAGTCATCATGGAAAAGGGAATGCATGGGAAATCACTTCGGATACTATATTCATAGTGTCAGTTTGTGGTTCTCTTGCAACAATAAACCCTCGAAAAAGGAAGATGACTTATGAAACCATAGCAGCTATAAGAAGACCATAGTTGACATCAGAAGACCACAATTGGTATAGGATCAATACTGCGAGATAAAGTAGAAGATATCTCGCCCAGTTGATCAGAACCTATAATAGAATCCATTTTTAGATAATAAATAGCCACAATTGGTATCAAGTAGTCCACCATTGGATTATTTGTACCAAGAAGTTGTGAACAAATAAAATTTTGCTAGCCAAATAACAATGACCTATAATCATTTAGTCGAAGGATTCACATTGGATGTCCACAATTGAGTGGATACACCACAAATATTCTTCGCGAGACCTTAAAAGAAGTATAAACCATAAGCTAGACCCAGACCAATATTCTAACCATAAGTCCAATGGTTGGAAGAAAAGGAGTTGAAGACCATAAGAAAACTCTAAGGGGTAGAGTAAAGATTGAGTTGGATGTACAATAACTCAATACTTTAAGCTAGATAGAAGCAGAAGGTCTGAACTGAGAGGAAGTTCGATCTTATTTTCATAAGATTGTACGTTGAACACTACTTTCAGAAGTATGTCAGACCAGAAGCCGAGGTTCATACCTCGAGGAAGTAAGAAGTGGACTATAACTTGAGAAAGTGAGTAGTATTTACTCAGAAGTACGAAAGCTCAAGTAAGCTAAGTATAAAGAAGTTGGACGAAGAAAATACCATATACAAAATACAGCTCAAGAAGGCAAAAACTGAATTAGATTAACCATACCAAAACTAAGGTCTATTTGAAAGATTCCTTTCATGGAACCTAAATAACCTAAAATAGTTATAGGTATCAACTATAAACCAAGATTGGATGGACTAAATGAGTCTAATCCATTCTTAGAGGAATAAACCATCATGATCATTTCCATGTTAAGTACCTTACTTTGTACCATTATTGCAATTTTTGTAGTAAGGGAAAACAAAGACCTATTTACCAATTAGGAGTATGTTATCAAACTAGTCTTCAGTTAAGACTAGCAGCATCAGAAGAAGTCTCAGTCATTGAATCCTCAATGAGAAAGGAAACAAGCTTATAGAGTTGGAAGATATCAAATAATCAAAGTAAGAACCATGGTTCAGAGACAAACCTTAATGGATTCCAGGAAGAATCTGGACAAGGGATATATTCAATGATATCCAGTAAGATCAATATGGAGTCGAGAAAAGTTTAAGTCTGCATAAGTCAGATCCACACTCCGAAACGTGAGAGAGATCAAACTTCGAGGACGAAGTTTTGTTTAAGGGGTAGAGACTGTAATATCCCAGGTATTGGGGTTACAAAAATAGAGGAAACAGATGTGTGCATTGCATTCATGCATAGAAAATCTGGGGAATTTTCGCGCTTTAAGTAAAACAGTCACAGTAAAGTTTCACTTGACCTTGGTGGAATTGAAGTAGCTCATCAAGTCAAGCGCTATAAACCTCAATGTGACTTTGCTAAAACCTTGTTTTGGGTAGAGATGATTTGATCTAAGGGGTTAGATCAAATGGAACTAATAATCAACACAACAACACTTTACTCAATGATCAATTGCTTGATTTTATAAAAGATTATAATATGTTAATCCTTGCCATAACATATGAACATCCATTTAATTGGAAATCAAGTAACATTAAAATGGAGAAACCATTCTTGACTAATCTTTTCCATGTCTTAAACTAATCCTTGATCCTACCATGAAACCTCATGGTATTCATTCCACTTCAACATTGGAAGTTATAACAAGGAGATCCACTCAAGAAGTATATATTCTTCTCTATTCCAAATAGCTAAGCATCAAACCTAGAGAGGTGAGAGTTCTATTATAATTATTAGAAAAGCAATGGAAAACCTTAAGCTAAAACCTTGGATATACATCCATGTAAGCAAATCATCATCTTTAAAAGAAACCCCAGGGTATTATTCAAGACAACCCTAGAGAGAGATAACTAATTATGTTAAACATAGATATTGATGATCACATCAACCTCTATGGAGCCTAACCTTAAGTTAGTATTAAATACATTTCCAAATGAGAGAAACCATAGATACCAATTTATATCTTTACATATTTAAGAATCAAGAACAACCTTGAGCTAAAGTATTAGGTTGCAAATCATTTCCTCTTGGAGTGGTGAGCTAACCTAGTATCAAGTGAAACAAGATCATATCTATGAAATGATGAAGTAAAGTAGCAACTAATCCAACTAAGCATCTATGTGGAGACTTAACCCTTTATTATCTAATGAGATTTTGTGAGTACACCATAAACCCTAGAATAAACCATTCCTATATGAGAGAACTCAAGCTATGGAGTTACACTCAAGATAGATGAGGCAACACCTGAATTGAAGGGAGAGAACTATTCTTTAACCAGATGATCATATCATCATTGTTTAAGTAGAACTATAAGTTATTATCTCAGGCATTCTCCTGGGATAGAAATTATTGAGGTAACCCTATCCATTCAAGATAGTAAAAGAAAGAAACTATATTTAGTTGATCAAGACAATACTCAATCCTGAGAGTGAGAAACCTAATTTAATAAGAGATACCTTAGGAAGCCAAACCTTGATCATTATAAATTGAGTGATGATCATAAACCCTAAGAACTTGAGGTAAGGATATTAAGAACAAGTGGATCATGCCTAATCCATGACCATGCTTTGGAGAAATAGGAGAATAATCCAACTGCTAACACTTATATGATTAGTAGATATTATTCACCACATGAAATCATAGGGAGATCACTAATAAGCAACCTTAGACTTATATCTCAATCCCAACTTGTGAATCACTTGGTGATCATAAGTAGAACTCTATCACATCTACATTCCATTTATTCCTCAATTAAAGTACCTAAGAAAAACCTAGAGTAAAACTCCATACCTTATATAGTGAGGAACCATTAATCTATATGACCAAAGTTAACTATAAAAAGAACTATAATCAATGTAGTTACTTTAATGATAAATTGAGGTTAATAATAGAAGTTAATTGGTAGAAGATAAAACCAATTCTCAAGTCCATAGTAATTAAAGGAGAACAGAAACAATTAAGCAAGTAACCATATTACCTTGGTTAGGGGAGATTTAATCCTAGCAAATGCAATATGATGTCATACCAATTCTACCAACTAGAATTATATCTCAACCCTAGTCTATGTATCACTATGGTGATCATAATATAAAACCAGGCTCTAATTGAGATTCAAACCAATTGCCATTAGGTGAATATGATGAGAACCCTAGAATTGTTCACTAATTAAAGCTCATGCTTAAATATGGAACTTAAGAATAACCTAGTGTTAAACCATTTGATTAAAACCATGGTGGTGATCAACCACTTAGTTAAGACCAACCCATAATAAGAGTAGTATCTACCTTAGGTATTTCAAGGTGCTATTAAAATATAACACTAGTGCAAACTTTGAAATAGGATTATAATAATGCTTACAAGACATTAACAAAAAGATGCTCACATAAAATATTATGCAAGTGATTAATTCCTCAAATGGAAACCAAGATATAATAACAATCTCTGAAAAACTTTGAGATGAAAGTATCCACTCCCATAATTCTAAACAGAATTGATTGCATAGTAAAAGGAGAATTAAAGGGAACATATAAAATTCATGATTAATTGTTATTTTGAATAAGTCACTAATATGCAATATAATCTCATCTAAAATAATTGTTCCAATAGAATACGGGTATGAAAGACAGGAAACTAAATCTTGATTGAAATTTGCATAATTGAAAGATCTGCAAAAGTAAACCAAACCCAAATATGAATTTCAATGGATAAATATAAAACAGGAAAATAAAAATAGAAAAGAAAAATAGGAGAAACACTTACCTGGCCGTGCAGCCCGTGGAGTGGCCTAACACTGGCCCAAGCCTGAGCCCAAAACCAGCCCACCTAGAAGCCCGAATACCCCTTCGTTAAAAAATAAGGGGAGGAGCTCGTCCTCATCCCCTTCCTCGTGCATGGAAGCCAGCTCGACGCCGTGACCGTCTCCACCTCGCTGCTGTCGATCTCTCGTCGTCCGAGCGCATGACGAGGCGCATTCTCGAACCCTATAAGTACTCTAGACGACGACCAATCTCTGTTTTCCCCTCTCTCTGCTCCAATTCGCCCTATGCCGAAACCCTGGCCGCACCACTCCACCATTACCGCCGTCGATGTAGACCTCCCCAGGCCTCGCCATGACCACCAGCAGCATCGCCGTCCTCGACAAGCCCACCGTGCAAGAGGAATCGAGCCAGGGAGCTCCCAGTCGCCGGGGAACCGTCGTTCCCTTCCGCCGGTATCTCACAGCAAATCGGAAAATTGCGTCGCCACCGTCGACAATCGCCGCCGTCGAGCCTTCCTTAAGCATCACTGTGAGCTTGCGCTTCTCCCAAGCCCTTAATTTAGTCCCAGCATGCACCATAGCGTGTCACCGCCGTAGTCCGCCGTGCACCGCCGCAGACAGAGCTCGCCGGAGTCACTCCGGTGACCTTTTCGAGGGGGCGCCGCTACCTTCTCGTTCAGCGCGTCGCCCTGAGTCGAGCCAGCACCCGCGCAGCCCCGCGGGAACGCTCTAGCTCCGGCGACCATCGCCACTGGCCGTCGGTGGAGGCTTTGGGTTGCCACCTCACCGCCACGGGGGCAGCCAACATGGCGACTGGCCCACCAGTCAGCCCCTGGGGGTACATCTGTCCGGGTGTGTTTAGTGTTTAGTTTATTTTTCAAATTACAGAAAATGTCTGAAACTTTTAAATAAATCTAGAAAATTCATATTAGCTCAGAAAAATATAAATAAGACATCAAAATTCTTAGAAAAGAAAACTCTATCCAATAAAAATATAAAATGAAATTTTTATTTTTAATAAAAATTCAATTATTTAATACTTGTTATTTAAGCCTTTAATTTTAATTCTAAATACAATTAAAATTCAGAAATTAAGAAAACATTTATAAAATACTTAAAACCAGTAAGCAAATAAAGAAAACATGAAAACTCATTTTCTTTATTTGTTATCCTATTCAATTTCTAATAGTGGAAATTGAAACCCTAATTAATAATTACCCTAATTAGTAAATTATTTAAAAATAATAAAAAAACCAAATTGACTATTATTTTATTTTGAAGTTATTAATAACTTCAACTTCATTACCGAAGTTATTAACTTATGAACTAAATAGTAATTATACAACCCTAGTTCCATATGGTAGAAAACTAGGAACTCATCATTTCATGTGTAACCCTAAAACCCTAATGACATTTAGACCCTAGTTCCATTAGTACATGTGAACCCTAAATTGTCCTAAACCTAAAACCCTAGGTTAGAACATGTGATCATGGTACCTACTTCCAAATCATAGAACCATAGCAGCAACTAAATACTTGTCTTGGCCACATAAAATGTAGAAGACCTATCACTAATATATGGGTATCCCATGTGTTCATCCTCATCAGACCTAACTAATCAGGTAGGGTCAACCAAGTGAAAACCCTAGATCCTATTACCAAAGCCATCATCCTTGTTTATCCCTATTTAGCATCACACCATTGTGATGAACCCTAATAGCAACCATACCTACTATTTTACATTACATAACCCTGTTCCACTAAACCCTACTAGTGTGAGATACTTATGAACCATCCTATTTAGGAACCAACCATTCTCTACTTAGAGATCCAATAGCTAAAACAAGACAACCTCAACCTTAATTGTTATACTTCTTATTATTTAAGAAGTATGTTCTTCAAAAGTTATTCTTTTGAAGTAAATAAAGAATCATCATCAACCCGGCTTATAAGAACCTACAAACCCTAGCTAGCAATCACCAGCCAGATAAATCAACCTTGATAGCAAACCATGTATAAATACTTGCTTAGGATACCTAGGCTTAACTCAGCCTTACCAGCTCTAGGTATTGATGAATCCAACATTGTTGTGATCCATCTACTACTTACTCCAGAAACCAATTAGAACCATAGAAAACCATAGAACCCCACACACCTAGATATCATACTTGTTCTTTATTATAGAACATGTTCTTCAAAAGTTATTCTTTTGAATTATATAATAAGTAATCATCAACCATGCGCTATAGGACTTAAAATTGATAATTGTTCTTTACTTATTATACTACTACTATTCCTTGGTGTGTATGATTGCTACTATTCATTTTACCACTTGCTTATGATTCTAAAACAACACAAACCTGAATAAGAACCTTGTTTGTGAATCTCTCTAAAAGTGCAACACACCCTGAACTAATCATTACCACTCACTGATCCTAAATCATCGGGGTTAGGTCACGCTTAGAGCGATTGCATCTCATACTTATGCATTATTGCATCCTTGCCAATCTTTTAATCATCGTCCTTACCGGACGATGATGCTATTTCAGAATTTGGAGTTATTGCGTATCAAAGACCTTGCCTCCATAATCTTGCAGTCAAGAAAGGCAAGTTCATCGCTTGCTCATACCATTTGAGTATCTTTATCAAATTACTTGCAAAGTACTATGATTATCACTATTGCATAAAAATCAAAACCACTATTTTCATAACTATGAATATGACTATGTGGTGGGCAATGGAACCATGGATTGTGTGGATATAGTGGAGGTTCCATTGCAAGGGTTTATATCCATCTAGGATTAACAACAAATATCATCCAGTGATTCTTGTGCCGTAATACCCGTGTTAACCATAAGATCCGGAGTGGGACGGAGTAGTTAAAAGTGTTTTCACCTCTCGTACATCAACGGATGCGCTCTACCGTAGACACTTGTATCTGTTGAAGCGAGCGGTTGGTGGAAGCCTTAAGTCCCCACGACGGGTCTATGATGGGTTGCAGCACCGGCGAAGGAGTTTGGTTAACGAGTCCCAAACTGTTGTCGTGGTCGGGGTCCACCCGTGAGTGGGAATAATGGGACCGCGAGGAACCAGGGTCGGGGTATGCAACAAAGGGTGGGTGTGCGAGGTAGCGGAGGAACATGATTGGCTAGACCTTATACCGGGCCTCACACCAAAGGAAGTGTGGACGAGCCTGCAACTCGGTTGGCACCAAGGTTAAGCTCTCTTATGGGTAAAGCAACACACCTCTGCAGAGTGTAATAACCGTGACTGTCACTCCCTGTTCGGGATATGGAACTACGAACGCGGCAAAAGGAGCTCCATGATGTTCTAGTAAAGGTGAAGGACATAGTTCTTCAATAAAAGCAATCTTTTGAAGAAATGGTTATGAAAACTTGCATTGGTATTAGACTTTCTGGTCTAATGTCGTAGCTAGTGCATTAAACACCTCTTTCCTATAATGAACTTGTTGAGTACGCTCGTACTCATCCCACTCTTAAATCCCGCTAGATACGAGGCATCGAAGGAGGATCTACAGTGCAACTCGAAGGCCGAGGAGTCAACAACTACTTCAAGAAACAGGACCCTGTCAGAGGAGTCAGATACCACAACCAACAAGGAGAAAACCTAGTTTAGCCATAGAAGGGAACTAGCTTCCTAGACCTAGCTCCTACTTAGTTAGAATCTATTCATAGCCTCTATAGCCAGTTAAATACTCTACAAATAGAGTTCGTGATAAGATTAGACTACGAGTCGTTCTTCTGGAGTTTATTTGCAGTTTTGCCTCATTGTAAAGTAGGAGGCTATGAGGATCTTTTGTAACAGAGTCATGTTGTAATTCTATAGACATGCCTTGGACCCGCATATGTTTCTGTTGTACCACTCTGAGCGATGTAATACTAGTGGAACGGTGTTTCATTGGTGTTATATCAGACTTGCATACTACACCATGCAGTGGTATGCCGGGTCACCACATTCATGATCTCAGAGATGATTTTGCTCTTAAGGATTTGGGACCCCTTAACTTCTTTTTGAGCATTGAGGTAAAGCAGACTCATGATGGTCTTCGGCTCACTCAAAAAAAATATGATGTTGATATACTTACTAAAGTTGGTATGCTTTAATGTACTACTGCACCCACACCTTTGTCCTCCAGTGAAACATTATCACTGGTTCAAGGAGATCCCCTTGGACCTGAGGATAACACACAGTATAGTAGCATTGTAGGTGCTCTGCAATATCTGACATTGACAAGACCTGACATATCTTTCTCAGTTAATAAGGTCTGCCAGTTTTTGCATGCTCCTACTACCTCTCATTGGTCAGTTGTGAAAAGGATCCTGAGATATATCAAAGGAACTCTGAAGGTTGGTCTTACATTTAGAAGATCATCTTCATTATTGCTGAGTGTTTTTTCAGATGCAGATTGGGCAGGTTGTCCTGATGACAGAAAATCTACTAGAGGCTTTGTTGTATTTCTTGGACCAAATCTCATTTCATGGAGTGCTAGGAAGCAAGCCACAATGTCACGATCCAGTAGTGAAACTGAATACAAGGCAATTGTTGCTGCTACAACTGAGTTGATATGGGTTGAGACTCTACTTAAGGAGCTTGGTATAAAACTGAGGCAAAGACCATGTCTATGGTGTGATAATTTGGGAGCTACATATCTATCTGCTAATCCTGTTTTTCATGCCAGGACAAAGCATATCGAGATAGATTTCCACTTTGTTCGAGAAAGAGTTGCAAATAAAATGCTTGATGTTAGGTTTATTTCCAGCAAAGATCAACTTGCTGATGGCTTTACAAAAGCTCTTCCTGTAAAACTTTTAGATGCTTTCAGGACTAATCTCAACCTCACCCAAGGTTTAGATTAAGGGGAGTGTTAGACATTGTAATATGTATATGTACTGGGTATAGGGTAGTACCCTACCCCTCTACGTATAATCGTTGTAAGCCACGGTTGAGGCTTTTCCAACCCAATATAACACGTATCCGATGCGACCCGCAAGGATCATATCTAGTCCACTAATTCATGCTTTATGATCTGTTGCTAATATAGCAAGTAATCAATACGTTATATATACACGTGGGATACATTTTGCATACAAATATGAATACACGTTTGGTGGGTCAGGGTCTTTATGTGCTGACAGATGCAGCAGCTAGCAGCAGGTACGGACTACGGAGTTGTACCGATGAATTAAAGCTCTGGCACATGGATTTTCAAACACCCCGAGTTAGTATGATTTAATTCTAAGGGCCACTTCTTTTCGGCTTCTTCAGCGGCTTCTGGAAGAAGCTTCTCCCCACCAGCTTCTCCCAGACTAGAATATAAGCTTTAGGGTCCGGGCTTCTGGGAGAAGCTGGTGGGGAGAAGCTTCTCCCAGAAGCCACCGGAGAAGCCCAAAAGAAGTGGCCCTAAATGCAGTTGCTTTGCGTACTGTTTTCAAACACCCCGAGTTAGTATGATTTAATTCTAAATTCTCTGAGTGGACTTGTTTTCAACCTCGCGCGTACCCGGGTTCCGTTCAGTGTTTTCGGTACCCGATGGCTTCAACGAGCCTATCGTTTCCGCCACAAACTTCCACAATGTCCTCTTGTTCGTATACGCGTTTCTGCCGGGCCCCCACTGTTACACCAACCCTGAAAGGATACCACCTTTGTGCAACATATCTCCTCATTGAGCTGTTGCTAGGATCCTGCACAAAGCAAAGAAGAGGGAAGCTAGCAAAGGCACCTCGCAACAATCCTCGCCGGGAAGCTAGCTAGCCAGCTTTCACACAGGACTAGACCGCCACAGACTCAACTAGCTACTCTGCCCGGGCCACCCGTCGACCGATCGGAGCTGGGGAGATCTGGCCTCTGGGCGTCGATCGAGCTGAAGGAGACGACCATGTCCGGTGAGTCAACCCTTAATCTTCACTTCCTCGGTGCAACTCCTCACATCGTGCTCTCACTTCCCTCAGATAGGCAGGTTGAACATGGACTAGCTAGTGGTCGGTGAAGTTCACTGCAAGCTTTAGTGCTTTTTCTGAAGGTGCTTATCAGGAGAATATATAGCCAAGGAGGAACAATTCATGGCAGAATCTGCTGTCAGAATCGTGGTTGGGAGCGTGGGCAATCTCGCTGTTCAAGAGACCAAATTCTTATGCGGAGTCAACCTTGAAGTGGGGTTCCTGAAAGATGAGCTGATGCGGCTGCAAGCCTACCTGAGAGATGCCGACAGCAAAAGGAGATCAGGAAATGAAAGAGTTTCTGTTTTAGTGAGCCAGATTAGAGCTGCAGCGTACGAGGCTCAGAATGTTATTGAAGCTGCAGATTACATGGATAAAAGAAACAGGCAGAAGATGGGATTCATGGGCGCCATTTCAAGGTATGCTCGCTTACCAAGTGACTTGGCGACCCTTCGAAAAGTTGGTGCTGAAATCCAACACGTGAGAAGGAAGCTCAATGAGATATTTCAAAGTGCGGATCGTCTGAAAATTGATTTGGATAATATTGTTGTAGTTGAAAATGAGTTTCCACAAGATTGCAATCAGTTTCACCCGAGTTTTGATGATGATCTTGTCCTAGTTGGTTTTGAGGATGAGCATGAAGAAGTAGTAGATAAATTAGTTGATAATGAGAAGATGCTAAGTGTTGTCTCCGTGGTTGCCATGGGTGGGGCAGGGAAAACAACGCTGGCTAAAAAAGTCTACACATCATCTAGAGTCAAACAACACTTTGAAGTAGCTGCATGGGTGACCGTGTCTCAGACATTCAAGGGCATTGATTTACTCAAGGATATCATGAAACAAATAACAGGGGGCGCATATGATTCAACGAATCTTATGCAGGAGTTTGATGTCGGAAAGAAGATTAGGGATTTTTTGTTTAAAAAGAGATACTTAGTAGTTCTCGATGATGTGTGGGAAACAGACACATGGGACCAATTAAATAGAACAGTTGAAGCCTTTCCAAATGAAGATAATGGTAGTAGATTACTGCTAACCACACGGAAGGTAGATGTTGCAAATCATGTTGAAAGGCCAACCCATGTTCATGCTCTGAAGCACTTAAACGAAGATAAAAGTTGGAAACTATTTTGTAGCAAAGCTTTTCCATCATACAAAAGGTCTGTCATGCGTGACGTGGCTGAGTTTCAAAAAATCGGGAGAAAACTAGCAAGCAAATGTGATGGATTGCCACTTGCGCTTTCTGTTTTGGGTGCTTATCTATCAAAGAATTTGAGTATACAATCATGGTCTAATGTATTACTAGGTTGGCCGTCGACCAAAAATGTAGATATGATGCGAGGCATACTAGCTCGCAGTTACAAGGACTTGCCAAATCATCATCTAAAGTCATGTTTCTTTTATCTCGCTTCTTTTCCTGAGGATTTTCAAATAAAAGTCTCTGTTCTTATCAAACTATGGATAGCCGAAGGCTTCGTTCCGCTTGCACCAAAACATAAACAGGAAGAAACAGCACACATGTATGTAGCTGAGCTAGCTCAAAGAAGTTTGGTACAGGTTACTAGAAGAAGCATGGCACATGGATGGATTGAGGAAATAAGGGTTCATGATATTTTCAATGTTTAAAATAGCCGGCTACAGAATATAGCCGCGGCCTCCCAAAACAGCTATAGCCCGGCTATAGCCTGGCTATAGCCGGCTATTTAAGGACTTTAACACCTTTTAGCGGGCTAATGCAGTTAGCCGCACCATGCGGGAAAGGCTATAGCGGGCTATAGCCCGGCTATAGCCGGCTATTTTAAACTATGGATATTTTACATGAGTGGTGCATAGAAGAGGCAAGACAAGATAGTTTTCTTGAAGTCCTCCACGAAATTTCAGGTCATGTTGCTTTTCATATACTCCCTCCATTCCACGAAATATCTTCGTAGGACGGATGGATTACTTATGTTTTGTATTTTAGTAGTACTGAAATTCCATAAAATCCACTCCTAAGACACCAATTTAATTTAGTCCTCTATTAAAATTAACGCTCATTTACTTACCTTGAGTGTATAAACTGTTTTATTTTTATCTACTCAATTTTGTTAATTTTTTATTCGAGGAGCACCATTACCTCACATACATATCAGTGTTTTTTTTCAGAGAACTGCCAAAACTATCCTGATAGAGAAATTAGTGTATACACAGATGTTGTCAAAATTTTCAAATTAGAAATCAGTGTTTTACCGTTGTTGAACACTTGAAGGTGCACCCTAACTGAATGGTGTAGGAGAATATGCCTCCCTGTAATTGGCAATGTCGAGAAATCTCTCATTGATATATGTCCTGATTATATGGCCTTATGCTGACAAACGTTAAATGGAAAACAATTGCAGGACAAGTCAGTGGACAGTCAACTGATATGATGATACCATATCGTTCTTCTTATCAAGTATTGGATGGTCATATTTTGCAGGCAGCACCTAATCTCCGAGCTCTGATTGGCTTTCAACTTCGATCAATATCTCTCCTTAAACTCAGATTTCTCCGAGTTCTTCATATTGAAAGATCAAGGGTAGGGGATTTCACTAGTGCAATTGGTGGGTGTATTCACCTAAGATGCCTCATGTTGATTAGATGTGAAGACGTTACTCTCCCTTCCTCAGTCGGACAACTCCTTTACTTGCAAACTATTGATATGACTGGCACACACTCAGCAATACCAAAATCGTTGTGGGATATCCCTTCTCTAAGGCATGTTTGCCTTTCTAATGGATTTTCTCCACCAAAGCGTCTTCAACAAAAGGAGCTCCAGACATTCCAATTAGAACTTGGATCTTCTAACAGTAAATGCTACAATCTTAACATGGTGAAGTTTTTGAGCAAAATGACTCAACTAACAACCTTGTCGTTGAGGTCGAAAAAATATCAATATATGCTCGTTGAAATGATGACTGTAATTGCAAACATGCCACGCCTGGTTGATGTTCACCTCTACAGATTGAGTGTGCTTGATACACTCCCCGAGAGCCATCACTTCCCACAAAACCTACGAAGTTTCGATCTATCTGCCGTTAGAATTGAACAAGACCCGATGACGGTGTTGGACAAGCTTCATTGTCTGGTGGTTCTGAAGTTGGAGGGGTACAGCGGCCGAACCATCTCATGCTCTACTCCAGGCTTTCCTTGTTTGCAGAACTTACAACTCATTAACTTTCTTTATCGAAAAAATTAACTTTCTTTACGCTGAGGAGTGGAAGATCGAGACTGGGGCCATGCCAAAGCTCTCTCACCTGACACTCAAGTGGTTCACTAGTTTGAGAAACCTCCCCGAGGGGTTGTTACACCTTCCATCTCTCAGTAAGGTGGAAGTAGACAGTTCTTATGCTGGAGACGAAAGGGTGTTGAAGGAGCTGCAGCAGAAAGGATGCAAGGTAAGAATTCCGTCCATCCTGCCCTCACCATCCTGTCCTAGTTCATTTTATTTTCAGTGATTAATTTCACTTCTTCTGTCCGCGTTCTGTACAAGGATGGAAAGAGACGCTCATATTTAGTTTTATTGGTTTTGTTCGTGGCTTTGCTCTCTATCTTTCCCAGATGCCTTGCTTGTTCGGAGTGAAACTATCTTACATTCTCTTTCTAATTTGCAGGTGATAAAAAGAAGTGTTTAGGCATGTTATTGTTCCCTGGATTCCGAAAGCATTCTTCGACGACAAGAGATGTTGTTTCCAAAACAAGGATGTGTTTGCTTAATTCTGCAGCTCTATCCGTCATGCGTCTAACAGTCTCGTTTGATCAGATATGCCTATTGAGTTTTTTGATTCCACTGTAATAGATAAGATTGGATAACCGGTTTAACCAAACTGGCGTGTTCTGTATTCATGGTGAGCAGAGCACTCACTTTAGTATCAACTCATGTAATGCGTGTCTAATCTAGGCTTTCAGAGGATCATATATTGTATGTTTATAACCGAGGATTTATATGTCGTGCACGTTTATGGATCGTGATACTCTCACTCAGTTCAAAGTTTTAGACCGAGATATCACTCCTTTTGCTTCCAGGTTGGTGGGAAGGGAATCGTTCATTTCCGGTTATTTTATCAATGAACTTTAGCTCTTCATAGCATTTTATTCACCAACTTTCATTAAGGATCTATGGTTTCTTCAGTTATACTATCTAGTTTACTGTTAGACTAACTGTGAAGAATAGCTTATGTTATGACATGGCTGAAGCTTTTCCAAAGTTTTGGAGAAGTTTATCCCACTTTTGTGTTACTATGAAGCGTCTGCAAGTCAAGAACTGAAGCAACCAAATATTATCAGGTTTCAAGTTTCAGTGCATTTTCAGAGATGAATTCAACAGTTCAAGCACATAATGGAAAAAATAATTCAGTGCAAACTAACACAACTTACCAATCGTTTGCTCACATTATCTTGAGTGCATTATCGCTTAAAATTAACTGCATTATGACTACAAATACATTCAGTGTTCAGCACATGTGCATACAACAATTGTCAGTGCAAATTCAGTAGAGATTCAAAACAAGACCACTGAGTGCAAATTAATACAATATTTCACTCTCACAATTCAGGGCAATATCACCGCAAATACATTTCATGTTAAGTACAAATCCACGCAGCATTTGTCGCTACAATTTCAGTACTAATTCAAAACACTCAACATCATGAAAAGTACAGATTACAAGTACATTAGTGAGATTAGATACATAAGCTTGCCGATACAAATCCAGCTTGTGCACTATCAATTCAACTAACTTTCCATTCGCCTCCTCCCAATTCAACTAACTTTCAGTTGGCACCAAATTACGTCCTCACACGTGAGAAAGGGGGAACCACTGCGATATGGTGCTAGCCCTGTGTCGTCGACCCTGCCAGCCCAAGTAGCAAGGCGAGGAGGACACTTCATTCTCTCCTCCTCGAGGTCGTCGTTCGTCGATGACGCCACGGCTGGCCTCGAGGACCTCCTCGACATGGATGATGGCATCCTGTTTGTGGGTTAGTCTCCTCCAAACTTCTTTCGATAGTTTTTTAACATTAAATGTTGTTTTTGATATTTTTTCAAATTAAAGAGCTCCATGAACCATGGGTCTATGTAAATCTTTCTACATGTGTCCTGGCCATCGAAGAAAGTACCCGGACCTTTGCCCCGAGAAAAACAAAAATATGCGGAAAGATGGCTGGTATCACTCTGTCATAACATAACTGTTGGACGCCATTATTCCAGTACGAGCACATTCAGTTAAACAGTGAGGGAACAAGAAAAGTGCAGGCGGTGAGGAAACTAATTAGTGCACCGACAGCCACAATGGTGGCGACAAGACCCACCCATCCATCCTTCATTCACTGACATGAGACACACACAGCTTGCACCTTCGCTTTCATGGCCAACCCATGCATTTCCATTTGATCCTCAAGTTTGCCATCACTGCATGTTGGCCAAGAGAAGAACCCGTTCCCATTCAGTCTCCATTCAGTCTCGTTTGGATGATCGGATCAACGAGCTCCATTCATTCGCACCAGCTATGCCGGCCTACAGTTTGTTGTTTCCCTGTCTGAGCATGTTCAGATTAGGTTAGGTTAGGTCTCCAGTCCCTTTGATGAAGGACAACGTTTGGGACCAGATCCATATGCTATGCAGCAATGCAGAGGCATTTGGTTGTTTGCTCACCGTGCAGCATTCATTCAGTCCCGTCCATACAGTTTGGAAGCTCTCAGGATTTATGTCATTCCGATCGCAGGAACAAGGACCATTCCATATCCTCCTCCGTACCAACCGTCCTCCCTCTTCTCAGTTCAGTTTGTTAGAGCAGTAGCAAGATCCATGAGGAAGAACATTAGGTAACAGCCGATGCTCGGAGCATTCTGGTGCGCCAAAAACACAGTGAGGTACTTGTGCGAACACAAGGACAGATAACAGACTGAACATTGCCGTCTTGGTCGATTCGAACAAGAAACATAACAGCAGAGGTTGGAAATGGGGCTCTGTAGTTTCATTTTTCTCAGACTTGACAAGTCTGTTAGAATCGCATCATGATTCATAACCATTCAGATGTTTGGAACATTCAACCGCACCTACAATGCAGCAAAAATGCTGCGTGCGGTACAAACACAAGGACAGATAACAAACTGAACATGGCAGTCTACGGCTGGAGCAACATAGCAGCAGAGGTCAGCCTGGAGATCAACAGATTCATCTCTCACCAACACAACAAAAATGTTAAGACAGGGAAGCATCATGATTCATCATGTCCAGAGCAGTCGGGCAGGCCATGAAATGCACCAAAGTTGTACAAGTACAGAATGCAGGCACGTCAGAATTCAAACAAAGAAACAGAACAGTAGAGAGTAAACATTGGTGCTCAACAGATCAATCCTTGTTTCAGTTTCCACCGAAGAAGTCAGATAAACCCATACAGGAGTAGTATCTTACATCACTACCATTTAACCAGCTCAACCTTGTTGCGGTAAACAATCCTAGCGGGTTTTCAGTTGACAACAACAACACCAGCATTATCATCTGGCAACAAAAGCACAACAACAAACAAACACACTCAGGGGACTAATAGGACACCGAGCGACGAATCAATCAGCAACGCTTCTCGCCTGCTGCTCCAGGGCGTTATCTTGACAGCAGGAGGCAGGGGGAGGTTGACGAATGGCGAACTTAACTCACTTTGGGGCAGTAGGCTTCCATATGTGTAGTAGTAACCGTTGTCAAAAAAAGGGCAAACGAAAAAATGTAAGCATGACCGGTAGCTTTAGCTTCTATATCTTGGGTGTTTTCTTTTCTGTCGTAGGAGTGGCGGATGGATCTGTTCTCGCCGCGTGCTAGCAGGAGGAGCCCTTGTGGCACGAGAGGACGCCTGCACCGGAGGTGATGGTTCCTACCATGGACGAGGACTTGGCGCCAAGGCTGGAGGCACGCGAGTAGCTGGCCGAGGCGCCAGCTCCCGACGGGGTGAAGAAGGCACCATTCAGCAGGAGGTCGCCCTCCGACCTCCAGTTCCAGCCATTCCAGGTGGTCTGAGCAGTTTCAACCCTCTTTGTCACCTGCGGTTTTGCCAGAAGTTTGTTAGTAAATGAATGTTGATCATGGAACCAACAAACTGTTATGATAAACTGAGATAAGAATACTGTACCTCCTTGGCAAAAGGGTTGGTTGGCGCCAGGTAGCGGTTTCCCTGGCTGTTGATGGTCGGCTCAGCACTCCCTCCGATGGCGTACATCTCCCAGTGGGTGTAGTCATTGTTCACCACATGGAAGTAACCATGCCTGCACCTGAAACAATGGGAATTCAAACAAAGACAAGAGTTACTCCAACGACATTTGAAATATGAAGCAGAAAAAGGATAGCTTTCATCTATGTTGACAGTACATTAATTGGGGAGATCATCAGTAGCTGGTGCATTCATAAAAGAAGATCACACTTCAGTCACTGAATTTACCTTGGCATTCTCTGAATGAGTCCCTCTCCAAAATGGTTGAAAGCTATTGTGACCTGCATTGCCTTGTCCTTCAGATAGGAGTCACTGTGACCCAGGAGCATCACCTGCATACATTGTTTCAGTTACCATCTCTCGGTGATGAATCTAAGCAAATCTGTTTGCACATATAAAACGCCAAAAGAATGCATGTGAGATGCTGCAACAGAAGATAAAAATGCAGAGTACAGCCAACCGACAATTGCTGCTTAGATTTGCAAGAACACCAATTCACATGGAACCTATGCTAAACTACAGTTCTGCTGGTAGAAAACAAACAGGTACTTTCACATGCGCCAAACTCTGTAGATTCTATTGGCTTTGATTGGCAGAACATCAATTAACATGGACAATCAATTATTGCAGGCTCAGAAACACATGAGTGGAGTAGGATCTAGGATAGGATGTCGGTAGTACCTCATTGTGGTGGGTGAAGTAGTTGTTGGACACAGTGATGGCAGTGGATCCCATGATGGCATCTACGAGGCCGTCGGCGCAGTTGGAGAGGGAGCAGTGGTCGACCCAGACATGGCTGGACCCGAAGATAGACACAGCATCGCCGTCGGCCATTGTCCTCCACCCGTAGTGGCTCGGCGAGCTGCGCACCATGGCATTGCCAGTAGGCCTGCAGTCGTGGATGTGCAGGCCATGGATGATGACGTTGGTAACATACTGGATGGTGAGGCAGGCACCATTGGCGATGTGCACGTTGGCACCCCGTCCATCGATGGTCTTGAAGCTGTTCATGATGAGCTCCTGCTTGAGGGTGATGACCATGTCACGCTTGAAGATGATCCACAGCGGCTCATCCTGGATGACAGCGTAGCGGAGGGTGCCCTTCTTCGGGGTCACGGGATCATCATCGCCGGAGTCAGTGACCACATAGATCTTTCCATCGCGACCGCCAATGGCATTGCGGCCAAAGCCAATGCCACAGTCGGCGAGGCGTTGCCGGTTGTTGTGCCAGTCGGGGTCGCAGCGCCAGCAGTCGTCGATCGGGTTCCCCGTCCCGCACGACAGGTAACCCCCCAGGTTCCTCCGGGCGGTGCTGTTCCTTATCGACCTGGGCATTCAAACAGTAAGAGTTTCAGTTGAAGTTCAGATCACACGTTGTATAATTCTGAGGCAGCTATATGAATTTGCAGTTCAGGAGGTGTGAGTGTGACATCCAGACAGCACATAACAGCAGTGCACAGTTTGATAATGATCAATGCATTAAAGCTACAATTCAGTCAGAACCTCATGGTAAAACAGCTCTGAATTAGCTCATGATTTACTCATTACAAATCTGCAGTTCAGGAGAAGTGACATGTAGTTTGATGATCCATGCATGTACATTCAGGTACAGAATTACAGTTGACAAGGTGCATGTTTCTACACTTTTCAGAGCAAATTAATTCCTTATTCAGTAAGGTTCTATTACCGCTGTTTCATCTCACCAAATCTGACCGCTGTGTCACGCGCTAGCTACATTATTATCAAGAACAATTGTCCAGAAAACAAATTCAAGAGCAAGAAGAGTTCTTTGTGCATGTTATTACTTGGTTCCTCTAGAGTAGTACAGTACAGCCCAAGAAAGTTCCTGAAATGTGAATTCACCTGCTGTTACCAGCTCTACCAGCAGATCGTGGTTACCAAAGGAGTAGAGTGAGTGAGGATGGGGAAAAGATTGATTAGGTGGGCGTGGGGTTGGCTAAGGTTTCTGGTGAGCGACATCAATGAGTCGCGTCTGGCCACGGTGGCATGGCAAGGCAGGCAGGGGCACATGAGTGTGCAGTCGTGAGAACGTGGTGTGTCACTACTCACTCCTACTGGCCACCAGTGTGAAAGTGTGTGTGGGTCGGTCGCTGTGATGTGCTGTGGTGAGTGAGAGAGATCGTCGTAGAGATGCCAGAAGAAGAAGAGGGGAATGAAGCCGAGTCTCTGTTGTTGCCCGCCTCTCCCTTGGAGTAGTAGTACTACACAGCAGCACGTCGAGGGCGCATGGCATGTGGGGTCTCCACGTGACCCTGCTCCTCTGCTGGGACCACATGACAGTGCGAAGGCCCACCTTGCAGGGCAAAGTACGCCACCGCACTGCACACAGCCTACTACAGTGATCTACACTCCCTCCTTGGATCGAACCGGATCTTCCCTTTTTCTTTTAACATCGTGGTGAGGCTGTAAGTGGGCCCAGAAGGAGTGCTCGGTTCCTGCTCCGGCTCCGGCGGTGGTCGTGGTAAAAGAGTGGACAAAAAGGCTACCGACACTGCCCTGCTGCTACTGATAAAAGATGGAGTGGCATAAATGAAGACGAATGCCTAGAAGAAGAAAAAAGGGGCTAGTAGTAGGAGCAGGATAAAAGAAGCAAAGAGTGTACTGCGGTCACAAGAACCAACGACTGAAACTGCAATGGTAACCACCACTATTGTAAGAAGAAGCAGATCTAGTACAAGTACAAGTACTAGTAATGCTGGTTACAGCTCAAAAAAAAAGTAGTGCTGGTTAGCTTGGCCCATCTTTTCCCGTTCTTGATTTGTGGTTAGCTGAGGCAGAGAGAAGCAATTAAGTGAGGAGGAAAGCGACGTACATGTGCACCTGCGAGACCACCGTTTCCGGATCACGCACAGCGCCGGCCACCGTCGGCACGTCGGCGTCTTCGTCGGCGACGTCGGTCCTGCAGAGCAACAGCAGCGTAATTGCAGGTGAGACATCAGATAGCACATGTTACTGACAGCGGTAGCAAAGTTCAGTGTACTGCCATCAGAAGAAGAGCGGCAGCGATATTCACTGTACTGCTCATGCAATGGAACGGAACGGAACGGATGATGATGTAAATTGATTAGTTAGTCGTTGGCAGCAGGTAAAAAAGTCTCGAAATTCCTCGTACAGGAACACGTACTAGGAGTACTACCCCAGTGTTAACGCAGGCAGGATCGGAACGGAATGCAGTGTGATTAAGCGGGAACTAAAGAAGTGTAGCGGGTGAGTGATGGATGGATCATCCATGATGATCGATCCGTGCGTGCTGTGCTGTGCTGTGCGGCTCTAGGCGTGGGTTTGGGGTTTGGTCGGTCGCGGGGCCAAAAGTAAAAAGATTGTAAATTGATTTTTGTACCGCTAGGGAACATCGCTCTGTGCACGCCGGAGTGTACACAGAAGCTGAGTACAGTAGGTAAACTAAAGCAGGATGACACTGGAAGGGACGCGGAGCAACGGGGGCTCGCTTCTTTTGGTGGGGTACCCACCCTTGTTTTCTTTCTTCTTCCAAAAGTCCTTCACCGCCTTGACCGTGGCCGGTGCAGGCTCCAGGACGGCTGTCTCCGTCTAATTACCGAACTACCCCCTCCTGCCACCGTAACGAACTCACCCTCCCCACATTAACTCATCAATCACGGAGAGAAAAAAAGGAGAATATCTGCTACCACTCTGCTTTGATCCATTCCAGATTCCAACCCAGCGTACGCGTTACTACAGCTCTAATCCAACCCAACTGCCTAACCCGCCGCTAATTTCAAATTTTGGGCTTCCGAATTTTTCGTGCCGCTGCGCGTGCAAGGAAAAACCCTTTTTTGGGGGAACCGAAACGAAATTTTATTCCGTTGCGGCGGACGGAGAACCCGACCGGCGGTGGTGTGTGCACAGCACCGGATCTGGTGTGCGAGCTGGGGAAAAATAAAGGTGGACCTAGCGCAGCCGACGCCCAGGATGCGTCGTCGGGGGCGTTGGATGGAACGGAACTAGGAAAAGCGACGGGATTTGGGGGCTAGTACGACACGAAGCGCTCACCTCGCCGATGTCGCCGTCGAAGCCAGCCGTGACGTCGAGTCCCGCAGCCACCGCCTCGCGCCGGTCGCCGCCCTCGTCACCGTCGTCGCCGCGGATGTCGTCCCGGCCCTGCCAACACAAACAAGAACCCGGATGGAATCAGACGCCGACGCGACGCGGTGCGGAAAAATAGGAAGCGAGGGCGGCTGCACCAACTGGAAAACCCTCCCTCCGAGGACGACACAAATTTCGAAACAGCGCCGCGGAAAGGGGAAAAAATAGGTTGAGCCGCTCCCGGCGGCGGAGCTCGCGAGCGCGCCGGCATTGCGTGACAGGTACGGAGGGGGCGGCCAGGGGAAGGCGTAGGCATAATTACCTGAGCCGCCCGCTGGGGAAAGTCGCCACGCCGCTGCCGCTGCCCGCGAGGACTCCAACAAGGAGCAGCACGGAGACGGCCCCGAGCGCCGCCGCCGCCCACCTCCTTCTCGCCACCGCCTTCGTCAGACCCGCTTCTCCCGCCATTGCCGCCGCCGCCAGCGCGCTCTCCCTCTCGCTCCGCTCTCAAAAACCGGTGGAGGGAGGGAAAGGGAAATTTTGGGGAGAATTGACGGAGGGAGGGGGCGGGCACGGATGGGGAAGTGGAGAGGCTCCGGGCGCCGCGCCGATTTATACCCTCGGCCGCCGCTCTGCTCCGGGCTTGTACTCCTACCACCAAACACCGCATTGCCCCTACCGTTTAGCTCTTTAGCATATCGGTCCCTAGATTTGGCTCTACGAGGGATATGGATGCGAATACTGGACTGTCTAGGGGGTGCGCTTTTGGGTGGTTAGCTCAGCTGCCAACGTATCTAAACGGCCACACCCGCCGATTAGTGGCAGTGTTTACAAGGTTTAATTAAGCATGAGCTAACCGCGTGCAGTCAGCAAAAGTCACAGCCGTACTATAGTGTACTCCAAGTGGGCTTCTATTCTTCTTCGTCTATACTACTAATTGGAATCGCTCGCATCACAAGCCTTGCCTCTAAATGCACATTATCATTTGCAAGTACTGGTGCCGCTAACCATCCGCAAATGCAACTCTAGCAGGCCCGTAAACAGCACAAAATCTCCAAACATTTTCTGTTTATAGTTTTGATAAAAACATTATCAATTCAAGATTCCGTAAAACTAGCAAGACCTACAATTTTTTTTTCTAAAAGCGAGGTGTGATTACCGACGAGCGGGTGGATCAAGGGTCGGGAAGGCGAAGAAAAATGACTCGCATCGGCTAGTCGGCGCAATGTTGCTTGACTGCGACTACTTCAACGACGACACAAGGCATACTGGCAAGGATTTTCGGCGGCGATACAGTATGATGTGGGTTGCGTTCCTGTGTGAGAGGTTTTTTTTTGGTTGAACATAGAAAGGCCTCGAGAGGCCTAGAAGCTGCATTGATAAGCAACATGTGTACAATTACAAAGAGGCCCTCCAACTTCTATTGTCCTGCAAAACCTTAAATTTGAGGATAAGGCCTCTAACTTTAGAAAAAGAACCCTAGAACAAAAACATCGAAAGCAATCGTCGTCGACCAAAGGGCACGAGCTGCGCCGAGGGCCAAGAGGGTGATGCCCGTTGTTCTCTTCTTGCCGACGAAGAGCCAAAGTCACCGGCCATCTCCGCACCTCCGAGGACAAACCACTTGGAGGCGGGTTGATGGCGAGCTCCAGCGATTGGCCCGAACACAGAGCCTCCAGATGGAGGTTGGACTCCTGCGGATGAACTCTCCAACGAGTAGCTGCAGCCAAACTTCTCCACCATCTTCCTTCTCCGGAGAGGGAAACGCCCAGCAACCTCCTCCCCTCGCCTCCAAGGCCGGCTAGAGGAAGCCACCATGTGCCTGAACTCCAGAACCAGACAAGGCATAAGACCACGGTCTATCGGGATGAGCAGTTCCCATCTTCTCCACATCCAGCTTTGACTATATAAACAAGGATGCAAGAAGAAGGAACCCTAAAAATCTGCAGATCTCACCTCAAAGGTATGCATCTCTACTAAAAAATACTGGGACAAGGCCAAACTCCACATGGTTAATACTAGAAGAACTACTATCTACAGAGAGAAGTCGGCCTCCTCTCCCTCGTCTCCTCCGGTCGGCGAGGCCGCGGAGGGAAAGGGGAGAGGAGCTGGTGACAAAGGAGGGACTCTCAAGGAGCGGGTCTGGAGAGAGGGAGAGAGAGGAAGGAATGAAATGAGAGCCCTACGTTAGAGGGTATGACGCCTACTTAATGTGCAAGAAAGATTGCACCGAATTGTGGGGCTTCTCAAAAGTTTAGAAGTGCACAACTAATCTGCGATGTGCTGTATATGGAGCTTCTCCAGATATACAAGAATCATTTAGAATGATCCAATCGAGCAGTTGTGGGAGAGGAGCGGAAACGCCGCGCGTGGGAGGGGAGGCCCGGTTCTCTCTTTTGCGTGTGTCTTAGTCCTATGTTTTTTAGGTTCCTCTAGCGGCATCACGGTGGGGCAGACGTTGATGGTGCTTCTAGGGATAATTTTCTTCCAGTCCATGTCCATGCTCGTTGAAGGTGTTGCTGACGCTGACGAGAGGCTTGTGGAGTCCAATTTATTGGAGTGGTTTTCGATCTTCCGCTGATGGGCTGCTCTTGGAGCGCGGTGGTTTTGAATGTTGCGTGTTTGCAGAAGATTGCCGGGGCCGCTTAGCCCATCAACTCGTCATGGTTGGGGCACCCCATAGAGCGGACCAACTGCTAGTGGTTTTCTCTTCTCCAGCAACGGCGAAGGACATGTGTTTTCGGTAGTTGCGACAACGACGACAGTTTGTAGCAGTGCAACCGGTTTATTGTGTTATGTTGCTTTGTATGTGTACCGAGTTTGCATTGTTATGTTCACGAATACAAGAAGTAATGTATGCGTATGGGTGTACATCTTTGAAAAGAAACGCTGCATGGTTCTTCAACAAGTTGAATTGCAATTTATTTCAATTATTGTAAGATAATCTAATTTCTATGCTTTGATTACTGTGTGAAACAATTTATATTTTTGATAGATGTAACATTGTTTCAATTGTTGCTTACACCTATGAAAAATGTTATAATTTGATAATAAAAAAATCAACAAAAAATTGACGGCTGGTTGTATTGGGTTCTTTGCTGCTTGACGCCCGTCCGTGTACCAAATGACCCTTGTGATGTGGTCTATTTTAGCGCGCCGGTGAATATGCTCTAAGAACATCTCCAGTCGCGTCACCCAAATTGTCCCGTAAAGCGCGCCGAATCGAGCGTTTGGGGGACGTGTTTTATTCTTGTCGCGTTTGGGGGACGTCGCTCCCCAGTCGCGTCCACCAAACGCCTCCCCCAAACATTAAATAAGGATTTTTGAAAACACAACCATTTATTAAATATAGCATACAAATAAATATGTTTGCGGAGATTGTTTTTAAATTAAAATACAACGAACAATAAAAATAACAAAAAATAGGGCTAGATCAATGTGCCGCGGCTTTGATCCTCCATAAATGTTCAACGAGATCAGCTTTAAGTTGATCGTGAACAGTGTTGTCACGGATCTCTGCGTGCATGGCTTGGAAATCAGCAAAATCTGCAGGCAACTCATGATCAACCTCCACAAGAGGGCATTCACACTCATAGGGACCAACATGTGACCTGGCATGATTCTTGCGGTCATCCTCGATAATCATGTTGTCCACGATCACACAAGCCTGCATCATCTCCCATATTTGGTCCACATTTGATCGTGAGACCAGCTTAGAACAGGGTACCGAACAATTGCAAATTAAGCTTCAAGCACACCTCCTGCTCGACGTCCCTCCTGCAAGTCTCCTGTCGTGTAGCAAAGTGGGAATTCTTCTAACCTGATGGATTAGAGATTGTTTTGACAAAACTGGCCCATTCTGGATATATACCATCGGCTAGATAATAGCCTTTGGCATATTGGTGGTCATTGATCTCATAGTTGCATGGTGGAGCATGCCCTTCCACTAGTCTGCACCGGAGACTGCTGCAACACGTTGATATCATTGTGTGATCCGGCCATGCCAAAGAAAGAATGCCAAATCCACAGTCATAATCCCACAACACCACACCGCAATATCCATGACGCCCTTTGTATATACCTTGCCAAGCAAACGGGCAGTTCTTCCATCCCCGGCCAGTGCATGCAATCGATGCTTCCAAGCATTCCAGGAAATCCTCTGGTAGCATTTTGTGCCATGATCCCTGCAGTCTCTTCCTCGGTTAGCCATCTCAAGTAGTATTTGCCAAACTTTCCCACCACAGCTCGGCCAAACTTGTACATGCACTCAATGGCAGTAGACTCACTCATGCAAAGACAGTCGTCCTGTGTATTGGCAAGTACTCCGTATGCAAGCATCCTCATGGCGGCGGTGCACTTCTGAATCGACGAGAACCCGACATCGCCTACAGCGTCGTGCTTGAGCTTGAAGTAGGGGTTGAACTCTCGAACGCCATGGAGGATATACATGAACACACAACCCTTGCTCATCCTATACCGGCGCCGAAAATTGTCGGCATGGTATGCCCCTCCATCCTCTGCCGGGGCTTCGACTTCTTTCTTCCCGGCCTTGATCCTCCGCGATGCGTCCTCTTCCTCTTCTCCGCCTCGGCATTAAGCACGTCCTGGAGGGCCGCGATGATCAGCAAATGCTCTCGGAGGTCGTCGGTCGAAGGCTTGCTCATCCTCCAGCAGTAGGGCAATCATCTCGTCGTTGTTATCCATGTCTGAAGTAAAATCAATGGTTAAAATTGCTCCGCGGTAGACGACGCAACTAACAGCGCCCAATCGCGCGTACCTGGCAAGTCGTCGAGCACCTTGTGTGCACGGAGGTGGGGCGGATTTGACGCCGCGTTCTGTGACGCGCGTGCGAAGCAGCGGCGGCGGGACGACCGGCGAGAGTGCTAGCCGTGACGATGGTGCCGCTCTCAGAAGAGATTCAGTCGTCCAAACGGCCGACAAATCCAGCGGCGGCGGAGGGATGAGAGGCGCGGGAGGGAATGAGCGACAAGAAAAAAAAGGCGCGAACCAACGGTTTATGGAAATAGTCGCTGACATGTGGGAGCCCGCCTCACTTTTTGTTGTGTCCGGCGTGCCCGGAGCATCCCCTGTGGGGCGGAGATGGCCTCGGGGTGCCGGACACCGTATCGGGGCGCACCGGACAATAAACGCCTTTGGGGGACGCGGCTAGGAACGTTTTTTTATCTAGCGCGCTCTAAATCTTTTTGAGAGAGACTTTGGGGGACGCGACTGAAGATGCTATAAGAAACTTTGCAGCAGGACAAGAGGTCAATAGGATGCAGGTGTTTGTTTTGTTGAAATATTGGGCCCACTTTTAGTGGCACAAATTAGATTTCAGTTTTTCCTATAAATCTCAAAGCCCACATAGTGGCAGCCTTGTGAGTTTGAGCCCAAGTTGGTGGCAGCTCACTAGGGAGTGGCAAGAGGTGGGAAGTTTAGTCCCACATGGAAAGTTGGGAGGAAGTTAGACCACCTTATAAGGTGGGTTGTTCCACCACTAGTAAGTGAGTGAGAATAGGAGTGCTACACGCGCTCCTCCTCCTCCTCGCTCGCTCGTCTCGACACGACGCGCCGCGCTCGTGGTGAGTGGATTGAGCCTCGAGCCGAGACTTTCCTTACTTTTTGCAGCTCAGGAAAACGAACAGAGTCCTAGACGGACGCGTCGCAGTTAGTCGGTTCGGGTCGCTCCGGATCGTGGGCTATCTGTAACCGACTCGAAACGTTCGTGCGACGTGGCGTGGCCCACGTTGCCTAGGGTTTCCCGAGCCTATATAATCTCTTGCCCGGCTACCGCGAAACACACTGAATACACGAGTTAGGGTTTCCACCTCTCTCTGCTTGCGCCGCCATCGTAGTCTACTCCATCCCGCGCGCTGACGTGCATCGGCGAACGGGAGAGCAGGTCTCTGATACGTCTCTGACGTATCGATAATTTCTTATGTTCCATGCCACATTATTGATGTTATCTACATGTTTTATGCACACTTTATGTCATATTCGTGCATTTTCCGGAACTAACCTATTAACAAGATGCCGAAGTGCCGTTCTTTTTTCTGTTTTTTGGTTTCAAATCCTAGTAACGAAATATTCTTGGAATTGGACGAAATCAACGCCCAGGGTCCTATTTTGCCACGAAGCTTCCAGAAGACCGAAGAGGAGACGAAGTGGGGCCAGGAGGTGGCCACACCCTAGGCGGCGCGGCCTAAGCCCTGGCCGCGCCGACTGTAGTGTGGGCCTCGTGCCGCCTCTTGACCTGCCCTTCCGCCTACTTAAAGCCTCCGTCGCGAAACCCCCGTCCGAGAGCCACGATACGGAAAACCTTCGAGACGCCGCCGCAATCCCATCTCGGGGGATTCAGGAGATCGCCTCCACCCTGCCGGAGAGGGGATTCATCTCCGGAGGACTCTACGCCGCCATGGTCACCTCCGGAGTGATGTGTGAGTAGTCTACCCCTGGACTATGGGTCCATAGCTAGCTAGATGGTTGTCTTCTCCCCATTGTGCTTCGTTGTCGGATCTTGTGAGCTGCATGATCAAGATCATCTATCCGTAATTCTATATGTTGCGTTTGTTGGGATCCGATGAATAGAGAATACTTGTTATGTTGATTATCAAAGTTATGTCTATGTGTTGTTTATGATCTTGCATGCTCTCCGTTACTAGTAGATGCTCTGCCAAGTAGATGCTTGTAACTCCAAGAGGAGTATTTATGCTCGATAGTGGGTTCATGTCTCCGTGAATGTGACAGAAATCTCTAAGATTATGGATGTCTTGTTGCCACTAGGGATAAAACATTAGTGATATGTTCAAGGACGTAGTTACTGATTACATTACGCGCAATACTTAATGCAATTGTCTGTTGTTAGCAACTTAATACTGGAGGGGGTTCGGATGATAACCTGAAGGTGGACTTTTTAGGCATAGATGCATGCTGGATAGCGGTCTATGTACTTTGTCGTAATGCCCAATTAAATCTCACAATACTCATCATAATATGTATGTGCATGGTCATGCCCTCTTTATTTGTCAATTGCCCAACTGTAATTTGTTCACCCAACATGCTGTTTATCTTATGGGAGAGACACCTCTAGTGAACTGTGGACCCCGGTCCAATTCTCTATCTGAAATACAATCTCTGCAATCTTGTTCTCTGTTTTCGCAAACAATCATCATCCACACTATACATCTAATCCTTTGTTACAGCAAGCGGTGAGATTGACAACCTCACTGCTTCGTTGGGAAAAGTACTTTGGTTGTGTTGTGCGGGTTCCACGTTGGCGCGGAATCTCGGTGTTGCGCCGACATCCCGCCGCCATCAACTTTCAACGTGCTTCTTGGCTCCTCGGTTCGATAAACCTTGGTTTCATACTGAGGAAAACTTGCTGATGTACGCATCACACCTTCCTCTTGGGGTTCCCAACGGACGCGTGCTGTACGCGTATCAGTCTCCGGAACCACTCGTCCTTGCGATCCTGTACGGGAGAGGGCGAATTAGGTTTTTGGGAAGCGCTCGCGACTGCTCAAGCTCTTCATCATGGGTCGCCTTCCGTCCAAGTCGGGCGGTGCTGCCTACCATCGTCTTCAACGCCGTCTACTTCGACCCGTCGTCCCCGTCGTCAACAACGTTGTCATCAACAACGTTACTACCGCGACATCATCTGCTACACCTCCACCGCCACCTCCACCAGATCGGTACGTGCAACATATCTCGATCTGTTTAGCGATGGATGTTGTACTGTTTGCTCTGCTACTGTTCATGTTGATCACTACATCTAGTATGTTCGAGTTTCACATGTTAGTAGTTCTTGTTGTCATGCTTAATATTCTGGAATTAATCATGGAAATGGTGCCTAATTATCCAACAATCCAAAAACCTAATTGTAGGCAATTTCCGAGTTAACAATGGCTGGTTTTGCTGATGCACCGAGGCCGAATAAGTTTACCGTGTGCACTTTAAGAGGTGGCGGTATAAGGCCATGCTCGGCTTACTCATCGAAAGTGTTCGAGGTTACTGATGGTTTACTGAAGGAACTATATCGACCAAGATCGAACAAGTTCAAGAAAAAACAATAATCTCTTCGTCGGATGCGTTCTAAGTATTCTTGCTGATCGTCTGTGATGTGTACATGCACATAACGGATGGTAAAGAGCTCGGGATGCACTGAATGCTAAGTTCGGTGCAACCGATGCAGTTGAACGTACATCATGGAGAGCTTCCATGACATCAGGATGGTTAACAACCGTTCCGTAGTCGAACAAGCTCATGAGATACGGTGCATTGCGAAAGAGCTTGAACTCCTTAAGTGTGCCTTACCTGACAAGTTTGTGGTTGGATGCATCATCGCTAAGTTGCCCCTTCATGGAGGAACTTTGCCACAACTCTCAAACACAAGAGACAGGAGATATCAGTTGAAAATCTGATAGCATCTCTTGATGTTGAGGAGAAAGCTCGGGCTAAGGATACTGAGAAAGGAGAGGGTCAGTCTAGCGCCAACATGGTGCAGAAGAAACCCTACAGCAAGAACAAAGGGAATAACAAGCCCTCCTTCAATAAGCCTATGAAGACTACAACCTTCAAGAAGAAGAAGATGATAAACAAAGCAGATCTGAGCTGCTTTACATGTGGAGAGACTGGCCACTTTTCTAAGGACTGTCCAGAGAGGGCAGACCGCAAGAAAAGGCGAGGCAAGTCAACACGGTGACCGCTAGCAATGCTGATGGGTACGGTAATCTCTTTACTGTTCTTTCGGTATTTCAATCTCCATGTTGGTGGATTGATACAGTGCTAATGTTCATGTGTGTGCTGACATATCCATGTTCACTTCTTACCAGGTCGCCCGGGATTCTTCCGTCTTGATGGGGAATGGGTCACATGCTTGTTCGTGGTGTTGGCACGGTAGATCTGAAGTTCACTTCGGGAAGATCGTGCAGCTGAGGAACGTGCAGCATGTCCCTACTATGAACAAGAATCTCGTTAGTGGCTCCCTTCTATGCGAGATGGGTTTAAGGTTGTTTTAGAGTCGAATAAAGTAGTTGTTTCCAAGTTTGGACAATTTATTGGTAAAGGCTATGAGTGCGGAGGCTTGTTCCGCTTTTCGCTTTCTGATTTCAGTAATAAGTCCGTGAACCATATATGTGGCAATGTTAGTGATGATACCAGTGTTTGGCATTCTCGTTTATGTCACATTAATTTTGGTTTAATGACTCGGCTATCCAGTTTAAGTTTAATTCCGAATTTCACCATTGCCAAAGGTTCTAAGTGCCATAGTTGTGTGCAATCAAAGCAACCTCGGAAGCCTCACAAGGCGGAGGAGAGAAACTGGCACCTCTAGAACTCATACATTCTGATCTATGCGAGATGAATGGTGTGTTGACAAAAGGTGGAAAGAGATATTTCATGACATTGATTGATGATGCGACTAGATTTTGCTATGTTTATTTGTTGCGAACTAAAGATGAAGCTTTAGACTACTTTAAAATTTATAAGGCTGAAGTTGAAAATCAACTAGAGAGAAAGATCAAGCGTCTTAGGTCGGATCGTGGTGGCGAATATTTTCCTAAAATCTTTGATGAATTTTGTGAGGAACATGGCATTATTCATGAGAGGACGCCTCCCTATTCACCCCAATCAAACGGGGTTGCCGAGAGGAAAAACCGCACGCTGACTGACTTGGTGAATTCCATGTTAGCCATGCTGGTTTATCAAAGGCATGGTGGGGGGAGGCTTTGTTGACTTCATGTCATGTCCTGAATAGAGTTCCTAACAAGAATAAAGATAAAACCCCTTACGAGGAGTGGGC
Source organism: Lolium multiflorum (assembly GCA_030979885.1). Lineage (NCBI taxonomy): Eukaryota > Viridiplantae > Streptophyta > Magnoliopsida > Poales > Poaceae > Lolium > Lolium multiflorum. The sequence goes on from CM061748.1 coordinate 1,683,268, forward strand.
TGGGAGAAAACCATCACTTTCGTATTTGCGCACATGGGGATGTTTGGCTAAAGTCAATATTCCAATTACTAAGAAGCGCAAACTTGGACCAAAGACAGTGGATTGTATCTTTCTAGGTTATGCTCCTCGGAGTGTAGGATATAGATTTTTAGTAGTTCAATCCGAGGTACGATATGCATGTTGATACTATTATGGAATCTCGTGATGCAACATTTTTTGAGAATATGTTTCCTATGAAAGATATGCATAGCATTGCTAGAATTTCTACTGAGATAATTCCTGAGTCTAGTACATCTAATGAGTATTTTGAACAATCACATGAGAATGTTACTGAGAAGGATGACAATGAAGCTCCTAAACGGAGCAAGAGACGAAGGATTGAAAAATCCTTTGGTGATGATTTCATTGTGTACCTTGTGGATGATACTCCCACGTCCATTGCAGAGGCATATGCATCTCCAGATGCAGATGACTGGAAAGAAGCTGTCCATAACGAGATGGACTCGATCCTTTCTAATGGAACTTGGGAGCTATCAGAACGACCCCATGGATGCAAGCCTGTGGGCAAATGGGTGTTCAAGAAGAAGCTAAGACCTGATGGTACTATTGAAATTGTAGCGAAAGGCTACACACAAAGAGAAGGCGAAGATTACTTCACCTATTCACCTGTCGCTAGACTTACCACCATTCGAGTACTACTATCCATGGCTGCCTCCTATGGTCTTATCGTTCATCAAATGGACGTAAAGACAGCTTTCCTTAATGGAGAGTTGGAAGAGGAAATCTATATGGATCAGCCTGATGGGTTTGTAGTAAAAGGTGAAGAAAGAAAGGTGTGCAAGTTGCTGAAATCTTTATATGGCCCGAAACAAGCACCTAAGCAATGGCATGAGAAGTTTGAGAACTTTAACTTCTGTAGGCTTTGTTGTCAATGAGGCTGACAAGTGTGTTTACTATCGCTATGGTGGGGGCGATGGTGTTATACTATGTTTGTATGTGGATGATATTCTGATCTTTGGTACAAACATGAGAGTAATACACGAGGTCAAGTCTTTCTTGTCAAAGAGTTTTGATATGAAAGATCTGGGAGAAGCTGATGTGATTCTGAACATCAAGCTGATTAAGAACGAGAGTGTGATTACTCTAACGCAATCCCATTATGTTGAGAATTTTGAGCCGGTTCGGCTATATTGATAGCAAGTCTTCTCCAACACCTTATGATCCCAGTGTGACACTACGCAACAACCGGAGGATTGCCATAGATCAATTGAGATATTCTCGGATCGTTGGCTCACTCATGTACTTAGCGAGCGCGACTAGACCCGACATCTCTTTTGCTGTTAGCAAGTTGAGTAGGTTCATGTCAAACCCGGGTATGGCATGCACTTGATAGGGTCATGCGCTACCTATGTGGTACAATGAGTTATGGGATTCACTATTCAGGGCACTGTGCATGAAGGATATAGTGATTCGAATTGGATCTCGGATGTAGCTGATCTGTGCCACAAGTGGGTATGTATTTACCTTTGGAGGTGGCGCAGTATCATGGAGATCATGCAAGCAAACCATATTGACGAGGTCAACTATGGAAGCGAACTTACGCTTTAGACACAACCACTGTTGAATCAGAATGGTTGCGTGAGCTCTTGATGGACTTGCTGTGGTTGAAAAACCATCCAATCCTTTTGAATTGTGACAATCAAACTGTAATTGTCAAAGTGAACAATTCTAAGGATAACGCGAAGTCATCAAGACACGTCAAGAGACGTTTGAAGTCTGTCAGGAAATTGCGAAACTCCGGAGTAATAACGTTACATATATTCAAACAGACAAAAACCTGGCAGATCCCTTTACAAAGGGACTATCACGTAATGTGATAGAGAGTGCATCGAGGGAGATGGGTTTGAGACCCGTTGATGTTACACCATAGTGGTAACCCAACCTTTGTGATCGGAGATCCCGTGAATTAGGACCCGGGAAGAACAAACTAGTGGTTTAATTGAGGAGAGTATTATGTAACCCTCTCTAAGTGAAGATGCACAACTCTCAATTGCAAGGCAGGTTGGCAACAAGCCTTAATGTGTTTATGTTGGCTATATTAGCAAAGATGTTGTCCTACAGAGCATTCTTGAAATAACACACCTATATGAGTCCGATTGTTAAACGTCGCAATCTATGAGATTTGGGTGATCTCTAGTAAACTCATGAAGAGACCACGAAGTATGACGCATATGCTTCACCCGCGGGGTAGGCTACTGGCAGCCATGTACTGGTCATGACTTTGAGTGAAACCCTGTTCACGCAAAACTTGCAATTCAAGGCTTAGTCCATTGTTCAAGTGTGAATGGATGTAGCTTAAGGTTCTAGGCGGAAGTTCAACTTAACAGTCTCCACTGAAACACCGTATATAAACAAGCAGTGAGTATTGGTAAATCTATAAATGGGGATTTGAGATCTGGTGGGGGATTGTTGAAATATTGGGCCCACTTTTAGTGGCCCAAATTAGATTTCAGTTTTTCCTATAAATCTCAAAGCCCACATAGTGGCTGTGAGTTTGAGCCCAAGTTGGTGGCAGCTCACTAGGGAGTGGCAAGAGGTGGGAAGTTTAGTCCCACATGAAAAGTTGGGAGGAAGTTAGACCACCTTATAAGGTGGGTTGTTCCACCACTAGTAAGTGAGTGAGAATAGGAGTGCTACAGGCGCGCGCTCCTCCTCCTCCTCGCTCGCTCGTCTCGACTCGACTCGACTCGACACGTCACGTCACGACGCGCGCGCCGCGCTCGTGGTGAGTGGATTGAGCCTCGAGCCGAGACTTTCCTTACTTCAGCTCGGGAAAACGAATAGAGTCCTGACGGACGACGCCGCTTAGTCGGTTCGGGTCGCTCCCGGATCGTGGGCTATCGTAACCGACTCGAAATCGTGCGACGTGGGCGTGGCCCACGTTGCCTAGGGTTTCCCGAGCCTATATAATGTCTTGCCCGGCTACCGCAGAAACACACCGAATACACGAGTTAGGGTTTCCACCTCTCTGCTTGCGCATCGTAGTCTACTCCATCCCGCGCGCCGACGTGCATCGGCGAACGGAGAGCAGGTCTCCGGAACCACTCGTCCTTGCGATCCCGTACGGGAGAGGACGAATTAGGTTTTTGGAAGCGCTGCGCGCCAAGCTCTTCATCACGGGTCGCCTTCCGTCCAAGTCGGGCGGTGCTGCCTACCATCGTCTTCAACGCCGTCTACTTCGACCCGTCGTCCCGTCGTCAACAACGTTGTTATCAACAGCGTTACTACCGCGACATCATCTCTACACCTCCACCGCCACCTCCACGGATCGGTACGTGCGACATATCTCGATCTGTTTAGCGATGGATGTTGTACTGTTTGCTCTGCTACTGTTCATGTTGATCACTACATCTAGTATGTTCGAGTTTCACATGTTAGTAGTTATGCTTAATATTCTGGAATTAATCATGAAAATTGTGGCTAATTATCCAACATGTTTTGTAGGGAAATGTGACTAACTCGAATATGTTATGACTACTAGTAGGTGTTTTATAGCCTTTGTATATACATACATATTTTTATCCGGAATCCCTAGGGTTGGCGCTTGGCTCCATAGCTGCAAAGACCGTAATTGCAACGCTCGAACCAATAGAATAAAAAGAAGCGCAAGTAGGGCGGGAGGAGGAGGATGGGAAGAGGAAAAGAAAGGCAGTGGATGTGTATGTGGATGGAGCAGCCGTAGCGTGAGCGAAGATGCTGCGGTACGGAGGAGAAGCAGCGAACTGCCTGGCTGCCGCCGTAACGGGAAAAACCGGCGTCCGTCGGTGACGGTGACGGTGACGGTGTGGGTCCTGCTCATTCCTCACGTGCCGCGCCACACTTGTCTCGCCCTGTACAGCGCTCGAGTAGGCGGGGTACAGGCTGTGCTGTGTTTGAGGTTTTCGACTTGGGCCCTACCAGTCGGTGGCTGTGGCTGGCTGGCAAGTGGTTTGGCTTGGTTTCACGTTGTACGGTCGGGCTCCATGCAAAGCTGCCTGCGTGGACCATAGCATCCATCCAACACGACGGGTGTCCCCGCCTCAGGGATGCCGTCTGAGCTGCGTGGATCATGCATGTCTCCTCTCCTCTCCTCTCCTCCCCTCTCCCAGCCGGCTTCTTTTTTTTTTTTTTTTTTTTTTTACAATGTCAGCAAGTTGACATGAACGCGCGACCGTGCATGACCAATTTGACGAAATTCCCCCAAAAATGTTTCAGACATGGACAGAAATTTGATACAGGAAACTCGAAAAGTATTGCCACTCTGAAATCAAATGATCGGTATGCATTTTTTTAATCTAGAAGCATCTCTATCAGATCCCATCAACTGGGAGCTGTACATGTAGTACTACTTCCAGTGTAAACGAAAAGTACAAGTTCATTTAGACCTAGCGCAGATTAGAAACCTAACTCAAAGATGCGGCGGCGAGGAAATAGGGTTTTAGCCCATTTCCATCGCATTGACCTCTATATATATATATATATAAACCAGTGCGTGATAGGTTACATGAGCCCCTATATATTATTTACGGATCAGGCAGAAAATACGGTATCTGATCTGCGACGAAACCAAGCCAAAACCACGCTGAACACAACGTGGACAAAGCTCGTTCAATAGATCAGCCCATTTCGTCTCTCCAAAGTCTGGTTGGAGAAAAAGCACGACCTACAAAACACGCTCTATGTGACAGCAGATGCCATAGGCAGTGAACAAACCGAAAACTGTAAACCGGGAGGCCAAGTTACATGTAGTCTTTTATTTTTCAAAAATTCGAAAATCATAGTTTTAAGTTACAGAAATCTGAAAAAAAAAATCATAGATGTGGACAATGATGAAATCTACAAACGTGCAAAATCTAAATGTGAAATTCTTTGTATTATAGACTGCACAAAAATGACAAAACCTGACAGATTTTATAGTTTTGAAATGTGCACTATTCACTATTCTCGGATTCACTCGTTTGTCATATTTGTGTAGCCTAAAGTACTAAGTATTTCACATTGAGATTTTGCATGTTTGTAGATTCCATCATTCTTTACATCTATAGTATTTTTTATTTTTCTAAACTTAAATATATAATTTCTGAATTTTTGAAAAATAAAACGCTGCAAATAGCTCGGGCTCCTTTTGTCCACTGTCAAACATGATCTGATAGAATACAACAACCGGCAGTCTGTCCTTGAACCCTGATGCATGCAGCCGCCGGAGGCACTGACTAAATTAATTTTGTCCAAGGGGGATACTGTATGTATGTATCGCACGGGAAGCGTACGACGCACTCGCCAGGTCCCGTGCACGGGTTCGTCGGAGATCCATGGACTGATCCATCAGGTCCGTGTGTACTCATGCCCACGCACTTCCTGGTGCCTAATTTGGCCGCATCGCACGCCGCAAGCGCGCCCAGGATTAACGCCGCAATGAACGATCCAACGCACGCAATCCTCACGGAAAAACTCCATCAATCATTCACGGGCTCCCCTTGAATTCAATTAATGACGCCACATGTTGGAAGAAACCAACTTACAAACACCACCACACACACAGATTGAACATCATCAAGCCAATACTTGTATTCCGTACAAGAAAACCACTGAAAGCAGATCGAAATACAAGCAGGCTATGTCATCGCGGGGTTTTAGCTCATCGTTCTGAACTTGATGGATTTGTTTTATGTGAATCATATATATTGTGCCGGATTATTTTCGGGAGATACATATTACCTCCATCCTAAAATGTAAGCCTAAAAACAAAGCTAAGTTATTTTAAAAAAAAGGCTTCTACTGCGCATGGATTTATCTTGATTGATGAAGTGCCGATTTCTCGTTAGAAAACCACGGTCAACTACGAATTGGAACGGTGATATGGTTGCGTGCCAGCAAATCTGGCTGCATGTGAGATATGGGCGAGGCCCCGGTTTGGAATGCGTGTGTACAGAGCCAGGGTTGACTGGCGGATGGATCTGCCGACGCTGGCACGCCAGATCCTGTGCTACGCAGCATGTTACGTACTGTGTTTGACACAGGCGGCCATATCTCAGGTTGGGTGGTTAGGAGGGTGGTTGTACTCAGTTAAATCCCGATTGGCATCGTGTGTCTTAAAGGAATATTCGTTGATGGGAGCGACGTTCTCGCAATGGCCTGTGGTGTTTCATTCGATCCATCCGCGGCCGGTCTTTCTTTCATAGGGGTAGGGTGTGCGTGTGTGTTTTCAGGGGTGAGTGTATGCGCGTGTATGTGACAAGTTGTGTTTCTCAAAAAAAAAAAAAAAAAAAAAAAAAGACACAGGCGGCCATATCCGTTGTGTTTGTCACGGGATGGATCGGAGGCGTACAGCTTACTTGTCAGCGGACCGGCTGATCATGCATACATCGACTGTTCCATGAGTACGTGGCAACGCTGCCGGAGTAGTTAACCAAGGCGTACGTATCTTCACGGGTACGCCTAGTCGACTCACACACTCAAACTCCTCCGTGTCCATCACCCTCTGCATTCACGGTAATCACGCACGCCTCGCTTAATCATAGGCTTGACTTATCTGACGAAACCTTCTCCCAAAGGTGGTACTCCCTATGAAGATTGTCTAAGATGTGTAAAAATTCTAGTAAATCTAGAAATAGCATCTAGTCATATTTAAATTTTTATCAAATCTTGGACAACCTTCATGGAACGGAGGAAGTACTAACAACTAATACTACCGTGAGACAGTCTACTATCCGACCCGCTTCGATTTATTAAGATTTTTACAAAAGAAATCATAAATTTATAATTCATATTTTGTTGACTAAATTTATATTTTAAAATTAGGTGCATCAATGGCAGACCTAAATCAATTATATTCCGTCGGTGACTCTTACCTCGAGTTGTTTAGGTGCCGTGTGGAATGATGAATGAAGTAATAACGGGTCCCTTTAACAGGAAGAGGGGTTGTGAGAGGGACCCTGATGCTCCGTTAATCTATTTACGTTGGGCACACATTTAAACAAAGGACCTTAAAGAACAACGAAATTATAACACGGTCCTAACCAATTGCACAAATGGCCCTAGAAGAAAAGGAAAAAAAAACAATCGAGTCTTTCTTCTCTCCACCGGAATGGAAGATGAGCTCCATGCCACAATTGCAAGTATTGTCGCCGGGTCGAAACCACTTGGAATTGGCTCGACAAAGAACGCTGGAACGTAGATGTTTAATTGCATCCTATTTACCTTGCTGACCATGAAGTTGAAGAGTATGCGGAGCACACAACACCACAACACATTGCATCCTCGTGGACCAAAGGTAGCAACGGCGCCGCTTCCTTGATGTTGATGATCTCTGCCAGGTGCAACAACTTGGTCTTTCCGTGGAGCACAAGATCCCATCGCCCCCTCCACCCTTTCACCACCTCGGTGATGCATACAAACATAATTGGGGTAGCCCTCCATCAAACTGTAGAGGTGAGTGTCTTCGAGATTGTCTTTCCTAGCCACTATGGCCAAGCATAGAAAGGGACAAAGATAACAACACTCAACCAGCTTGAATTTATTCCAGCAAGAAGTAGATAGGGACATGGGAGTGTAGGCGCTAGGGTGGGCCTAGTGGGCTGTGGCCCACCTGAAAATATGAGATTTTTTTTATCCTCATTTGAAAAAAGTTTATCACAATTAGAGAGCGTTTTTTTTGGAGATGTGTCCAACCTCTAATTATTTCATAAGCCCCCCATCCGCTAGTGAGGGATGCTGAGGCGAATCCTCGCCATGGAACTAGCGAGGTGCCGACATAGGAAACACCAACACCCTCCGCCTCATTGCTACGTAGTCGAGGAAGAAAACCTTGAGGGAGAAGATTGATGGATCTGGATCCGGTCATCTTTCTATTTGTTGGCGAGGAAGAAAACCTTGAGGGAGAAGATCGATGGATCTGGATCCGGTCATCTTTCTATTTGTTGGAAGGCTGCACGGCGGAAAGGGAAAGAGAGGCCGTTGAGAGGATCCGGGGAAAAAAGCTCAAGCAGAGCAGTCGCCACATGGCACACGGCAGAAGACTCTGCTAATCGATCATTCAATTAGGCTTTGATGAAGTGAACTCCATCCTCAGATCACGCCGGTGAATCTTGGCACATCATGCTCTGTCATTCTTATCCATACTGCTGGCTTGGCTACACCACATGATTTAAAGTGCTGAAGCAGAGTAACTAAACACACCTCTATCGCTCGTTTTTTTTTACTCCATCCATGACAGGGAGGTGGAGTGATGACAACCAATGGCGCGTGCAGCTCTCTTGCCGGCCGGCAAAGCAACAAAACAAAAAGCAAACGAGAAGTAGAGAAACAGAGGTACACACTCGAATAAATGTACTTCTTGCTTTTGTATTGACTATTGAGTCAAATATTGTTAAATTTGACTAACTATATAAAGAATGGTACTCCATAATTTGAGGTCGCCTAAATGCGGTACTAAGGGCATATCCACCGGCGCGACCCATTTTTGAACTCAAAATGTGTCAATTTTGGTTCGTTTGGATCGTGACGCGGATAGAAAATCAGCACGCGTCTTCCCCTTGTCCGTTTGGGTGGCATACCCAGCGGTTAGACCCATTTTTTGTAATAATTGTATATATTAAAAATTATTAACATAGGGCAAAGACGGTGATGTTAGTGGTGTGCCCCAATGTAGCGTGCATGAAGAGGCAACCTGCAGCTAAGAATTATCTGTAGCGTGCATGTGTGAAGCAACGCTACAACTAAGTGTGTCCCAACATAAGGACAAACTTCTGCTTGTGCTGCTCCTGATCATGGAGGGCCACGACAACGAGGATCTCTTTTTTTTCGAGGAAAAAACACGCTCTTTATTCAAACTTTAACATCAGTACATAAATATTGCCGGATAAATTCCGGAACAACACCATGAAAACTAAAAAAACTAGATAGTTCACTGGAACGAGCTAACTGATTAGCCGCACTATTCAAACCACGGGGAATATGCTTGAAACTGCAAAACTGAAAGGATGTCGCCATCAATTTGATATCTGCCACTACTGCACCCAGGCCGGATCGATCCATCGCTGGATCATTAAGCCTATGGATCAGGGATAGACAATCAGACGCCACAATTAGAAACCGATGACCCTGAGTGTGCGCAAAAGAGGTTGCTCGCCTGATGGCTAACGCCTCCGCCAATTCTGGTGTCGTGACTTCTGGGAGATGATCACTGAAGCCTGCCAAACATTCTCCATGATGGTCCAGGATCACAGCACCAATACCCATACGTCGAGATGATGCAAAAATAGCGGCGTCTACATTCATCAAGATAGTGCCGACCGGCGGCGGAGTCCATTTCAAAGGTGATGCCGATGACTCACACCGGGAAGCCCGGGGCTTCTTGAAGCAATGCAGAACCACCATATCAACATATGCCTTGATCTTCTCCACAATTCTTCGAGGGTGTATAATCCCCTCATTATTCCTCGCATCATTCCTAGCCTCCCATGAATGCCAGAAGGTCAAAGTAATGGCTGTTGTCAAGGGATGTGTCTATGATATTGTTGTAGAAAACTCGTCCGAACTATCAGCCATGATCTACATAGGGCGGATAAATAGCTAGGTGCCACGGATTCCCGCTGCCTATTTGCACAACCGCAAACACAACTCAAATTTGAGTCGAGTTTGCTCCAGAACAAACGAGTCCACAAAGAGCGGCATATTTGCGGTTGGCCATTGGGCCTCGCTTGTCCATCGTAGAGCGTGATGGACATGAAATGTGCGTACACAGGGCCGTCGACGATGGCCTGATAATATCAAACGGTCCAAAATATTCATGGCAGATCCAATGAAGCACGAGAGTTTGGGGAACGGGAGAGAGTAGAGCGTGCATTTTGTGTTGGCACGGTCGGTGGGGCGACAGCATGCGTGCTAGCAGTTAATTGGCGCTGGCACCGAGAAAACGGCCGTCCCAGTGGCACTACCGGATCCTATGTTCTGTAACGTACTAGTACGAGCACGACAGCAGCCAGTGCACTGTTCTTCTACTGACGGGGTGAATTCAGGTCCCAAGCCATGTTACAGTTTGTCCATTCTCCCAACGTAAAAGGGAAAAAATAACATAAACTCACCTTGCGTCGGCGGAAGATAAGGGAGCCGTGACAACAAGTCAACGTCCTCGTCGATCTATCCTACGTTTGACCTTTGACGACCCATGTGATCCTACGTTTGAGCCGCAGACATATGCAGCCTGGCATGTGCGTTTCACCGTCCAAATCGTCCGCACTCAAACCTCCCGCGTCCAACCATGTCATGCATTTCCCCACTATGGTTGCTCCCTCCATTTACAAATTGGCCAATGTCAAACTTTCCTAAGTTTCGCCATTTATGTACTAAGTAAAAGCATCCACATGAAGCACAACAAATCTAAACTGAACCTAGGAACAAACTTCCCCCGCCCAATGAAAAGAGACTGTCATAAATGTTACTCCCTCCCTTCCACAATAAGTGCCGGGGTTTAGTTCAAATTCAAATTCGATCTGATTTGGACAAAAACAACGACACTTAGGGTATCTACAACGCGGGTGCTACAGCCGGGCGCAAGGGTAGAAATCCTAGTAGTTAGGCGTGAATCCCATCTGATCCTGGGAAATACTCTAGCGTCGACTTGAAAGTTTGCGCCGACGCTCCATCTTGTTTTCTTTGTATGGGCCGATCTGATTCGCTACTTCTTTCTTTTGTTATTTCTTTTTAATCTTCCTAAGCGTCGACGATGTCGTCTCACCGTTGGAGCCCTCGACTCTTGCATGGTCGCTAACAGTTTTTTCCTGGTTGTTTTCCAACCGAAGCGTCCCAACAAGCGCTTTGCATTGAAGCTGCCCTTACTATGGATCGAGGGAAAGTAGAAAATTCAAAATCCAATTTATCGAACGTGAGAATTTTCTTGCAGAGCGAGTGCACCGCCAGACTTTGGATCATCAATTGTATAATGGATGGCAGTTTTGGAAAAGAAATGACACGTGGAAGTTGCTAGGGACCAACACCGTTTCCGTTTCCCCCCGCGATATGAGGGTCCAAAATATTAACACAAGTACATATCCACATCCCAAGCTACTCAGAAAATTTCAACGAAAAATGATCTTTTTGTGACCCATGTAGAAAATATAAACTTGATGCTCCAAAAAACACTTTTTTCAACACTGTTTTTGATACTTTTTCCTAGGACAAAATATATGACTTACCTACGCGAAAGCTAGGGTCCACGAAAGGAAACAATGATGTACCTTGCTACAAAACAAAACACCCAACTTGTGCAAGAAATTATAGTGTCCATTTGCTGGATACCATTGATTTTTTTAAAATGAAAATAGATAATCTTTACGATTCAAATCTCTCGAAAATCAATGATTTTTTCCAATTTAAATTTGTTTGAATCTGACCTTATTCTGAGGTTACAAATAATTTAAAAATGCGGAAATTTCGCTGACCTTAGTATGAACAGTCAAAGCAAGCTAATTAAGGATTTACGATTGACACTTGTTCTACAATAACCCAACTTAAAAAGAGCACGATTTAACTATGTAAATCATCTCACAAAGTGTAATGCACGGTAATCTGTTCAACTCCAAGTGAAGTTCTGTTTCTTGAACAGAGAGCACGTTGGAGGCGCTAATTTCATTCTGCTCATAAACAGTTTACATCATACAATACAATTCCCTATGAATTCAGATCGCGGAGAGCAAGAGCTATAGGGCCGTTGCCATATACCTGAGCTGAATTAGAACAAGTAAATATAAGCCAAGGCTGAGATTGTTTGATTGCTTGATGCGCATTGTTTGTGAGCAACTACATTTAGATATATGTAGATCGTGCAATCGAACTAGTATAACCGATCTCTTCAGTCGTTCAAACTTAGTTGTGACACTCTGACGCGTACACAATTGCACAGTTGGTGCATCCGTGTGACCATTAGTGTTGATCACTGATTAATCGTCCACTGGCTAGCTAGCACACGTATGGGGACATGTATTCCTGCACGTAGTTGCCTTGACTAATCGACAAAGATATGGACACACGTTGCAGTCACCAAATTCAAACCCTTTCAAAACTAGCGGCGGTTAGCTGTTGTTGCTGCATGCAAACAAAGTTTGGCTCTCGTGGTTAGGTCCCTTATGGTGGAACCACTCAGGTTCAAGTCCTAGACTTGGCATGGGTGTTTGCATTTAATTGGATTTATTACAGGATTTAACCGGTGCTATGCTTTCAGTGGTAGGTGACGTGCCCGTCAACAGCGAGGTGCCAGTGGTGACTTCGTCAACCTCAAGATATACCGGCTCAATCCCTCGGAGGTGCTCATAGGGTATGGTGTGCGTGCGTTCATAGGGGTGTTTGTACGTGCGTGTTTGTGAGCGTCTGCGTTGTATTATGTTCTAAAAAAAACTGTTGTTGCTGCATGCACGGTGGAGCTCGAGTTGGCGAGGAGTCACCTCCATGCTTTGCAAGCACATCTCATGATCCAAAAACTGGCCAACTCCTTGAAACATGTTTTCGTCCAGCTATATTAATAGAGTAACAACACGGTACAACTTCGAGACTGCTGCTGGAACAAAACATCACAAACAAGCTCAAAAAACAAAAGAGAGAAGAAAACAATGCCGATTGGCCAATCGACGAAAAGAAAGATGATTCGCAACTGCTGCGTCCTCTGGAGTAATTCCCACCACTATGCTAATACTGTCAATCGCCGCGTACCAAGCTACACCTCCAAGAAAAACACGGCGATGACTACACTCCTGCCTTGATTGGTCCTAGGGTTTTCCCCGGTATGCTACGGGGAGTGAGGAAGAGGTGCACTCGACGGTCTTCATGAAGAAATGGCGAAGCATCACCGCGTTAGTGCCAAGATGATAGGGATTTCTCCCGATCCGACCAAAAATCACATCTCCAAATAATCCGTAGCACTCCAAACAATCTTGCCATATACGCCATGGTCTTGTTTCTCACGATCATCGTCTCAGTCGTTCAACCGAACTAGTATAACTGACGTTTTCAGTCGTTCAAACTTAATGTGACACTCTTTTTTTTGCGAATTAACTTAATGTGACACTCTGACGTACACAGTTGCACAGTTTGGTGCATGCGTGTGACCATTAGTGTTGATCACTGATTAATCGTTCGCTGGCTAGCTAGCACACGTATAGGGACATGTATTCACGTAGTTGCCTTGACTAATCGACAAACATATGGACACACGTTGCAGTCACCAAATTCAAACCTTTTCAAGACTAGCGGCGATTAGCTGTTGTTGCTGCATGCATGGTGGAGCTGGAGTTGGCGAGGAGTCACGGTCCAAAAACTGGCCAGCACACCTTTGCCTTTTCTAGCTTCCATATTTTCGTCATCAGTGCTTACTACAATCTGCATTTTTTCTGTTCACAGTATAGTCCAAGCACAGTATAGCAACAAAGTCTCGCTGCCTAGAAAGTTGGGAGACTTAGGGAAGCAGCGAAGATCGACTAAGGTCTTTTCATACCCTCGCTCAGTTCCTATGAATAATGACGCCCATGTTTGTGACCAAGACTTAGTTCAAGCATAGGATGGATATGTGATATAAAATTAATAACATTAGAAAGGTTTTTTTTTCAATGTCTATGCTGGATAAACTGGAAGACACTAGATGTTATACGTTGTACATAAGAATCGAGTGTTATCAACATGGGTTTCCGGGGACCACAATTATTTAGAGTAGATTAAATAGTGCGTTAGCCAGGCTTGAACTTAAAACCTCCTAACTCTGATACCATATTGGATTAAAGCACTAGCCAAATTTTTCAAAAAATCCGAAGTGATAAAAAGGGGCTAGGCTATATATTTTAACATCGACAAATCAGCGTGCAACCATCATCGGATTCAGAACTTTTGTTATCCCAACTAAGTTAGTGTAAAGATGAACTGACCGGCAGTAAAGCATATGCTGTGGCCTGTGGGACTAGGCGAGGAGTCACCCTCCAGGCGTTTCGGAAGTTGTCTCACAATCCAAAAATTTACCAACATAAACTCAGATTGCCTTTTGAGGACATCTATCTCGTCGATGGCAATGTTACCACAGTCTGCATCGCTGTGCATGCATGCAGGATGAAGTACGTAGTCTGCAACGAACTCAACTTAATTTCTTTTCAAAAGGTAGTTGCTGCATGCACGGCCGGATGCTCGACGCCTGAACTGCTAGGGGACATGGAGAGGGAGACATCACCTATTTTCTGTACAAACTGTCGAAGTCGAGATATTGTTGTGCTGATGTTGAACACAATTTCTGTATGCATGATGCAGTGCAGCCGCCAACCTGTGTACGTATGTACGGCGTTTCTTGTTGTAGGTACTGTTGCACGGTCGACGAAATAGCCTTTCTCTCCTTGTTGCTCAGATTGTTACATGCATGTGTCCAATTAATAATTGAAGGTCATATCACCTTTGAACTTTGTGAGTTTTTCAAACAGACTAGGTAGTAGTTGCTGCTAGTCAATGCAGCGGATAGTTTCCCTGACAAAGTGGACGAGAGGGCAACATGATTATATGCCACATTAAGAGGAAACAACAAAGTTCACCTTTCAGGACAACATGATGCACCAACAAAGCGAACGGTCGAGACGGCACCCATTCACGGTGGGCTAGGAATGATCCGTTCGCCACAGTGAAACTCTATAATATCTACCTTGCCGTGCAGGCCATGCATGCACTGTCCCCTGTTTCTTCATGGAAGCCCTAGGTAAAGCAGATATATCATGGACGACACGACTACCTGACGTTAGTAACATCCTGCGGCCCAAATAGAAACTAAGGGTATGAGCTATGGAGGCAGCTGTCTAATTAAGCTTGATAAAACTTTTAACATATGCATGCCATGTTATGGTCCCATTAATATGTCTTTCTTTCAAAAGCTGATTTGGTTCTTTTCTTTCTGTCTCACATTTTTGCTCAGTTTTCACTTTATGGCTGAAGAGGCTGCCTCCTGATGAAGAGGTTGTCTCCTTATCCGAACCTAATTTGGACCACCCAAAACAAGATAAAGCTGCGAGACAACACCCCTGGGGCTATGCATTGTCCATGCCCTAACAGGTGCCGACAAACTCATATTTTTTTATAATGCATGGGCGCTTTATTACTTATAGAAAGCAATTACACTCAGCCCCTGCATAGCTAAGATCACACAGCCATTTAAAAAGTCTCAAGATTCTAGAGTGCTAAAAAAGGCGAATTACAAATCAGACATGAGTAAATGTAAAACGCCTATGGTGAAGGCAGGGGCTCAATCCGTAGATTATGCTGTCACCCATGTAGGGAAAAAGTATTCCTCACCATGTCCTCCAACCGTGTACAGACCTCGGTAGACAAGTTGCGGTTCTCCACCTTCTGTAGCGCATACCACGAACGGAGCGTAACGGTACATCTGTAGATAAACTGCAAGAGAGAATAATTCTTGTTATTAAAAACTTTGTCATTTCTACACAGCCATAGCGACCATATAATGGCAAGCGTCCTCATCCTAATAAACATTCTAAATCCGTGATCAATACCATGAAGCCAATTACCAAAGATATTGGCCACACTAGTCGGGGGATAAAGATCAGAAGCTACTTGGATGCATGACCATATAGACCTGGCAAAACGACATTGGAAGAACAAGTCTTTGATCGTCTCATTATGTTGACAAAAGACATACTGCGTACTCCCATGCCGATTCACAAGATTATCTTTGGTTAGGATTACTCCTCGACGCTACCAGCTAAAAATCTTAATTTTAAGCGGTATTTTCATCTTGGATAATGGCATTGCACAATGAACTTACAGAGAATTTTCCATTGGATTGTAAGTTCCAACGAAATTTATCTTACCCTTCAAACAGCTAGATGGATTCCAAATGTAACAGTAAGATATTCCGTGCATGATGTCTCGGACCGATTAAATTTAACAAACAAACTCATATACAATGCGTATTTGCAAATTAAAATGTAATGATAATTTTTTACTCTAATATTTGCCAATATGTGTAGTTGTAATGGACCATGCAATTGTACAATGACAATCGATGCATGTGCGCATAACCGGTGGGTAACATGCGATGGTTCTTTGCTGCCCATCCTATCGACCTTGTGGAAAAAATAGAGTTTGGAGCCATGCACATTAATTAGGCCGATTGCAGCATGCAAACAGACGTGGAGAGAACGTGTCATGTCACTTCCACAAACAATGAGCTTGTATCTATACATGCTCATCTGCTTTGTTTTTCCAAAGTTGCTCATGCTTGCTTGATCTGATCACCCACAAGCGCAAACTTGTACTCTCTCAGGTTCATAATAAAGGATGGTGCTTTTAGGTCAAATTTACTCTGGTACTTGTTATGGATCGGATGGAGTATATATGGGTTGAGTCACTGAGTGAGAACCGTCAAAAACTAGAGGAGATACATATATTCATCTAGTGCGGCCCTGTATATGTGATAAGGGGTGGTCCGATCTTCTTAGTAAGCAACTGTGGTGATGATGATCATGGGGTGAACACAACGGAGATAACTTGATGAAATGGATGATAACTTGTATGACGCAACGTGATCTCTCGATTGATCCCTGTCGACAATGCAACAGCTCTCAACCCTGTAAGATATTCGCAACTCCACACACTTGCGCACGTAGCCACCGACCACGAGGCGGTAAGTTGCAACCTTCTAATTCCCAATGGAACATAAGATCACACAAGATTCTCAGAGATTACACCAAATCAATGCAATATGGTGTAGGGATTCAATAGAGTTGCAAAGCAATCAACTATGAACTAGGGTTTATCTTAAACGTGGTCTAGAGCAACTTTGGGGGCGTCCTGGGCACTTATATAGGGGTTCAGGACGACCTCAGGTCGAAAAAGTACGAAAATAATCGACCAGAATAGGTCGAGACAGGACTCGGCCGGCTGGGGGCCGGTCGACCGGTCTGGATCGGCCGCCCGGTTCAAACCGGACTGCACGGGTGGAAACCGGCGACCGTTGGACAAGCCCCGGTTGGCAGCAGATCCGGTTTGGACCGGATGGATCCGGCAGGCCCGGTCGACCGGACCTGGCCGGATGGCCGGCGCCGGTTGACCGGGTCGTCGGAACATCTCCTCCTCTCGCGCATGCCTCCCGCTCCTCCCTCGTGCATCCATGGGATGTCTTCATGTCCAGCTCCATGTCCAGCTTCACGTCCATCTTCTTGTCCAGCTGCCCCTCTCCTCCTCGTGCGATGCTTGGTTCCTTTTCATACCTGATCATACATAAGTAATACGACTCAGGCAGTATAAAGTTCTCATCGATCAAAGTATTACATAGGAACAGGTTCACATGTTGCTTTAAGTAGCTTCGCACGAGCTCGTGTCATCGGTCCAATCCTGACTTCATTGGACTTGAGCTTCACAGCAGCATCATCTTCATCTTGCAATGAGGTAGTAGTGTGGTAGGGATGTCCTCATCATCTCTCCTTCAAAAGGCGTCGACCTCGACGCTCCAAGGTCTTCTCCGTCACATGGTGTCGAATCAGCGACATTAAAAGTATTACTGACACCAAACTCATCAGTTGGAAGATCTATCGAGTATGCATTATCGTTGATCTTGGCAAGCACTTTGTAAGGACCAGCACCACGAGGAAGCAACTTGGACTTCCGCAGCTTCGGAAACCTATCTTTGCGAAAATGTACCCAGACCATACCACCAGGCTTGAACAATATCTCCTTGCGCTTCTTGTTCATCCTTGCAGCATTGCTCTTGCCTTTCTTCTCTATCAACTCTCTAGTCTTCACATGTATGTTTCGCACAAAATCTGCCCTCTTGGATGCCTCCATATTAACTCTCTCGTGTATGGGTAAAGGCAACAAATCCAGCGGAGTAATGGGTTTGAAACCATACACCACCTCAAAGGACACAACTCGTGGTAGAATGTACCGCCTTTGCAAACTCCACATGCGGCAAACAATCTTCCCACTACTTCAGTTCTTCTTGATCATGGATCTCAACAGTTGTGACAAGGTTCGATTCACCACTTCGGTTTGTCCATCAGTTTGGGATGACAAGTAGTACGAAAAGTAGCTTCGTCCCCAGCTTTCTCCAAAGCGTCTTCCGAAGTAGCTCATAAACTTCACGTCACGATCTGACACAATAGTCTTTGGGACTCCATGTAGACGTACAATCTCCCAGGTTAGCAATATGCGACGCATCGTCGCACTTGTGGCAGGCAATAAAATGTGACATCTTAGAGAATCTATCCACCACCACAAATATAGAATCATGGCCTCTCTTAGTACGCGGCAAACCCAACACAAAATCCATAGTAATATCCTCCCAATGTGTAGTAGGTGCCGGTAACGGAGTATACAAATCGTGAGGCTTCAGCTTGGACTTGGACTTGTTGCAAGAAATGCACATTTTCACATATCTGTCCACATCCCGCCTCATCTTTGGCCAATAAAAGTGGTCAGCTAGCATGAGTAGCGTCTTCTCACGCCCAAAGTGACCCATCAAACCTCCAGCACGAGATTCATGTAATAAGAGCAAACACACAGACGATTCTGGAACACATAGTTTGTTAGCTCTAAACAAGACCCCATCATGTATGTGATATGATGAGGACATCCCTACCTCACTACTACCTCCGTCATTGCAAGTTGAAGATGAACCTGCTGTGAAGCTCAAGTCCAATGAAGTTCGGATTGGACCAATTACAAGGGCTCGTGCGAAGCTACTTAAACAATAGGTGAACTTGTTTCTAAACGATATTTTGATTGATGAGAACTTTATACTGCCTAAGTCCTGTTACTTATGTGTCATCAGGTATCAAGAGGAGACGAGCATCGCACGAGGAGTAGAAGAGCAGTTGGACGTGAAGACGGACGTCAAGATGGACGTGAAGCTGGACATGGAGCTGGACATGAAGATATCTCATGGACGCGCGAGAGGAGCGGGAGGCAAGCGCGAGAGGAGAAGAAGTCATCCAGGCGGCCGGCCCGGTCGACCGGCCCGCCCGGCGCCCGGTCCCTGTCCCGGTTCAACCGGGCGGCACGCCGACCCCGGCGCCAACTGGGCGTCGTACTGGGGCCAACCGGAAGGGCATCTGCGACACTTCCGGTTGCCGCCCGGTCCCTGGCCCGGTCTAGACCGCTAGCCCGCCCCACCCGATCAACCGGGTTCCGACCGCCAGCCCGCCCAGCACCAGTCAACCGGATTCCAGACCGGCCTAGTCCGAGTCTGTCTCGACAGGTCGGGACTATATAAGTGCCAGGACGCTCCTAGCTGCTTTAGACCATGTTTAAGATAAACCCTAGTTCTTAGTTGTTTGCTTTAGCAAAACTATTGAATCCCTACACCATATTGTTTGATATTGTGTAGATCCTGAAAAAGTCTTGTGTGATCTGCTGTTCCATTGGAAATTAGACGGTTGCAACTTACCGCTTCGTGGTCGGCGGCTATGTGCACAAGTGTGTGGAGTTGCGAATATCTTGCAGGGTTGAGAGCTGTTGCATTGGCGACAGGACCAATCGAGAGATCTCGTTGCGTCATACAAGTTATCATCCACTACATCGTCGTGTTCCTCCGCTGCTATCACTTCGTGACCATCATCACCACCGTTGCTTACAGAGAAGATCGGGCCACCCCATATCATCTATTTGTCCCATGCTTTACCAATAGCACACAAGCGATATGGTTCAGCAGAATCATGATCAGTAGCATACAAATCACATAGTATCTCCAATCCAGGAATTTTAACATCAAGTTGAGTTAATAGCATATTCTTCCTAGATAGAGCATCAGCAACAATATTATCTTTTCCCTTCTTATGCTTAATTATGTATGAAAAATACTCAATGAACTCAACCCACTTAGCAAGACGCTTATGCAAAGTAGACTGAGCTTTCAGATATTTTAAAGCTTCATGATCAGAATGTATGATAAATTCTTTTGGCCATAAGTAATGTTGCCAAACCTCAAGAACTCTAACTAAAGCATACAATTCTTTATGATATATAGGATAGTTCAACTTAGCACCAGAAAGTTTCTCAGAAAAATATGCAATTGGGAGACCCTCTTGCATCAACACACCACCAATTCCAATACCACAAGCATCACATTCAATCTCAAATTGCTTATTGAAATCAGGAAGTGCAAGCAACGGTGCAGAAGTTAACAATCTCTTCAGTTCATCAAAAGCATGATCTTGTGCTGCGCCCCACTCAAATATTACACCCTTTTAGTCAAATCATTCAAAGGTGCATCAATAGTACTAAAGTTGGGCACAAATCTTCTATAAAACCCAGCTAGACCATGAAAACTTCTAACTTGACTCACATTCATGGGAGTAGGCCAATTTTGAATAGCTTCGATTTTAGATACATCTACTTCTACTCCATGCTTAGATACAACATAGCCCAGAAATATGACCTTATCTTTGCAAAATGTGCACTTCTCAAGATTACCATAGAGTTTATTATCACGCAACACTTGCAAAACATGTCGAATATGTAAAGTATGATTAGATTCATTGCGTCTGTAGATTAATATGTCATCAAAGTACACAACCACAAACTTGCCAATAAAATCACGCAAAACATGGTTCATCAGTCTCATGAAAGTGCTAGGTGCATTAGTTAAACCAAAAGGCATTACTAACCACTCATATAAACCAAATTTTGTTTTAAAGGATGTTTTCCATTTATCCCCTTCTTTCATCCTAATTTGATGATAACCACTACGCAAATCAATTTTAGAGAAAACAACAGCACCCCTCAATTCATCTAGCATATCCTCTAAACGTGGAATAGGATGACGATATCGAATAGTAATGTTGTTTATCGTTCTACAATCTACGCACATACGCCATGTACCATCTTTCTTAGGAACTAGAATAACAGGAACAACACAAGGACTAAGGCTTGTGCGGATATAACCTTTGTCGAGTAGCGCTTGTACTTGATTATGTATCTCCTTCGTCTCTTCAGGATTTGTTCTATATGGTGCCCTATTGGGCAGCGAAGCTCCGGGAATCAAGTCAATTTGATGCTCAATATCACGCAATGGTGGTAGTCCTGCGGGTACCTCCTCCGGAAACACATCGCTGAATTCCTGCAAGACATTGGAAACACCAAAAGGAAGAGGGGTCATGTCGTTAGAAACCAAAACCGTACCCCTGTACATGAGCACAAGAGGCATGGCTGTGGGATCCTCACTAAATTCTCTCATGTCTTCTTTGGTGGCTAATAAGACTAAGGAATTCACTCTCTCACTTTTTTATATCACTCACTATTACAATTCTCTCGCCTATCTAAAGGTGCATCCTCCAAGTTTACTTCAACTTTCTGACGAGATTCATTGACAATTTGTGTGGTGACATAGGCTGTAAGTTGATTTTCTTGCCCTTGAACTCCAAGTGATATGTATTGGCACGGCCATTGTGTTGCACAGACGGTCATAGAGCCATGGCCGACCCAATAGTAGGTGACACACCGTCATAGGAACCACATCAAAATCAATGGAATCCTTATACGGTCCAATCGCAAATTCAACACGCACCATGTGGTTTACCTTCATCTCACCATTGTCGCTCAACCACTGAATATAGTATGGATGCGGGTGTGGTAGATACTTCAACTTCAGCTTGGTACACAACTCCTTGCTTGCTAAATTGCGACAACTCCCGCCATCAATAATGACCATGCAAGCCTTGTCAGGACCAACTAAAGCCTTAGTTTGGAACAAATTGCAGCGCTGAGTATATGCACTAGGCGACACATTAAGAGCACGCTGAGACACAACAATAGTGCGAGCTTCAGACGGATAAGCATCTACACCATCACTGTCATAGTCATCATCTTCTGAGCATATGGATCAACATCATCTCCAGCCTCATACTCATTGTCCTCATTAATAATCATAACCTTGCGGTTAGGACAATCCCTCTAAGTGACCCTTGCCACCACATGTATGGCAATTCATATCGCGGTTGCGCGCAGTAGACATGCTAGAACCACTCGTACTTGCAGTAGATTCGGACTTCTTTGTGTTGGACACATTGGAGAACGGCTTGCTAGACGGAGTAGAATAAGGTGCGGGGTGTGTAGATGGCGCCGTCACCGTAGATGGGGGCGCCCTAGGCGTGTAGCGCCTAGCTCCCGTAGCACGACCTTTAACCTTTGCTTCGTCAGCCAACTGTGATTCAGCTTCTCTTGCATGATGTAGCAACTCATTCATAGTGGTGTAACTGTAATAACGAACAATGCCTTTGATATCATACTTCAAACCATTGAGAAAACGATTCATTGTCATCTCAAGTGACTCACGGACACGGCCACGCTGCATTAGCATCTCCATCTCCATGTAATATTCATCAACAGTCTTCACACCTTGTCTCAATAGGGTCAACTTATCATATATATTCCGCAAATAATTAGTGGGCACAAAACAATCGTGCATTGCCGCCTTCATTGCACGCCATGTGATAATAGGCGGCTCACCATCTTCTTCGCGAGCACGAACAAATCCATCCCACCAACGCAATGCATAGCCATCAAATTCGGAATAAGAAAGCTTGATCTTCCTATCTTCTGTGTAATTATGTAAGCGCCATAACTTCTCAATTTTCAGCTCCCAAGTGAGGTATTCTTCAACATCAGCACCTCCTTCAAACTTGGGTATGGAGAACTTGGGCTTACCCAATCCATCTTCTTCATCAAACCCACGACCTGGACGTCGGAGTTCAGCAAACCCACGAGGGCGGTTACCACGCCCAGCACCACGATTAGCATTAAGTGCTTCATCTTCTGCTTCGTCTTCGTCTTCTTGTTGCTGTTGTTGAGTGAGATTACCAAGAGCCAGTTGCAAATCTTGAAGACTGTGCTGGATATCCCTCATTTGATCTCGCATTGTGGTGACGGTCGCATTAGTAGCATCCAGCTTTTGGGAGATCCCTTCGACCATCCCCCTAAGCTCATCATCCTGAGTGCGTAATTCACGTCGCATCTCATTACGAAGAGCCTCATACTCCCTCCATGTCATCAAATCAGCGGAATTCTTGTTTTCCTGGTTAACAATTTTCTCATGACTAGCAGACATGGTTAGTAGATTAGTGCACTAAAACAAATATATATGGTGGTACTCTCACAACTCACTCAAAACTGAAAAGAAAAGGAAATATTACCGCTCCAAAGTGAATTAGTATTGCTTACCACTTGTAGTGATGACTAGTGCACGGATGTAGCAAAGCGAATATCAAGGGTATAAGAACAATCACACGACAAAGCAGAGTATATGTGGGGCTATAGGTGGGCTACCTATTTGCACCAATAACAAGCTCTAGCGCTGACCGTAGACAACCAATGATACTCACACATGGCGATAAATGTGGCAATGCAACTATATGGATGAAAGGTTGCAATGCACTCGAGAGACGCTAGCAAATCTCAACAGGACAGGCACAAGATTGCTCAACTACAGGTGCAGTAAAGAAAACTTAAGCCTTCACTTGATTCTACTAGCACTTCACTTTTCTTTTTGGAATTTTCGTTTTATCACACGCAGCTATGTCGCTCTTTTTGCTTCTTTTCAATTTTCTCTTTTTTATGACACAACTCCTTGATAGCACGGCCAACAGATAATGCAAAGCACCAAAACCCTAATGAGCAGCCCGTCGAGCGGTAAAAGTAGTCTCTTATGGGGAAGTTCCTAGTCACTTATATCGAAAGGCTGTGGCTATGGTTTGGACAAACACACTATATGCCATGTGGACTCGGAGCAACAAAAACTGACTCTAGATGAAAGCGGAAACACAAACCCTAACAATACTAGATGGAAGAAAAAGGTACGCGAAAACAACAACGAAAAGCAACTAAAACTCGAAATTAGTGCAACCTAAGGCTATGGCAAACCCTAACCCTAACTTTTTATGGCTTTTCTGGATAGGAAACACTCACAACTCAACCATGGGGTGGATTGTGGATGGCTTACCGAGGAAACACTGAAATCTCATACCAAGATGATAAGGGGTGGCCCGATCTTCTCAGTAAGCAACATTGATGATGATGATCACGGGTTGAACACAGCGGAGAATCACGGATGATGAAGTGGATGATAACTTGTATGACACAACAAGATCTCTCAATTGGTCCCTGTCGCCAATGCAACAGTGATGACCCACAAGTATAGGGGATCGCAGCAGTCTTCGCGGGTAGTATAACCCAATTTATTGATTCGACACAAGGGGAGACAAAGATTACTTGAAAGCCTTAACAACGGAGTTTTCAATTCAGCTGCACTGGAACAGACTTGCTCGCAAAAGTTTATCGGTAGTAACAATTTTATAGCATGCAGAGTGAAATAACCCAGTAACGAGACAACGAGTGATTATAGTAAACAGCAGGATTAAAATACGTAGGCACGGGGACGGATAACGGCGTTGCATGGATGAGAGAAACTCATGTAACAATCATAGCAGGGCATTTGCAGATAATAATAAAACGGTGTCCAAGTACAAAGCAATCAATAGGCATGTGTTTCAATTATAGTCGTACGTGCTCGCAATGAGAAACTTGCACAACATCTTTTGTCACCAGCCGGTGGCAGCCGGGCCTCAAGGGAATCTGGATATTAAGGTACTCCTTTTAATAGAGTACCGGAGCAAAGCATTAACACTTCGTGAACACATGTGATCCTCACATCACTACCATCCCCTCCGGTTGTCCCGATTCTTGTCACTTGGGGCCATTGGTTCAACAACATGTGTATACAACTTGCGTAAGACCATAAACAATGAATATCATGATGAAATAATAACATGTTCAGATCTGAGATCATGGCACTCGGGCCCTAGTGACAAGCATTAAGCATAGCAAGTTGCAACAATATCATTAAAGTACCAATTACGGACACTAGGCACTATGCCCTAACAATCTTATGCTATTACATGACCAATCTCATCCAATCCCTACCATCCCCTTCGGCCTACAGCGGGGGAATTACTCACACATGGATGGGGGAACATGGCTGGTTGATGAAGCGTCGGTGGTGATGATGGCGATGATCTCCTCCAATTCCCCGTCCGGCGGAGTGCCGGAACGGACTTCGGCTCCCGAGACGGAGTTTCGCGATGTGGCGGCGTTCTGGAGGCTTTGCGACTTCGACTTCTCCCCGTGCGTTTTTAGGTCGAAGGCAATAAATAGTCCGAAGGAGGGCGTCGGGGCTGACCGAGGCCGCCACACCATAGGGCCGCGCGGCCCCTCCCGGCGCGCAGCCTATGGTGTGGGGCCCTCGGGCCCCACCGGCTTGCCCTTCGCTCCGCCAATATTCTGGGAAAATAGGACCTTAATAAATTCCGAGGATTTTCTGAAAGTTGGATTTCGCACAAAAATGAGACCAGAGTTCTGCTGAAAACAGCGTTAGTCGTGTTAGTTGCATCCAAAATACACAAATTAGAGGCAAAACAATAGCAAAGTATTCGGGAAAGTAGATACGTTTTGGACGTATCAACTCCCCAAGCTTATGCTTGTCCTCAAGCAATTCAGTTAACAACTGAGCGATAAAAGAACTTTCACGAACACATTTGCTCATATGATGTATATAATCTCATGCTATGGCTAACACTTAGGCAGTTCATAATGAGATGCATACAAATAAGATCATCTAACAGCTATGCCAATCATGGAGAGGTACCAACAATTAATAATAAGCATCATGAATCATGTATATAAGCAGGATTGCAATGTTCATAAGAGAGTATGATAAAGTGGTATCTCGCTTGCCCATATTTGATCAGCAAAACATAAATGCTCAGGCACCTCTGAAGTTCATAGAAAGACTAGAAGTAGTGATTGTCAAAGATAAAAGCATCAAAGTTATACCACAATCAATCATATTTTGAGACAAGCATATTATACTAAGAATGACAGTTGTGCTCTCAAGATAGTGCTCAAAGAAAGAATGGAGACACAACATAAAAGTAAAAGATTGACCCTTCGCAGAGGGAAGGATTAACATGCGCTAGAGCTTTTCATTTTTAAAACAAGAGTAAAATTATTTTGAGAGGTGTTTGTTGTTGTCAACGAATGGTAATGGGTACACCAACTACCTCGCCAACCGGACTTCCAAGAGCGGCTCCCATGAATTATTTTTATGTTTATGCAGCACTCCTTCCAACCTTTCTTTCACAAACCTTGGCTAACCGAATCCTCGGGTGCCTGCCAACAATCTCATACCATGAAGGAGTGACTTTTTATTTTAGTTTTATTATGATGACACTCCCCCAACCTTTGCTTACACAAGCCATGGCTAACCGAATCCTTCGGGTGCCGTCCAACAATCACATACCATGGAGGAGTGTCTATTTAGGTTAATTAATTTGGGACTGGGAATCCCATTGCCAGCTCTTTTTGCAAAATTATTGGATAAGCGGATGTGCCACTAGTCCATAATGAAAGTCCGTCAAGAGTAAATGACAAGGTTGAAAGTTAAACACCACATACTTCCTCATGAGCTATGAAACATTAACACAAATTGAGAAGCATTTTGAAGGTTTTAAAGGTAGCGCATGAGAATTTACTTGGAATGGTTTGAAATGCCATGCATAGGTATTTATGGTGGACACTTTAGAACAACTTGGTTTTCAGGTGTTTGGAAGCACGAGCAGCGTTCCCGCTCAGTACTAGTGAAGGCTAGCAATAGATTGGGGAGCGACAAATCAAGAGAGCAGTAACTGTCATAATCATGCTTGCGGCAAAATAAATTAACGGAGGCATAAAAGTGATACAAGAACTCGAAGCAATATAAATCATCGAGGCTTAATTGACTTTTGTTCAGTCATATGCATGCGTGAGCATGTGCCAAGTCGATATAAATGAATTATTCAGAGGAGGATACCACAATGCCATACCTACTTATGAATAAAACAATGCAAGCAAACATCCATGACATGCTACTCATATTAATAAATTGGAGCTAAACATGAGAGATCATGAACTACTAGACTTTCTCAAATGACATATACCTCACATGAACCAACTAAGCATGCTCACATGGATGAGTATATGTACAAAAATGAAAACAAATAGAGTTCATACTAGCCTCTCACCACAATCCAATTGTCGTAGATCGTCATTATTGCCTTTCACTTGTGTAGCTTGGATGGTATGAAATGAAAACCACGCTCCAGCCACCGAAGACCATTGAACTCAAGATGAACTTTACAAACCAAAGAAGAACAACAAATATTTTTGGTATTTTCAAATTGGAAACAAGAACAAAAGGAAACAAGCAAACAAAGCAAAATCTTTTTGGATTTTCTTGTAGCAAACCAACGATAGCAAATAAAGCGAAACAAATGCAAGAAACCAAAACAAACAAATGATGAAGAGAAACAACAGAAATATTTTTGGTCTTTTTGTGTTTTGGGAAAGAAACAAAGCAAAAACAAGAAATAGCAAACTAGAAGACTCACATAAACACAAAGCAGCAGAAATTCGTCAAACTTGACAGCAGTACAGTACTCGATTTTTAAGAAATTCTTCCACTGCTCAAATCGAAAAGTGTTGAACTAATGAAAGTTAGATAACAACCTGGGGAACATGTTGGCTTCGCAAAATACTGTTCTGGCTATTTTTGAGAATTTTTTCGGTAACAGTCCAGAATCTGTTTTCAGGCAGCACTTCCCCAAATATCATCTCCCTCTAATTAGAAAACCACTCAAACAAACTAAACAAGTATATACAAGTATCCAGAAATCATAATATGCAAAGAATGAGTGATTCCGGTATACCTCCCCCCAAGCTTAGGCTTTTGGCCTAAGTGGAGTTCAACCCCAGCGGTCGTTGTTCCTCGCCGTGGATAATGCATGGCGTAGTCATAGTAAGGTTCCCGTGCGAAGAAAAGCGTGGAGGCTTCACATGCCCAAAATGTTGATGCGAGGAACTTGCTGCATCGGATGATGAGTCGAGGTGTTCCTCGACCTCCTCTGTTGCCTCTTGCATGATGGCCTCCTCCCTCTATGTGTGCATTCAGTGCACCTTCTGTGACTGACCAATCCTCCCTGGAATCAAGGTTAAATAGAATAGGTGCAGGCAATCTTACTAGTTTTTCAGTTTTCTTAGTTGTTCTCCAAGACTTCTTGTAAAATGTTATCTTGTAAGACAAGTTACCCAAATTAGATGAATCAGAAACAAATTCATGTCCGATCATAGAGACTACGTCAAGTTTTTCTATGGAAAGTTGAATATCAAGATGATGAGGTTCTACACCATGCAAAGCTAGTAAACGAGAGGCGATGAGACCCCCACAAATTCCTCCTTTCTCACGGTTAGTAGCAAGTCTATAAGCTATCAATGCCCCCAAATTATAAGTCTTACTACCTTGCAGTGCAGCAGCTAGAAAAGCTAAATCCTGGATAGATAGTTTACCACCATTCCTTCTAGCAAGAACGCATTTAGTAATGAAATAAGCAAAGTAGCGGATAGCTGGGAGTTGAATGCTAGTGATTTTACCACCATCGTCTGAGAAACTCCTCCCATGACAAATCATCTCGAAGAGGCTTAAGAGCTCTCGCGGCGATCCCCTTATCTTCTCGCATGACCCCATTGCGGTACTCTAATTGCTGTACAAAAATCATTGAATGGCAAGTTGACAGTTTTATTATAAATCTTATACTGAACCATGGAGTTAGATCGCGACCAATTGAACTTAAAATCCTACACAACAGACATAGTCAATTTTGCATATTGGCATGGTTCCCCATCAACAAAATCATTCAACCCTGCACGAGAAATTAGATTCTGAACATCTTCCAGTATTCCTGCGCTTCTCATGAAATCTGTGCACGGGTAGTAAGAGGGGTATACTCCCTCTTCGCGGTTCACTCTCATGACTTGTTGCACCTCCAATTCTTGTTGGTTTAGTTGATATTTATTCCACTCCATTTTCTGAAATTTTTCAACAAACAATATAAAATTTGATTTGGTGACATATAATCAAGGGGAACTACTATAGGAACTTGCTAGAGTACTAATCATGCATCAAAACTAGTTTATACAACTTAGAACAAGCATGCAAGCTCACTAAACATGTTACCTACAGCAGCAAAATATTCAAGATATACTCAACCAAACAAAATTCTACTTGGATGATCGGAGGAGTCACATACGGAGAGCAAATGTGCCAAATTTCAGACAGCTGAGCAAAGAGATCGAAAAATCCTGAGCTCTTGAGCAAAAACGCGAGTGAGAGAAAGCTGGTGTCGATTTTTTCGGGAGAGAGAGTCTGGGAGGAAGAGATGCTAAAGTGGGGCAAAGGGGGCCCACACGCCAGGGTGGCGCGCCCCCCTTCCAGGCCGCGCCACCTGTGGGGTGCCACCAGGGTGCCCCACGGTCATCTCAGTGCTCCCAGTGCATTTTTGAAAATAGGACCAACGGTATAATTTTTGTGAATTTTTGAAAACTTTGAAAAATGCACTTTTCTGGGTATTAAGTTTATTATTACTGGCCAGGAAAATTTTTGAAATCTCTAATTAACTAAGGAACTTTGCAAATCAAAAGTGCTACAACAAGTAAGACAAGTGGAGGGAGAAAGAAATGTTGTTTACCTCCTCTATGCATATAAAAGGTATTTGTTAACAAGGTTGATCAGGTCTTGCCACCAAATAAATTTTACATAGCATATGAAGAAATAAACTTCAAATCAATCATGTTACCTTGAATTGTATTGATATGGATCCAATCATAAGATTTTGATATCCTTCTTTAGGCTCATATATAGGACAATCAATAGTTCCAACTTTGATAGTTCTCACATTAGAAATAGTATTGACTCCACATACTTTATCAATCCTCTTGGGGAAATAGACGGTATGCTCCTTATCATCAACATTGAAAGTAACCTTTCCTTTATTGCAATCAATAACAGCCCCTGCGGTGTTAAGAAAAGGTCTCCCAAGAATAATAGACATATTATCATCTTTAGGCATTTCCAACACAACAAAATCAGTTAATATCAAGTAGTTATTAGTAACTTGAACAGGAACATCCTCACATATACCAACAGGAATAGCAGTAGATTTATCAGCCATTTGCAAAGATATATCAGTAGGTATCAACTTATCTAAATAAAGTCTCTTATAAAGAGAAAAAGGCATAACACTAACACCGGCTCCCAAGTCACATAGAGCAGTTTTAACATAATTATTCTTAATAGAACAAGGAATAGTAGGTATACCTGGGTCGCCCAACTTCTTTGGCACTTTGCCATTGAAAGAGTAATTAGCAAGCATAGTGGAAATTTCCTCATTGGGGATTTTCCTTTTGTTAGTAACAATATCTTTCATATACTTTGAATAAGGAGGCAATTTAATAGCATCAGTCAAAGGGATTGGCAAGAATAAAGGTTTCATCCAATCACAAAATTTATTATAACTTCCTTTGATTTTAGTTTCTTAGCAGGAAAAGGCATTTGCTTTTGCACCCAAGGTTCCCTTTCATTACCATGTTTCTTAGCAATAAAATCTTCTTTAGTATACTTTTTATTTTTAGCATGCTTTTCAGGTTCATCTTCAACTTCTTCTTTATCAGAAGCATCATTCTTATCATTATCATTATCATTATCATGTTCATTACCACTTTCAGTTCAGCATCGGAAATAGAAATACTATTAGGATCATTAACAGGTTCAGAGGATTCTACAACATTTTTATGTTTCTTCTTCTTTTTCTTCTTAGAAGGAGCACTAGGTTCAATGCGTTGAGAATCTTGTTCAATTCTTTTGGGATGCCCTTCAGGATATAGAGGATCCTGGGTAGAGACACCACCTCTAGTTGTTACTTCATAAGCATGTTTCTCTTTAGAATTATTTTTTAGCAAGTCACTTTGCACTTTAGTGAGTTGATCAATTTGAGTTTTAACCATTTGAAAATGTTTAACAAGCATCTTAACATCATTGGAGGTTCTCTCCACAATATCATGCAAATTGCTAATAGCTTGAGAATTTTCCATTAGATGATTCTCTACTCTCATATTAAAATTTTCTTGCTTAACAATATAATTATCAAACTCATCTAAGCATTGCGCAGGAGGTTTTGAATACGGAATATCTTCCCTAGTAAAGCATTGAAGGGAGTTTACCTCAATCATGGGTGAAGGGGGAATTATCTCACATATATCTTCTATGGGAGGTAGATTCTTCACATCTTTTGATTTAATACCTTTCTCCTTGAGAGACTTCTTAGCTTCCCTCATATCTTCATCATTTAATTCAATTAAACCCCCCTTCTTCAATATTGGCGTTGGAGTTGGTTCAGGTGTAGTCCAATCATCATGATTTCGGCTTATTCTAGCCAATAATTCTTCAGCTTCGTCTGGAGTTCTTTTCCTGAAAACACAACCAGCACAACTATCCAAATATGCTCTAGATTCAATGGTTAGTCCACTATAAAATATATCAAGTAGATCATTCTTCTCTAAATCATGTCCAGGTCGAGCTCTGATAAGAGAACAAAATCTTGCCCACGCCTCAGGCAATTTCTCTTCATCTCCCTGGTCAAACCTATAAATTTTCTGCAAAGCAATATGTTGAGCACTAGCGGGAAAGTATTTTCGAAAGAAAACATCACGCAACTCAGTTGGATTTTTAATAGAACCAGGAGGCAAATTATTATACCAAGTTTTAGCATCATCCTTTAATGAGAAAGGAAAAATTTTAGCGACAAAGTAAGTACATCTTGACATCATCAAAACAAGCTACTCATAGAAGTGATACGTCTCCGACGTATCGATAATTTCTTATGTTCCATGCCACATTATTGATGATATCTACATGTTTTATGCACACTTTATGTCATATTCGTGCATTTGGAACTAACCTATTAACAAGATGCCGAAGTGCCAGTTTTCTGCTGTTTTTGGTTTCAGAAATCCTAGTAACAAAATATTCTCGGAATCGGACGAAATCAACGCCCAGGTTCCTATTTTGCCCGGAAGCATCCAGAACACACGAGAACCGCCAGAGAGGGGGCACAGGCCCACCAAACCCTAGGCCGGCGTGGCCAGGGGGGGCGCCCCCTATAGTGTCGGCGCCCTTCGACCTTCTGACGCCGCCTCTTCGCCTATATAAAGCCCCTGGACCTAAAACCTCGAGACGAAAAAGCCACGGTACGAGAAACCATCCGAGCCGCCGCCATCGCAAAGCCAAGATGCGGGACGGAGTCTGTTCCGCACGCCGCCGGACGGGGAAGTGCCCGGGAAGGCTCCTCCCACCGCCATCTTCATCAACGCTGCTGTCTCCCATGAGGAGGGAGTAGTTCTCCATCGAGCTCGGGGCTGTACCGGTAGCTATGTGGTTCATCTCTCTCCCTATGTACTTCAATACAATGATCTCATGAGCTGCCTTACATGATTGAGATCCATATGATGATGCTTGTAATCTAGATGTCGTTATGCTAGTCAAGTGAATTTTACTTATGTGATCTCCGGAGACTCCTTGTCCCACGTGTGTAAAGGTGACAGTGTGTGCACCGTGTGGGTCTCTTAGGCTATATTTCACAGAATACTTATTCACTGTTATGAATGGCATAGTGAAGTGCTTATTTATATCTCTTTATGATTGCAATGTGTTTTGTATCACAATTTATCTATGTGCTACTCTAGTGATGTTATTAAAGTAGTTTTATTCCTCCTGCACGGTGTAATGGTGACAGTGTGTGCATCCGTGTTAGTACTTGGCGTAGGCTATGATTATGATCTCTTGTAGATTATGAAGTTAACTATTGCTATGATAGTATTGATGTGATCTATGCCTCCTTTCTTAGCATGAAGGTGATAGTGTGCATGCTACGTTAGTACTTGGTTTAGTTGTGTTGATCTATCTTACACTCTAAGGTTATTTAAATATGAACATTGAATTGTGGAGCTTGTTAACTCCGGCATTGAGGGTTCGTGTAATCCTACGCAATGTGTTCATCATCCAACAAAAGAGTGTAGAGTATGCATTTATCTATTCTGTTATGTGATCAAAGTTGAGAGTGTCCACTAGTGAAAGTATGATCCCTAGGCCTTGTTCCTAAATACTGCTATCGGCTTGTTCTTGTTTTGCGTTACTACTTTTGCGTTACTACATTTCTTGTCTGGGCAAAGCACTTTTAAGTGCCGTTGCCTTTGCTCATATATTCATACCACTGTATTTCACTATCTCTTCGCCGAACTAGTGCACCTATTAGGTGTGTTGGGGATACAAGAGACTTCTTGCTTTGTGGTTGCGGGGTTGCATGAGAGGGATATCTTTGACCTCTTCCTCCCCGAGTTCGATAAACCTTGGGTGATCCACTTAAGGGAAAACTTGTTGCTGTTCTACAAACCTCTGCTCTTGGAGGCCCAACACGTCTACGGAAAAGGAGGGCGTAGACATCAAGCTATTTTACGCCGTTGCCGGGGAGGAAAGGTAAAAGGTACTCACACTCCGGATCTCGGCTACTAAGCTATTTTCCGGCGCCATTGTAAGTACTCGAAGCTATTTCCTTTAGATCCTGCAATTGCATCTTTTTGTTTCTTGTTTACACTAGTAAGGCATAATGGACAACAATGAGCTTCTTATTCTATTTCCTGATTTAAGACATGGATGGTTGATACGTCTCCAACGTATCGATAATTTCTTATGTTCCATGCCACATTATTGATGTTATCTACATGTTTTATGCACACTTTATGTCATATTCGTGCATTTATTGGAACTAACCTATTAACAAGATGCCGAAGTGCCAGTTCCTGTTTTCTGCTGTTTTTGGTTTCAGAAATCCTAGTAACAAAATATTCTCGGAATCGGACGAAATCAACGCCCAGGTCCTATTTTGCCGGAAGCATCCAGAACACACGAGAACCGCCAGAGAAGGGAGCGGGGCCACCACACCACACCCCGGCGCGGCCTAGGGCGCCCCCTAGGGTGTGGGCCCCCCCTTCTGCGCCGCCTCTTCGCCTATAAGAAGCCCCTGGATCAGAAAACCCTACAATGACGAAACCCACGAAAACCTTCAGGCGCCGCCATCGCGAAGCCAAGATCGGGGGACAGGATCTCTGTTCCGCACGCCGGACGGGGAAGTGCCCCGGGGCTTCTCCATCGACACCGCTGCCATCTCCACCGCCATCTTCATCACCGCTGCTCCCATGAGGAGGGAGTAGTTCTCCATCGAGGCTCGGGGCTGTACCGGTAGCTATGTGGTTAATCTCTCTACTATGTACTTCAATACAATGATCTCATGAGCTGCTTTACATGATTGAGATTCATCTGAGTTTTGTATCACAATTCATCTATGTGCTACTCTAGTGATGTGTTATTAAAGTAGTTCTATTCCTCCTGCACGTGTGTAAAGGTGACAGTGTGTGCACCGTGTTAGTACTTGGTTTGTGCTATGATCATGATCTCTTGTAGATTATGGAGTTAACTATTGCTATGATAATATTGATGTGATCTATTCCTCCTACATATGCATGAAGGTGACAGTGTGCATGCTATGCTAGTACTTGGTTTAGTCTGTTGATCTATCTTACACTAAAGGTTACTAAAACATGAGCATTATTGTGGAGCTTGTTAACTCCGGCATTGAGGGTTCGTGTAATCCTACGCAATGTGTTCATCATCCAACAAAAGTGTAGAGTATGCATTTATCTATTCTGTTATGTGATCAATGTTGAGAGTGTCCACTAGTGAAAGTGTAATCCCTAGGCCTTGTTCCTAAATACTGCTGTTACTCTGCTTGTTTCTGTTTTACTGTGTTACTACTGCTGCAATACCACCACCATCAACTACGCGCCAAGCACTTTTCGCACCGTTGCTACTGCTCATACATATTTATACCATGTATTTCACTATCTCTTCGCCGAACTAGTGCACCTATTTGGTGTGTTGGGGACACAAGAGACTTCTTGCTTTGTGGTTGCGGGTTGCATGAGAGGGATATCTTTGACCTCTTCCTCCCAGTTCGATAAACCTTGGGTATCCACTTAAGGGAAAACTTGCTGCTGTTCTACAAACCTCGCTCTTGGAGGCCCAACACTCTACAGGAAAGGAGGGGAACGTAGACATCAAGCACTTTTAAGCGCCGTTGGGGAGGAAAGGTAAAGGCTCTCATACTACGGTCCCAGGTAAAGTATTTTTGTTGCCGTTGTGTGTGTGCTCGAAGCTATTTCCTTTAGATCCTGCAATTGCATCTTTTTGTTTCTTGTTTACACTAGTTTGGCATAATGGACAACAATGAGCTTCTTGTTCTATTTCCTGATTTAAAACATGGATTGTTTGATGCGAAAATTAAAAAACCTATGAAATCTTCTTTGCATGCTGGTAGTAATATTAGTATGAACGCTTTGAACACCATTGTTGATAATGATATAGAAAGTTCTAAGCTTGGGGAAGTTGGTTTTCATGATATTTTTAGTCCCCCAAGCATTGAGGAGAAAATTTTCTTTGATGATACTTTGCCTCCTATTTATGATGATAATGATAGTGGTCTTTTGGTGCCACCTACTATGGAGAGTAAATTTTGTTGTGATTATACTATACCTCCAACACTTGATGAGAATAATAATGATAGCTACTTTGTTGAATTTGCTCCTGCTACAACTAATAAGAATGATTATGCTTATGTGGAGAGTAATAATTTTATGCATGAGACTCATGATAAGAATGCTTTATGTGATAGTTATATTGTTGAGTTTGCTCATGTTACTACTGAAAGTTATTATGAGAGAGGAAAATATGGTTGTAGAAATTTTCATGTTACTAAAACACCTCTCTATGTGCTGAAATTTTTCAAGCTACACTTGTTTTATCTTCCTATGCTTGTTACTTTGCTCATCATGAACTTGTTTATTTACAAGATTCCTATGCATAGGAAGCATGTTAGACTTAAATTTGTTTTGAATTTGCCTCTTGAAGCTCTCTTTTGCTTCGAATACTATTTCTTGAGTGGATCATTAAAACTGAGCCCATCTTAATGGCTATAAAGAAAGAACTTCTTGGGAGATAACCCATGTGTTATTTTGCTACAGTACTTTGTTTTTATTTTGTGTCTTGGAAGTTGTTTACTACTTTAGCAACCTCTCCTTATCTTAGTTTTGTGTTTTGTTGTGCCAAGTAAAGCCGTTGATAGAAAAGTAAGTACTAGATTTGGATTACTGCGCAGTTCCAGATTTCTTTGCTGTCACGAATCTGGGTCCACCTCCCTGTAGGTAACTCAGAAAATTAAGCCAATTTACGTGCATGATCCTCAGATATGTACGCAACTTTCATTCAATTTGAGCATTTTCATTTGAGCAAGTCTGGTGCCATTTTAAAATTCGTCAATACGAACTGTTCTGTTTTGACAGATTCTGCCTTTTATTTCGCATTGCCTCTTTCGCTATGTTGGATGAATTTCTTTGATCCACTAATGTCCAGTAGCATTATGCAATGTCCAGAAGTGTTAAGAATGATTGTGTCACCTCTGAATATGTCAATTTATATTGTGCACTAACCCTCTAATGAGTTGTTTCGAGTTTGGTGTGGAGGAAGTTTTCAAGGGTCAAGAGAGGAGGATGATATACTATGATCAAGAAGAGTGAAAGCTCTAAGCTTGGGGATGCACCCGGTGGTTCACCCCTGCATATATCAAGAAGACTCAAGCGTCTAAGCTTGGGGATGCCCAAGGCATCCCCTTCTTCATCGACAAATTATCAGGTTCCTTCTCTTGAAACTATATTTTTATTCGGTCACATCTTATGTGCTTTACTTGGAGCGTCTGTGATTTTATTTTTGTTTTGTTTGAATAAAATGGATCCTAGCATTCACTTTATGGGAGAGAGACACGCTCCGCTGTAGCATATGGACAAGTATGTCCTTGGTTTCTACTCATAGTATTCATGGCGAAGTTTCCTCTTCGTTAAATTGTTATATGGTTGGAATTGGAAAATGCTACATGTAGTAATTGCTATAATGTCTTGGGTAATGTGATACTTGGCAATTGTTGTGCTCATGTTTAAGCTCTTGCATCATATGCTTTGCACCCATTAATGAAGAAATACATAGAGCATGCTAAAATTTGGTTTGCATATTTGGTTTCTCTAAGGTCTAGATAATTTCTAGTATTGAGTTTGAACAACAAGGAAGATGGTGTGGAGTCTTATAATGTTTTCAATATGTCTTTTATGTGAGTTTTGCTGCACCGGTTCATCCTTGAGTTTGTTTCAAATAAGCCTTGCTAGCCTAAACCTTGTATCGAGAGGGAATACTTCTCATGCATCCAAAATACTTGAGCCAACCACTATGCCATTTGTGTCCACCATACCTACCTACTACATGGTATTTTCCAGCCATTCCAAAGTAAATTGCTTGAGTGCTACCTTTAAAATTCCATCATTCACCTATGCAATATATAGCTCATGGGACAAATAGCTTAAAAACTATTGTGGTATTGAATATGTAATTATGCACTTTATCTCTTATTAAGTTGCTTGTTGTGCGATAACCATGTTTACTGGGGAACGCCATCAACTCATTGTTGAATTTCATGTGAGTTGCTATGCATGTTCGTCTTGTCTGAAGTAAGGGCGATCTACACTGAGTTGAATGGTTTGAGCATGCATATTGTGAGAGAAGAACATTGGGCCGCTAACCGAAGCCATGTTCCATGGTGGAAGTTTCAGTTTTGGACAACAATCCTCAAATCTCTAATGAGAAAAGAATTAATTGTTGTTGAATGCTTAAAGCATTAAAAGAGGAGTCCATTATCTGTTGTCTATGTTGTCCCGGTATGGATGTCTAAGTTGAGAATAATCAAAAGCGAGAAATCCAAATGCGAGCTTTCTCCTTAGACCTTTGTACAGGCGGCATAGAGGTACCCCTTTGTGATACTTGGTTAAAGCATATGTATTGCGGTGATAATCCAGGTAGTCCAAGCTAATTAGGACAAGGTGCGGGCACTATTGGTACACTATGCATGAGGCTTGCAACTTATAAGATATAATTTACATGATGCATATGCTTTATTACTACCGTTGACAAAATTGTTTCATGTTTTCAAAATCAAAGCTCTAGCACAAATATAGCAATCGATGCTTTTCCTCTATGAGGACCATTCTTTTACTTTTATTGTTGAGTCAGTTCACCTATTTCTCTCCACCTTAAGAAGCAAACACTTGTGTGAACTGTGCATTGATTCCTACATACTTGCTTATTGCATTTGTTATATTGCTTTGCATTGACAATTATCCATGAGATATACATGTTACAAGTTGAAAGCAACCGCTGAAACTTAATCTTCTTTTGTGTTGCTTCAATATCTCTACTTTGAATTATTGCTTTATGAGTTAACTCTTATGCAAGACTTATTGATGCTTGTCTTGAAGTGCTATTCATGAAAAGTCTTTGCTTTATGATTCACTTGTTTACTCATGTCATACACATTGTTTTGATCGCTGCATTCACTACATATGCTTTACAAATAGTATGATCAAGTTTATGATGGCATGTCACTTCAGAAATTATCTTTGTTATCGTTTTACCTGCTCGGGACGAGCAGAACTAAGCTTGGGGATGCTGATACGTCTCCAACGTATCGATAATTTCTTATGTTCCATGCCACATTATTGATGTTATCTACATGTTTTATGCACACTTTATGTCATATTCGTGCATTTTCTGGAACTAACCTATTAACAAGATGCCGAAGTGCCGTTCCTGTTTTCTGCTGTTTTTGGTTTCGAAATCCTAGTAACGAAATATTCTCGAATCGGACGAAATCAACGCCCAGGTTCCTATTTTACCCGGAAGCATCCAACACACGAGAACCGCCAGAGAAGGGAGGCGGGGCCACCACACCACACCCGGCGCGGCCTAGGGGCGCGCCCTAGGGTGTGGGCCCCCTTCGACCTTCCTGCGCCGCCTCTTCGCCTATAAGAAGCCCCTGGATCAGAAAACCCTACACCGATTGACGAAACCCACGAAAACCTTCCAGAGCCGCCGCCATCGCGAAGCCAAGATCACGCTGCCGGAGCGGGGAAGTGCCCCCGGAAGGCTTCTCCATCGACACCGCTGCCATCTCCACCGCCATCTTCATCACCGCTGCTGCTCCCATGAGGAGGGAGTAGTTCTCCATCGAGGCTCGGGGCTGTACCGGTAGCTATGTGGTTAATCTCTCTACTATGTACTTCAATACAATGATCTCATGAGCTGCTTTACATGATTGAGATTCATCTGAGTTTTGTATCACAATTCATCTATGTGCTACTCTAGTGATGTGTTATTAAAGTAGTTCTATTCCTCCTGCACGTGTGTAAAGGTGACAGTGTGTGCACCGTGTTAGTACTTGGTTTGTGCTATGATCATGATCTCTTGTAGATTATGGAGTTAACTATTGCTATGATAATATTGATGTGATCTATTCCTCCTACATATGCATGAAGGTGACAGTGTGCATGCTATGCTAGTACTTGGTTTAGTCTGTTGATCTATCTTACACTAAAGGTTACTAAAACATGAGCATTATTGTGGAGCTTGTTAACTCCGGCATTGAGGGTTCGTGTAATCCTACGCAATGTGTTCATCATCCAACAAAAGTGTAGAGTATGCATTTATCTATTCTGTTATGTGATCAATGTTGAGAGTGTCCACTAGTGAAAGTGTAATCCCTAGGCCTTGTTCCTAAATACTGCTGCGTTACTACTGCTTGTTTACTGTTTTCTGTGTTACTACTGCTGCAATACCACCACCATCAACTACGCGCCAAGCACTTTTCTGGCACCGTTGCTACTGCTCATACATATTTATACCACCTGTATTTCACTATCTCTTCGCCGAACTAGTGCACCTATTTGGTGTGTTGGGGACACAAGAGACTTCTTGCTTTGTGGTTGCAGGGTTGCATGAGAGGGATATCTTTGACCTCTTCCTCCCGAGTTCGATAAACCTTGGGTATCCACTTAAGGGAAAACTTGCTGCTGTTCTACAAACCTCTGCTCTTGGAGGCCCAACACTATCTACAGGAAAGGAGGGGGAACGTAGACATCAATGGTTTGATCCAAAAATTAAAAAACCCATGGAACATATTAGTATGAACACTTTGAACACCATTGTTGCTGACGATATGGAAAATTCTAAGCTTGGGGAAGCTGGCTTTGATGAGCATGATATTTTTAGTCCCCCAAGTATTGAGGAGAAAATTTTCTTTGATGATACTATACCTCCTATATTTGATGATGAGAATAATAATGATAGCTACTTTGTTGAATTTGCTCCCACTACAACTACTAATAAAATTGATTATGCTTATGTGGAGAGTAATAATTTTATGCATGAGACTCATGATAAGAATGCTTTATGTGATACTTACATTGTTGAGTTTGCTCATGATGCTACTGAAAGTTATTATGAGAGAGGAAAATATGGTTGTAGAAACTTTCATGTTATTAAAATGCCTCTCTATGTGCTGAAATTTTTGAAGCTATACTTGTTTTATCTTCCTGATCTTGTTACTTTGCTCTTCATGAACTTGTTTATTTACAAGATTCCTATGCATAGGAAGCATGTTAGGCTTAAATGTGTTTTGAATTTGCCTCTTGATGCTCTCTTTTGCTTCAAATACTATTTCTTGCGAGTGCATCATTAAAACTGCTGAGCCCATCTTAATGGCTATAAAGAAAGAACTTCTTGGGAGATAACCCATGTGTTATTTTGCTACAGTAATTTGTTTTATATTTGTGTCTTGGAAGTTGTTTACTACTGTAGCAACCTCTCCTTATCTTAGTTTTGTGTTTTGTTGTGCCAAGTGAAGCCTCTAATCGAAGGTTGATACTAGATTTGGATTTCTGCGCAGAAACAGATTTCTATCTGTCACGAATCTGGGCTGTTTTCTCTGTAGGTAACTCAGAAAAATATGCCAATTTACGTGCGTGTTCCTCAGATATGTACGCAACTTTCATTAGTTTTGAGTTTTCTGATCTGAGCAACGGAAGTATTTATTAAAAATTCGTCTTTACGGACTGTTCTGTTTTGACAGATTCTGCCTTTTATTTCGCATTGCTTCTTTCGCTGTGTTGGGTGGATTTCTTTGTTCCATTACCTTCCAGTAGCTTTGAGCAATGTCCAGAAGTGTTAAGAATGATTGTGTCACCTCTGAACATGTGAGTTTTTGATTATGTACTAACCTCTCTAATGAAGTTTATGAGAAGTTTGGTGTGAAGGAAGTTTTCAAGGGTCAAGAGAGGAGGATGATATACTATGATCAAGAAGAGTGAAAGCTCTAAGCTTGGGGATGCCCCGGTGGTTCACCCCTGCATATATCAAGAATACTCAAGCATCTAAGCTTGGGGATGCCCAAGGCATCCCCTTCTTCATCGACAACATTATCAGGTTCCTCCCCTGAAACTATATTTTTATTCGGTCATATCTTATGTGCTTTTCTTGGAGCGTCGGTTTGTTTTTGTTTTGTTTGAATAAAATGGATCCTAGCATTCACTTTATGGGAGAGAGACACGCTCCGCTGTAGCATATGGACAAGTATGTCCTTAGGCTCTACTCATAATATTCATGGCGAAGTTTCTTCTTCGTTAAATTGTTATATGGTTGGAATTGGAAAATGATACATGTAGAAATTGCTATAATGTCTTGGATAATGTGATACTTGGCAATTGTTGTGCTCATGTTTAAGCTCTTGCATCATATACTTTGCACCCATTAATGAATAAATACATAGAGCATGCTAAAATTTGGTTTGCATATTTGGTCTCTCTAAGGTCTAGATAATTTCTAGTATTGAGTTTGAACAACAAGGAAGACGGTGTAGAGTCTTATAATGTTTTCAATATGTCTTTTATGTGAGTTTTGCTGCACCGGTTCATCCTTGTGTTTGTTTCAAATAGCCTTGCTAGCCTAAGCCTTGTATCGAGAGGGAATACCTCTCATGCATCCAAAATCCTTGAGCCAACCACTATGCCATTTGTGTCCACCATACCTACCTACTACATGGTATTTCTCCGCCATTCCAAAGTAAATTGCTTGACTTTATCTCTTATTAAGTTGCTTGTTGTGCGATAACCATGTTCACTGGGGACACCATCAACTATTCTTTGTTGAATATCATGTGAGTTGCTATGCATGTCCGTCTTGTCTGAAGTAAGAGAGATCTACCACCTTAATGGTTGGAGCATACATATTGTTAGAGAAGAACATTGGGCCGCTAACTAAAGCCATGATTCATGGTGGAAGTTTCAGTTTTGGACATATATCCTCAATCTCATATGAGAATAATAATTGTTGCCACATGCTTATGCATTAAAGAGGAGTCCATTATCTGTTGTCCATGTTGTCCCGGTATGGATGTCTAAGTTGAGAATAATCAAAAGCGAGAAATCCAAAATGCGAGCTTTCTCCTTAGACCTTTGTACAGGCGGCATGGAGGTACCCCATTGTGACACTTGGTTAAAACATGTGTATTGCGATGATCCGGTAGTCCAAGCTAATTAGGACAAGGTGCGGGCACTATTAGTATACTATGCATGAGGCTTGCAACTTGTAAGATATAATTTACATGATACATATGCTTTATTACTACCGTTGACAAAATTGTTTCTTGTTTTCAAAATCAAAGCTCTAGCACAAATATAGCAATCGATGCTTTTCTCTATGGAGGACCTTTCTTTTACTTTCATTGTTGAGTCGGTTCACCTATTTCTCTCCACCTCAAGAAGCAAACACTTGTGTGAACTGTGCATTGATTCCTACATACTTGCATATTGCACTTATTATATTACTCTATGTTGACAATTATCCATGAGATATACATGTTATAAGTTGAAAGCAACCGCTGAAACTTAATCTTCCTTTGTGTTGCTTCAATACCTTTACTTTGATTTATTGCTTTATGAGTTGACTCTTATGCAAGACTTATTGATGCTTGTCTTGAAGTACTATTTATGAAAAGTCTTTGCTATATGATTCACTTGTTTACTCATGTCATTACCATTGTTTTGATTGCTGCATTCATTACATATGCTTACAATA
The DNA here is from genome assembly GCA_030979885.1 of Lolium multiflorum. Lineage (NCBI taxonomy): Eukaryota > Viridiplantae > Streptophyta > Magnoliopsida > Poales > Poaceae > Lolium > Lolium multiflorum. The sequence goes on from CM061748.1 coordinate 1,726,316, forward strand.
GTATGATCAAGGTTATGATGGCATGTCACTCCAGAAATTATCTTTGTTATCGTTTACCTGCTCGGGACGAGCAGAACTAAGCTTGGGGATGCTGATACGTCTCCGACGTATCGATAATTTCTTATGTTCCATGCCACATTATTGATGATATCTACATGTTTTATGCACACTTTATGTCATATTCGTGCATTTTCTGGAACTAACCTATTAACAAGATGCCGAAGTGCCGCTTGTTTTGTTGTTTTGGTTTCAGAAATCCTAGTAACAAAATATTCTCGGAATCGGACGAAATCAACGCCCAGGTTCCTATTTTGCCCGGAAGCATCCGAACACACGAGAACCGCGAGAGGGGGCATAGGCCCACACCCTAGGCCGCGCGGCCAAGGGGGCCCGCGCCTATAGTGTCGGCGCCCCTTCGACCTTCCGCCGCCTCTTCGCCTATATAAAGCCCTGGACCTAAAACCTCGAGACGAAAAAGCCACGGTATGAGAAACCATCCGAGCCGCCGCCATCGCGAAGCCAAGATCCGGGGGACAGAGTCTCTGTTCCCGCACGCCGCCGGACGGGGAAGTGCCCGGAAGGCTCCTCCATCGACACCACCGCCATCTTCATCAACGCTGTCTCCCATGAGGAGGAGTAGTTCTCCATCGAGGCTCGGGGCTGTACCGGTAGCTATGTGGTTCATCTCTCTCCCTATGTACTTCAATACAATGATCTCATGAGCTGCCTTACATGATTGAGATCCATATGATGATGCTTGTAATCTAGATGTCGTTATTCTAGTCAAGTGAATTTTACTTATGTGATCTCCGGAGACTCCTTGTCCCACGTGTGTAAAGGTGACAGTGTGTGCCGTGTGGGTCTCTTAGGCTATATTTCACAGAATACTTATTCACTGTTATGAATGGCATAGTGAAGTGCTTATTTATATCTCTTTATGATTGCAATGTGTTTTGTATCACAATTTATCTATGTGCTACTCTAGTGATGTTATTAAAGTAGTTTTATTCCTCCTGCACGGTGTAATGGTGACAGTGTGTGCATCCGTGTTAGTACTTGGCGTAGGCTATGATTATGATCTCTTGTAGATTATGAAGTTAACTATTGCTATGATAGTATTGATGGGATCTATGCCTCCTTTCTTAGCATGAAGGTGACAGTGTGCATGCTACGTTAGTACTTGGTTTAGTTGTGTTGATCTATCTTACACTCTAAGGTTATTTAAATATGAACATTGAATTGTGGAGCTTGTTAACTCCGGCATTGAGGGTTCGTGTAATCCTACGCAATGTGTTCATCATCCAACAAAAGAGTGTAGAGTATGCATTTATCTATTCTTATGTGATCAAAGTTGAGAGTGTCCACTAGTGAAAGTATGATCCCTAGGCCTTGTTCCTAAATACTGCTATCGCTTTGTTTACTGTTTTCTGCGTTACTACTGCTGCGTTACTACTGCTTGTTTACGTCCGGGCAAAGCACTTTTCTGGTGCCGTTGCCACTGCTCATATATCATACCACGTATTTCACTATCTCTTCGCCGAACTAGTGCACCTATTAGGTGTGTTGGGGACACAAGAGACTTCTTGCTTTGTGGTTGCAGGGTTGCATGAGAGGGATATCTTTGACCTCTTCCTCGAGTTCGATAAACCTTGGGTGATCCACTTAAGGGAAAACTTGCTGCTGTTCTACAAACCTCTGCTCTTGGAGGCCCAACACTGTCTACAGGAAAAGGAGGGGGCGTAGACATCATGCTCTACAACACTTTCTTTTTCAGTACCACAAAAGGGTGCTTTCTCTACAATAGCTATATGAGATAGATCAAGAGAAAAATCATAATCTTTATCCTTAATGCATATAGGAGATGTGGCAAATTTAGGATCGGGAGATAGCTTATGTCTAACAGTATATTGTGTGAGAAACTCTTTAATTTTACTTGCATCAGCAGTAGCATTGCATCTATTAATAAAATCATCATTAAGCTCCACATAATCTTCATCGGGATCATCACTAGAATAATCAAGTTCAGGTGAATTAACAGGTGTAGTGGCATTTTCATTAGGAGTTTCAGCATTTTCAATTTGTCTAGACCTAGCAATTGTAGCATCTAGAAATGATCCCAATGAACCACTATCATCAAGCACAACAGAAACATTATCAATATTATGAGAATTTTCAGATTCAACAGAAGTACCAGCAAGTGAAGCTTATGGCGGTGAAACAAGTTGACTTATCACGATGGTGAATCAAGAGTAGCGGAGGTACTCAGAGTTGTAGCTTTTCTTGTAGTGGATGGTAATATGGCGACTTTAGAATCGCGAGGTTTACCCATGATGGAGAATTTGCAGCAATATCAATCCAAGTGAACTTTCAAATAAAGCTATGCTCCCCGGCAACGGCGCCAAAACAGTCTTGATGACCCACAAGTATAGGGGATCGCAACAGTCTTCGCGGGTAGTATAACCCAATTTATTGATTCGACACAAGGGGAGACAAAGATTACTTGAAAGACTTAACAGCGGAGTTGTCAATTCAGCTGCACTGAAACAGACTTGCTCGCAAGAGTTTATCGTAGTACGGTTTATAGCGAGAGGTGAAATAACAAAGAGTAACAGAGACAGTAGTGATTATAGTAAACAGCAGGATTAAAATACCGTAGGCACGGGGACGGATAACGGGCGTTGCATGGATGAGAGAAACTCATGTAACAATCATGGCAGGGCATTTGCAGATAATAATAAACGGTGTCCAAGTACAAAGCAATCAATAGGCATGTGTTCCAATTATAGTCGTACGTGCTCGCAATGAGAAACTTGCACAACATCTTTTGTCCTACCAGCCGGTGGCAGCCGGGCCTCAAGGGAATCTACTGGATATTAAGGTACTCCTTTTAATAGAGTACCGGAGCAAAGCATTAACACTCCGTGAACACATGTGATCCTCACATCACTACCATCCCCTCCGGTTGTCCCGATTCTTGTCACTTCGGGGCCATTGGTTCCGGACAGCAACATGTGTATACAACTTGCAGGTAAGACCATAAACAATGAATATCATGATGAAATAATAACATGTTCAGATCTGAGATCATGGCACTCGGGCCCTAGTGACAAGCATTAAACATAGCAAGTTGCAACAATATCATCAAAGTACCAATTACGGACACTAGGCACTATGCCCTAACAATCTTATGCTATTACATGACCAATCTCATCCAATCCCTACCATCCCCTTCGGCCTACAGCGGGGAATTACTCACACATGGATGGGGAAACATGGCTGGTTGATGAAGAGGCGTCGGTGGTGATGATGGCGATGATTTCCTCCAATTCCCCGTCCCGGCGGAGTGCCAGAACGGAGACTTCGGCTCCCGAGACGGAGTTTCGCGATGTGGCGGCGTTGGAGGCTGGCGACTTCGACTTCTCCCCGTGCGTTTTTAGGTCGAAGGCAATAAATAGTCCGAAGGAGGGCGTCGGGGCTGACCGAGGCCGCCACACCATAGGGCCGCGCGGGCCCCTCCTGGGCCGCGCCGGCCTATGGTGTGGGGCCCGCCCCCACTGGCTTTCCCGGCTCCGCCAATATTCTGGGAAAATAGGACCTTCGCATAAATTCCGAGGATTTTCCGAAAGTTGGATTTCTGCACAAAAATGAGACACTCGCTGCTGAAAACAGCGTTAGTCCGTGTTAGTTGCATCCAAAATACACAAATTAGAGGCAAAACAATAGCAAAAGTGTTCGGGAAAGTAGATACGTTTTGGACGTATCAAACAGCTCTCAACCCTGCAAGATATTCGCAACTCCACACACTTGCGCACGTAGCCGCCGACCACGAAGCGGTAAGTTGCAACCTTCTAATTCCCAATGGAACAGCAGATTACACAAGACTTTCAGATCTACACCAAATCAAGCAATATGGTGTAGGGAATTCATTAGTTTTGCAGAGCAAACAACTAAGAACTAGGGTTTATCTTAAACGTGGTCTAAAGCAACTTTGGGGGCGTCCTGGGCACTTCTTTAGGCATCCGGGACGACCTCAGGTCGAAAAAGTACGAAAATAACCGACTCATAATAGATCTAGTCGAGACAGACTCGGACTCGCCGGTCTGGGGGCCGGTCGACCGGGCCTGGGACCAGGTGGTCCGGTTCAATATTGGGCCAGGGACCGGGTGGTGACCGGGTTTGGGACGTGTGGCTCGGTACCCTGCCCGGTTGGCGTCAGCGGATCGCTCGGTTGGCGCCGGGGTGGATCCGGCGGGCCGCCCGGTCGGACTGGGCCAGAGACCTGGCGCGCCAGCGTGGCGGCCGGTCTGACCGGATGCTGGGCCGGCCTGGACTTCGTCTTCCTCTCTCGCACATGCCTCCCGCTCCTCCCTCGCGCGTCCATGGAATATCTTCATGTCCAGCTCCATATCCAGCTTCACGTCCATCTTCACGTCCAGCTGCTCCTCTTCTCCTCGTGCGATGCTTGTCTCCTCTTCATACCTGATCCTACATAAGTAACATGCCTTAGGCAGTATAAAGTTCTCATCAATCAAAGTATCGTTTAGGAACAAGTTCACCTGTTGTTTGAGTAGCTTCGCACGAGCCCTTGTAATAGGTCCAATCCGAACTTCATTGGACTTGAGCTTCACAGCAGCTTCATCTTTATTTGGTAATGACGGAGGTAGTAATGTGGTAGGGATGTCCTCATCATCGTCAAAGTAGATGAATTTCCAATTATTTGTTTTGTATTTCAATGACCTTCATGGGTATACATGGAGGAAGGTAGATTTGTAGTAGGTCTAGAATACTAATTTATCTCTAACTTATACATCTCTTCGGTCGTAGTGGGATGGCCGACGACTGTGACTGGATTTGAAGTCTTTCCCTTAAATCGTCTTATCCGCTTCATCATCATCTACTATGTCTATGATGGATGACACTTAGAGCGGTGAATGCATCCACTTCCGGTGCCTTCACTTGTCTCTCCTCTCTTCCCTCCCGTGTCGCGAGGAGTGTTGCGGCCGGAAGTAACAACGCAATAGCTTTGAATGATATTGTTGCCGGTGAGTTGTTGCATGAGTTGGACTTGATGTTAATGTTCTAGCCAATTGTTATGTAGTTGTGGTCTATGCATGAGTCGTTTTAGTCGTGTAGCCGTAATTGCCGGAGGCGCAAAATTTCACGCGATTTGGTTTTCTGATGGATCTATAGTTATGGAAGAGGCACCATGCGGATATCAGAGGGTGCATCCTAGGGACAACGGTTTGCACATTGAAAGGTACCATTGGGAGCGAAATTTTGCACCTTGAGAGGTACCATGGGTGAATTTTTTGCAAATCTTGATACAATATTTTTTTCATATTATTATTAGTGATACCAATGTGGTTATAGCTTCAGAGCAAGAAAATATCTGAATCACCCTTTCCAAGTTCTAATATCTACAAACATACTCTACTAGCAATTAGTCATATTAATTATGAAATTGACATATGAACTATTATATTCGTGTGGAAGTGGTTAACTTGCGCGAACATCTCCATGGTGAGACCCACTTCATAGCCGCCGTTGTGCATTAACAACACTCAAATTCATGTTGCAATTGATAGCTTGTACTTAACTTTTTTATTTACATAAGATTTACTTAGTCAGCAACAGAGCTCAATTAGTACATTTTATGTGATCCATAGCGCAATAACCACATAAGATGGCAATGTTCCATGTTGCTAACTCTCACACAACACATGGACATAACTATAATTTTAACTAGAAAACATGAATGAACTCGATCAATCTAGACCATAACTTGGGCATTCCGAAAACCATGTTTGTGGCATTGGTGGGTGGCCATACGTTGAATCGAATCTCCTTTAGATTAGGAGTAATAGTATAGATAAATCTGCAACCTTTAGTAGATTCATATGTCACTGGCTAGATGTGTTGCAGTGTGCATTCGTTTCCACTTTGTGTGTCCTCTAATATACTAGTATAGATATGGAGTTTATGTGCCTTTAAATATCTCTAGATAGATCTATATATCTTAATATTTTTTGTTCATCTTGGATATTTCAGCATTCACTGAACAACAAATACCGTAGACATAAAAGTGGTACTACATGTGATTCATAATAGTTTTCACCGAACTGAATACATCTAGATTTTTTTTTCGATAAAGGGAATATATTAATATCGAGAGATACCAATTACACCCAGCCTCTGCAACAACGCACCACCCTAATGGCACTACGGATGCACACAACCAAAAAAAAAAAAAGAAAAACAAGTCCCGCTACAGTATCACGGACCTAACTACATCAATACATCCACCACCATGACAACACCTGAATTGCAGACTCTCCAAAAAACGACGCCTCCAAGAAGGGAACAGTGCTCCAACACCGTCGTCGCCCGATCAAAGATCTTAGGTTTTCACCCTGAAGATAGTCCCACTCTCAAAACAATGCCTCCACCAAGGTCACTGCCAGGCACAACCAGTTAAGGCCAGACCTTGGGTTTTCACCCTGAAAGGTAGGACTCTGCGCTTCACATGTGTTGTCGCCCCCACTTTCATACCGCTGCTGTGAAGCCCGAACACCAAGCAAGCCCCTCAACAGCGTGGAGACTTGAACCTCCCTTAGCTAGTCCTCCCCTCCGGCCTTCATGCAATTCTCTTTTTCCGACTTTCATCATGGATCCATAGTCACTTGATGTCAACACAGAAAAAGAGCTTCGCGCCTCCAGAACCAAACGGTCGGAATAAACGCATGGGTGCGCACGACCGAATACCTCGATCCAGCAAACTCCAGGCAAAGCACATTCGGCGGCGGAGCCTTCCGAACTCAACCCTCCGGCCAGATCACGAGTCCAGGCCTCCGGTAGGTCCTCCTCTTCATGCAAGAGAGGCCCTAGGACCGCCGCCTTTATTCAGGCCGGACCCCCACGTCGGCGACCATCCCGGGCTGGCCAACCCAACCCTCCACCGGCGACACCATCGCCGGCTTCCATCACCTCCATCTCACCGCCGGATGGCGATGATAGATCAAAAATCCACCACCACCAACCGCAGGCCGACCCTCTCCGGCGAAGAAGAGGCCACCTCCTCCGTCAAACCCAAGACTGCTGCCCCGGGCGCCCTCGTGTCGCGGAAGATGTCCGAGATCGCCTCCACGCACCAACGAGAGGCGGGGGTGGATGGCATGGCGCAGACCGAGGGTCTGCCCGCCGCCCACCACCAACCCATGCCGGTGTGCTGCGGGAAGCCGACGAGAAGAGGGAGACCACAGCGCCGCCCATCCCACCCGCGCCGACCGGTCCGCCAGGGGACAGCCGACGGGAGGAGGGCCGCCGTCGCCCATCCCACGCGCGTCCTCCGCCAAGCATCGAGGAGGTGGGATCCGGCCGCCGATCTCCACGCGGCGACGAGGAAGGGCCCCCGCCGCTGCCACGCCCCGAGGGACTTTGCCCCGGCTGCGCTACCGGCGGCGGCGAAGGGTTGGGGGCAGAGGGTTAGGGTTGGGGGCTGGAGCGTTGTTGTTGGGTAACCCCGTCTCATCTAGACATAGTTTAGTGTTTTTTTTCACTCATTTGAGCGGCAAGTATTATTGGTCAGAGGGAATGTTTTCTTTCTTAGCCAAGGAATTTCCGACGACACACACACACGCCCGATCGAGCGCGTGATATATGGACGGATGCTTGGAGTTGGATCCAGGGGGCAATGGTTGACCAGCCGATGCCGGCCGGTGGCAGTTCGCATATGCAGGCGGTCGTCCCTAACGGCGGCCGGCCCTTGTGTCAGGGGGTGGAGGCGTACAACTTACTCGCCACCATCTGTCGTATACGCATCACGTTGTTGGCTCATGGATGGATCGCGTATGATCATGCATATATAGGACTGATCAATGAGTGCGTGGCAATCCACTTCAAATTAACCGGAATTAACGCCGGGTCGACGGAGCCACACACGCGCATCTTCGCGGACACGCCACACAACTATTCGACTCCATCGGATCAGACTGTGCCTGCATATTATTCACGGGAACCACGCCTCGCTTCATCAGCGGCTTGACATGAGGGGCTAGCTACCTTGGGTTCTGATGATAACAACATATATCTAAGGATGTCGAAGTTTCGTTCAATTCAGATGTGAGTGTCTACATATATCCAACTTTAGATAAATTTATAATATTCAGCTTAATGCCTTTGTCTCTTATGTTTTTTGTTTACTCAGAGAGACGGACTGCCTGACTGACTAAGTAATTCCTGTGACTGACTGACTGACTGACTGACAGCATGGTCTAACATGGTCTAAACACAAACTAGCTCAGAGAGAACTTGATGTAACTACTCAAAATCTCCTGTGTCAATGTAATAGTAGTACTGCCCACCATAGTGTGAATATGTGATCTGTGTCCAACTCCAACATGATGTAGATTGTGCAACTGAACCTACAACCGACGTTCAGAGTCGTCCAAGTTCTAGCTAGGTGACAGTACTCTCACCTACAGCTAGCACAGTGGTTACGCGGGTGACCGTTAGTGATCATCGATGACCCAGCTAGCTAGCACGCACGTATCACGTATGACATGCATTGGTCGATCAAACAGTTAGCCATACGTCGCACTCGTCGAGTTCAAGCTTTTTAATTATGTTAGCGAATCGATCCGACGGCGGTTAGCGGCCGTTGGCTTGTTGCTGCCTGCCTGCATGCTAGTGATCAAGTTGGCGGGCAGTCAACACCTCCAATCCCCCCACCCGTAAAAGTGTCCAAAAACTACCAACGCACCGTTGCCTTTCTAGCTTTCATCTCATCCATCGTCACCCGTCCTTGCTGTACTCGGCAATGTTTCTTGCTGTTCACAAAGTCCAAGCTAGCAACAAAGTCTCGCTACCCTGACTACCTACAAAGTAGGGAGCTTAGAGAAGCAGCAAAGACTACATAAAAGGGTCCTTCTCCCAATATTTGTTTTCTACTCATGGGATTTTCTCCTACTTTTCACAGTATGAACTCAGTATTGATATCTAGGTAGGCTTCAACAACCCAATCAAAAGGTGCATGTTTTGCATGGTCGACAAACATGCCATTTTTTTTTCGATAAAGGGCGTTTTATTACTTAAGTTAAGCATTACACCCGGCCTCTGCATAACTAGGATGCACACAGCCGTTCGAGCCAAAAGTTACACCATCAAAACGAGTACAATCCATATAGTAAAAAACGAAAAGCTAAGGTAGCGCCACAGATGAATGAGGCTCAATCCGAAGATTTCTATGCCACCCATGTTGGGAAAAAATATCCCTCGCCGTGTCCTCCAACCGTGTACAAACCTCCATAAAGAGGTCTCGATACTCCACACGCTGTAGAGGAGACCAAGAACGGAGCGTAGCCGTACACCGGTAGATAACCTGCAAAAGAGAAGCATTTTTATCATTAAAAACCTTGTCATTTCTACATAGCCAAAGCGACCATATCACGGCAATCGCTCCCACCCTAATAAGTATCTTAAACCTAGGATCAACACCATTAAGCCAATTGCCGAAAATGTTCGCAACGCTACATGGTGGATATAAGGTAGAACCTATCTGGATGACTGACCATATGGACCTCGCGAATTTACACTGGAAGAAAAGGTGTTTGATTGTCTCGTCTTGAGGCAAAAGACACACGATTTACTTCCATGCCAATTTCATTTTACAAGGTTATCTTTTGTTAAGATGACCCCGCGACGAAGATACCAAGCGAATACCTTCGTTTTAATCGATCTTCATCTTCTAAATTTTGTTATTACTATCGTCTTGAACCTCGGGATGGATTAAAGCCTTGTACATCGAATCTATCGAAAACCTTCCATTTTCGGTGAGATTCCATCGAAACACATCGGATCCCTGCGTCAACTGGACCGAATCCAAACGTTGAAGCAAAGCATTCCAAGATGCTTGTCTAGGACCAACAATGCTCCTTCTGAACGTCACATTAGGTGGGGAAAATTCCATCACCTTGGCGAGAGTATCGCTTTTATGGCGCACAACATTGTATAAAGCCGGATATTGTTCACGGAGGGTGGTATTACCTAGCCACTTGTCCTCCCAGAATCTAATTTCCGATCCATTCCTAATAGAGAAGGAGCCATATGGAAAGAAGAATTTCTTCGTTGCCATAAGGCCAGCCCAAAAATGTGAATCACCTGGTTTCCAATAAACCTAGAACATAGCATTTGAGCCAACATATTTTCTCTTAAGTAAGGTTTGCCACACCCCTTCTTCAGTAAGTAGCTTAAAAAGCCATTTGCCAAGGAGGGCCTTATTCTTGACCTCGAGGTCATGAATGCCAAGACCTCCTTGATCTTTAGGTCGGCAAACTATACTCCATTTGGTCAATCGATTTTTTTTCTCACTGTCCTCTTGCCAAAAAAATCTTGACCGGAAATAATCCAATCGTTTTAAGACTCCTTTGTGCAATTGGAAGAAAGAGATCATATACAGTACCATGTTACTTAGCACTGAATTAATAAGGACCAATCTTCCTCCCAAGGACAGTAATTTACCTTTCCAACTAGCTAATCTTAATTGCAATCTCTCCTCAACAAGCTTCCATTCAGCATTTGTAAGTCTCCGATAGTGAATCGGAATAAACAAATACTTAATAGGGAACTAACCTTGCCCACAGCCAAATAACTCAGCATACTGGGCGACGTCATCCTGAGCCTCGCCAAAACAAAACAACTCACTCTTATGGAAGTTAATCTTTAGACCCGATAGTTGCTCGAATGCTGAAAGTAGTAACTTCAGATTCACAACATTTTACTCTCATGCCATGTGTAACGATCACCGGATTCACAACATTTTACTCTCATTTTTGGTTGAGTGAGTAGTGTCTTGGATTTAATATCACACTGATGACCGCAGTTATATATCCATGATAGGAGAGTAGGAAAGAAGTCACCTTTCATGTTACCTCTATTGAATTAATATAATTTTCTAGTCACTTCTATCGGATCGGTCTTTTGGTTGCACTAGCTAGAGCATGCAAATTTCACATGGTATCAGTTACAAGTTCATGGGTTACAATCCTAGCCAACACAATATTTCAAATAAATATTTTCGGCCTCCCTAAAAAATACAAGGGAGGTGTTGAATATAAAGCATTGGCTAAAGCATGCAATGCCACAACCTCACCATCCAAAATTTGACCAACAACAACTCAAGCTACCTTTTCTTTCACATCTCTAGCTCAACGCCATGAACACTACTTGCTACAATCTGCATCATTTCTCTGCAGCCCAAACTAGCAATAAGAAATTGATCGATCGGTATAAGTATGGGGACTTAGAGAGCCACCAAAAAAATAATAACCAGAGATATACCCATTGCCATTCAATCCGTTCTCTCTCCACCACCATTGGTTTTCCGCCGGCTCATCTTGTGTACTATACTCCTTCCATTCAGAATTACCGCACCTTATGGACTTAGTCAAAGTCAAAATTATAATAAAAATAGAAGAAAAATATCAACATTCATAATATCAAATGCATATAAGTTAAAAGTATACTTTACTATGATTCTGATACAATAAATTCAATATTATAGATGTTGATATTCTTTCTAAATATTTGTTCAATTTTTTTACTTTGACTAAACCCAAAACACAAGGTAATTGCGAACAGGATGAGTACTACTCCATCCATCACAATTCTTGTCGTGGTTTTAATTAGTTCAAATTTAAACTACTACAATCATGGCAAAAATAATTATGGAACTGGGGGGAGTATTAATTAACTCTGAGACTCACTCTACTACTACGTATCTATTGCTGCATCTGCATTCATGCGTGCAAACAACGGCTAGCTAGCAAGATAAGCATGCATGCATGTGCATCCATGTCTGCAACGAACTCAATTCAGCTCTTTCTGAAAAATTAGAAGGTAGCTGCACGAACATTCAGATGCTCGATGTCTGAACAGCTAGAGGACATGGAAAGGGAGACCTCAACATATTTTCTGTACTAACCGTCATTGTCGATCTCAGGTGGCTGTGCGTGTTGCTGCATAAAAATCCTTGCATGCATGGTGTAAAACAACGTTGTTGTGGGAACTTGCTCAACCCTCTAGGGGTGGCATATCTCATATATATATATATAGGGGTACAACGTACATATACACGTATAATACAAAGACAGCTATACAAAGTCTAACACCCCCCTCAATCTCAACTCACTCCTGAAGTAGCATGAAGGTTGAGATTGCGCCTACAGACCTCAAACATGGGTAAAGGTAGAGGCTTGGTGAAGATGTCCGCAAGTTGATCCTTTGATGAGATGAACTTGATTTGTAGTAGCTTCTTCGAGACACGTTCCCTCACAAAATGAAAATCAATTTCTATGTGCTTGGTCCGTGCATGAAACACCGGATTAGATGAAAGAAACATGGCACCGATGTTGTCGCACCAAAGGACCGGTGGACGAGGTTGAGAGACACCCAATTCCTGAAGAAGGGACTCAACCCATATGAGCTCAGCAGTTGCATCGGCAACAGCCTTATATTCGGCTTCGGTACTGCTGCGAGAAACAGTGGCTTGCTTGCGTGCTCTCCAGGCGATCAAATTAGGACCTAGGAACACAGCATAACCCCCCGTGGATCGCCTGTCGTCTGGACACCCAGCCCAATCAGCATCAGAGAACGCAGACAGAACACCTGATGAACTAGCCCGGAGATGAAGACCAAACGAGGACGTGTGACTGACATAACGCAAGATACGTTTGACAGCAGACCAATGCACATCAGTAGGAGCATGCAAATACTGGCACACTCTGTTGACAGCATAGGACAAGTCCGGATGTGTGATGGTCAGATACTGCAAGCCACCAACAATACTGCGATACTCCGTGGCATCCTCAGAAGATAGGAGAACACCATCAGTGGCTGAGAGCTTGTCCGTAGAAGACATGGGCGTGGGCGACATCTTACACTTGAGCATACCAGCACGGCGCAAGAGATCCAGAGAATACTTCTTCTGAGTGAGAGCCAGACCAGTAGACTGATGAGCAACCTCAATACCCAAGAAGAAGTGCAATTGACCCAAATCTTTCACAGCAAAATCAGCACCAAGAGCAGAAATGAGAGCAGTAGCAGCTGTCGGTGAGGAACTGACCAAGATAATATCATCGACATAGACCAGTAGGTACATAGTCACACGGGGTCGCTGAAACAGAAACAACGATGTGTCGGCCTTCGAGGGGATGAAGCCATGAGTATGAAGAGCAGAAGCCAGGCGAGCGTGCCAAGCACGCGGTGCTTGCTTCAATCCATACAGAGCCTTAGTCAGTCGACACAGATGATGTGGCTGATCAGGACTAACAAATCCTGGGGGCTGCCGCATGTAGACTTCTTCCTCAAGAAGACCATGAAGGAATGCATTCTGAACATCCAGCTGTCGAAGACACCAACCGCGGGAGACTGCCAAAGACAGGAGGAGTCGAATGGTTGTAGGCTTGATAACGGGACTGAAGGTGTCCTCATAGTCAAGCCCATGACGCTGTTTGAATCCCTTGGCAACAAGACGAGCTTTGTAGCGCTCGATAGAGCCGTCAGCATGTTTCTTCACTTTGAATACCCACTTTGAGTCAATGACATTGACACGTGGGGGAGGAGGAACAAGCGTCCAGGTCTCATTCTGAAGAAGAGCCTGATACTCCTGCTCCATAGCAGCCCGCCAATGGGGAATGGTCATAGCGGCCTGATAACTGCGAGGTTCAGCAGTGGGATCATCCACAGCATGAGCCATGCAAGCTGCCAGCCATGCAAAAGTGCCGTCGGTGCGCTCCTTAGGGCAAACAATGCCACTGCGACTGCGCGTATGAGGTCGCGAGGCAGCAGGTACGGGTGGAGGCGGTGCTGCCGGTGGTGGAGACGCTGCTGATGAAGGCGACGGCGAGGCAGGCGCGGCCAACCCAGGCGTAGTGGGCGGCGACGAATGCTGGGCAGACCTGGGCGAAGCAGGGGGAGTCGCCACCTGAGGCGGCGTCGAGGGCGACGAGGGCCCAGGCCCAGGCGAGCACGGCCCGGGCGATGGGGAGGCGGGGCGGGCCAGCGGCGACACGGGCTGGACCGTGCGCGCGGACGCCGTAGGCGTGCCAGGTGAGGAAGCACCAGGGGGCGATGGCGCCATGACGGGCGCGGGACCCGGGGCATGCACATGCATGGCCGGATCGACGTGCGGCACCGGGGAAGCAGCGCAGTCGGGAAGAAGCTCCAGGCGTGCTCCAGGACCAATACCTGCACCATGATTAGGCAACAACACAGGCGCATATGCAACATCTTCAAATTGGCCAGGCAGAATGGAGGATGAATGCATGAGTGTATCGCTAGTGGATGGTTGTGGCATGGTAGAAAATGGGAAGACATTCTCATCAAAAACAACATCTCGTGATATGTAGACACGATTGGTCGGTACATGAAGGCACTTGTAGCCTTTGTGAAGAGAACTATACCCAAGGAATACACATTTTTTAGAGCGAAACTCAAGTTTGCGACTATTGTAGGGGCGAAGGTGAGGCCAACAAGCACACCCAAAAACCTTGAGAAATGTGTAGTCAGGAATTTCATGCAAGAGAAGCTCAATGGGGGTTTTCATATGAAGCACTCGTGTAGGTAGACGGTTAATAAGAAAGCATGCAGTAGCAAATGCATCACTCCAAAACCGAAAAGGTACAGAGGCATGAGCAAGAAGAGTAAGCCCAGTCTCAACTATGTGACGGTGTTTACGCTCAACGGCACCGTTCTGCTGATGTGTATGTGGGCATGAGACACGATGAGAAACTCCAAGCTTGCTAAAGAATGTGTTGAGGTTGCGATACTCGCCCCCCCAATCAGACTGAACATGAATAATCTTATGCTGGAGAAGGCGTTCAACATGCTTTTGAAACTGAACAAATATATCAAACACATCAGATTTGCGCTTAATGAGATAAAGCCAAGTAAAGCGACTATAAGCATCAATGAAACTCACATAATAGTTGTGACCACTAACAGAGGTTTGGGCAGGACCCCATACATCTGAAAACACAATCTCAAGAGGACTCTTTACTTCTCTAGTAGAGGAAACAAATGGTAGCTGATGACTCTTGCCTTGTTGACAGGCATCACACACACCTAACTCTTTATTGCTAGACTCTAGTGGCAGCTCATGACGGTGGAGAATATGGCGCACTATGGGAGTGGCAGGATGACCAAGGCGAGAGTGCCACTGTGATGATGATACTCGAATCCCGCTGAAGACACGAGAGAGAGTAGGATCCTTCAGGCGGTACAACCCTTGGCTGAGGCGACCACTAAGCAGAACGTCCCGGGTGGCTCGATCCTTAATAAGAAGATCAAACGGGTGAAATTCACATAGGACATTATTATCAAGAGTGAGTTTTGGAACAGATAACAAATTACGAGTGACCGAGGGAACCCGTAAAACATTGCGAAGATGAAGCTGTCTACTAGGAAGACTAGTCAAAAGAGATGCTTGGCCAATATGAGAGATGGGCATACCTGCGCCATTGGCGGTGTGAACCTTATCGGTACCATAGTAGGGCTGGTGGGTGGTAAGCTTTTGAAGCTCACTCGTCAGATGGTCGGTGGCGCCAGTATCCATGTACCACGCAGGATCGATGGGGTAGGACGGAGTGGACCCCTGGACATGCTCCTTTCCCTTAGTCGCGGCAAAGGCAGCAGGGGCGGCAGGGGGAGGGCCAGAGTCGGCGAGCTGAGCCTGGCGTTCATTGCCCTGCCCATTGTTGCCGATGCCCAGAAAACTGCGCTGAAAACGGCGGTGGCACTTGGAAGCGAGGTGCCCCGGACGTCCGCACAGCTGACAGACGCGAGTGTCGCCGGCGCGCCCGCCACCCGTGGTCGGTGCAGGGGGTGGGGCGGGTTTGGCCGCCGGCGGGGGCGCCGAACCAGCGCCGGGAGGCGCGGGCGGACGCTGGCCACGGTTGGCCCAGTGCGTCGCGGACTGGTTGGTGATGACACCAGCGGCGCGACGGGCCTCGACGCGCTGCTCCGTGAACATGAGGCGCGAGTAAAGCTCGTGGGGAGGCAGCGGCGTCGTGGCGCCATTGACTGCCTCCGCCAGGTTGTCGTAGTCGGAGTTGAGCCCTTGGATGATGAAGCAGGCGAACTCCTCATCGCGGAGTGGCTGACCAAGCGAGGCAAGCGTATCCGCCACCACCTTGATCTTGTTGAAGTAGGTGGAGGCAGAGGAGTCGAGCTTCTTGATTTCACCGAGCTGCCGACGAAGGGCCATGGTGCGGGAGGTGGAGACGTTGGCGAACGCGTGCTCCAGCGTGGTCCAAGCGTCCCTGGAGGTGGCGGCGAAGAGGACGAGACCAGCGACGCCCTCACCTAGGGAGCCTTGGATGGCGGAGAGGATCGTCTGGTCCTGCTGAACCCAAACGCGGTGGTCTGGATTGATGGCCGGGCCTTGCACGGTCATGATCACCTGAGGAGGACATGGAAGAGAACCATCAACATACCCAAGAAGCTCATGGCTGCGGAGCAGCGGCAACACCTTAGCACGCCAGAACAAATAGTTGTCCGGGGTTAGCCGGATGGTGATCTGGTTGGCGAAGTGAAACGGCGCCGCCGGTACCGCGGCCGACCCCGGTGCAGCCGTGGCGTACACGGGAGGCGCGATAGCAGGGGCCGGCGCCAAGGGCGCGGGCATGGGTGGAGGAGGCTGCATCCCGGGCGAGGCCGAGGCAGCGGAGCCCCCCGACGCCGTCGGCACGACGGAGAGGGCAGTTGTGGCGACCCCCGTGTCCAACGTCGGGAGGGCGGTGGCGGGTGAACCCGCTGTGGCGGATGTTCCCGCTGTGGCGGCGCCGAGAGACGCCGTGGAGGCCGCAGACGAGGCGGCGAGAAGAGTGGCCGCGGCAACGGTGCTCGGCGGCGGAGGCGGTGCCGAGTACATGGAGCCAACGGCGGTGGTGCCGAAGAACTGCGGCGCCTGGGGAGCAAGCGGGGACGGAGGCGCGTTGAGGAGGGCAGCGAGCGATGCGGGAAGAAGCCCGGAGCTCGTGGTGCCCGATGCGGAAGCGGTCATGGTGGGGAGAGGCGGCGGCGCGGCGCTTAGGGTTTAAGGCGGCGCTAGGGTTAGGGGTAGGCGGATCGATGTTAGGCTGATACCATGTAAAACAACGTTGATGTGGGAACTTGCTCGACCCTCTAGGGGTGGCATATCTCATATATATATAGGGGTACAACGTACATATACACGTATAATACAAAGACAGCTATACAAAGTCTAACACATGGAACCGCCAACCGGTGTACGTACTCGTTTTTTTCGATGTGGTGCTGGTTACATTCATGAGTGTTTTTTGTTCACCCAATAATTGGGGTCATGTCATGCACTTTCTCTATTTTTCACAACCGTGTGCTGGGTAGTGGTTGCTGGTCGGGGGGCTATATAGTCCTTTTTTTTTCAGAATTCATATAGTCCTTTTGTTTTCCTCTCTCTTGTAGATTTCTAACTCTCAGACGATCTCTTGACCGAAGGCAACATGCGCGATTAGACGTCACAGGAAGACATAGGAACAAAGTTCACCTTTCAGGACGGCATGATTCACAAGCAAAATGAACGGTCGACAGCAAACAGAACGCGATCATGCATGGGCAGGAATCAAATGATACGGCGGCCACAGTGAAACTCTACTATATTTACCTTGCCGTGCATGCCATCCCTGTCCCCTGTTTAATATCTTCCTGAAGCCCACCTAAGACAGGCACTTTGCAAGGCAATTTTTTTTACTTTTTTCCATTAATTCTACAAATAATACTCGGTTTTAATTTTTTTCAAAAATAATACATCATTGGGTTAGGGAAACCCGTACTAATCGGGTTAGAGAAACCTGATTAGTACTAGTCGGGGTAGAGGAACCCGACTGCCCCCTAGGCTGCATGTGCCTGCATGCATGTGCTTGATGTTAATCGGGTTAGTGTTCCCCAATTAGTACTAATCGGGGAACACTAATTAACCCGACGGTGTATTATTTTAAAAAGTTCAAAATCGAGTATTATTTATAAAATTAACGAAAAAAATATTATTAAAAAAATCGCCTTCGCAAGCATCGCCGTAACTAACTCCCTGCGGCCCAACTACTAACTAAGGTCTAAGAGGAGCAAACAGACTAATATGCAATGCATATCTCAAAGTGAACAGCACGAACCTGCATTTTTCTCATCCTAGCCTGAGGTGCGGACATAAGGAAATTATTATTTTGTTAGATGCTTCTTGTCTTCTAAAATACTAAAATGAAGCTCAACACTCATGCATATATCTAAGAGCTCACCGACGCATGGCTGAAAAACTCATTGCACAAGGAAGTATGGCCAGTCACCACGCGCATTTTGTTAATGTGGTGGTGGTGGTGTGTGTGTGCGGGTGGCGGGGGGGGGGTCTTAAGGTGAGGTGGCGAAGCTAGCCGACCCTGGGAAAAATGCAAAGACAACAAGCTAAGTACCATTTGCGCATGAAAAGCATCGGTGAAGCTATCAAGTTTTGCTACACGTTACGTGAAATTCCTAGCCTGAGCCCGGGCAGCTGGGCCGAGAGGTGGCTCCGCCACTGGATGTAGCTTACTATGTTAGGGTGGTCAAGCAGTGCAATTGTTCGTAGAAATATTTATTTTTCTTCAACAATATAGAAGTTATGTGGAAAATTATTCACCCGATGGATTGCCACGTGCAAATTATCCAACAGAAGTTTAGCTGTATGTAATTTGTTCATGCATGTACCCCATGTGAACCAATATGTGTGATTGTGATGGACCATGCAAACATGCATTGCAATCCTTGCATGTGCACAGAACTGGTGGGTAACATGCGATATGGACTTCCCCTCCCCAGCCTATCGATCATGTTGAAACGTTACCGAGACTGGATCCGTGCAAGTTAGGCCTTGCACCATGGAAAATACATGTGGAGAGAACGTGTCATGTCACGTCCACAAACTAGTATGTGCTTAATATACATGCATCCATGCTTTCTTTTTCGAAAGTGGCTCATGTTTGTGTGGTCTATATATAGTTACCATACGTACGCATTTATATGGCTGAATATGAATCGTCATGAAATACTGGAGATGCATCACATATATAGCCATTGCTGCCGGATTTGGTTCTCTTGTAGTTAAGTCGTTGTTTGTACAAAAATCAGTAGCTACTGATTGCTGGGAGGTCCCTATCACGCAACGTACTGTTGCTATCTTCCATAGTCACTTGTGATATTTCTGAAAAATATATGTGTTGGCACTATTCTACAAAACAACTCTGGGATATCTTGATTTGGTCATTTTCTTAGAAATAGAAACACCCAGATAGTTGGATATCTTTGTAGTTTCAATGCTAAGCATCGCCATACACATCTACATCATATTCTAGCTAGATAGTAGTACTGCACAACTTGTGAAATAATTCATGAAAATTATGTTGTAGCCATTAACGTTACACGTACATACAAGCATATTTTTAGATTATATCTGGGCTGAAAAGTTCTGATTCAGCTAACCCATAATTTCGTCAACTATCGTGTCACTTTCTTCATAAATTCCAATCCCTCGATTTCTTGGTGGGTGATGTTCTCCACCTGATTATACTGACTTCTTGAAACATCGATCTAGCCAGTTGTTGCCTCACGTTTTGCATCCATGAGCTAGGTCTGAGAGTTTCCGTGCACCTCGGTCATGATCAACGAGGTTGCTATCCACCATTTTGTATGGTGAATTCAAGATGGCTAATAACCGCAAGAAAAACACAGATCCATGACTTGCGTGATCCATGAAGTGAAATGAAATGTCAGGCTGTTTATGTGTCGGTGTGTGGCTTTCATCCTTGTCCGGCCCATCAGCCCATGTGACCACAAGACATAGCCTTATCTTGCTGCCTAAATATGTAGCTAGGTCAAGAGTGCATGGTGTCATGGACCCATGGTGACATCATTTATTGGTGCATGTCATTTTCTAGATTGCAGAAACATTTCCCAGGAAATGGCAAACTCAGTCATGCATTGATGCTCTTGTGAGAAAATCCAATCAAACCAAGTTTTTTTAGCACAAGAAAAATAAACTCCAATATAACTGCAGTTATGGCTGTAGACGTGCAAGTTATATTCAAGCAAAAAATAAAAAACACAGCTGATCCAAAAATTCAGTTATGTGCATAAAGTTGAGTTCACTCCCATTCAGCCCGTGATCACACGCTTACGGGCCAGGCTGACAAGTAGAAATTAACAATGATATCATGCATGTCAGTTCCAACCAAAAGTAATGCAAAACAAAGTTATTTCCTACGTTCCATAATTCTTGTCTTGGTTTTATTTAAATTTAAAACAAATATCAATACCAGGAAATATCTACAAAAAAAATGACACGAAAGGGTATAAACAGTTAGACCTTGACGAGTTACTCTTATAACTACATCATATTACAACAAACCCAGAGCACAAGGGCGAGCGAGTATGCAAGAGCAAACGGAGAGAGGAAAAATGAACTGCATGGCAATGGATGGCCCTTTAACAGAAAAAGAGTTATCACAGGAGCAGAACATGTCCTTTCTGCAATTTATACATGAGCAAGTCCTTTTCAGCTCTACAGTTTTTTCTCCGGGCGTCTCATTCCTGGCACTACCGCTGCTTTGACGAACCATTTGGAGGAGATTTCCCCAGAACATTCAAAGCCTTCATCCGGTGTAGCTCCTTACCTGTGACATAGTGTTAGTGCATGACACACGATGTGATTTCTTGAAATGGATTCGATAACAAAATTTCGCTATGGTAAATATATGACAAAGTGGGCCACAACAAAGATGATATTTAGATGGCAAATGCATGCCAAATAGATTCACACTGGATATCACTCGAGAATTCTAGCATTGAGATTGCAGTAAAGTGCACTCCGCATATGCTTATTCAAGTTTTGCAGCTTGTAGAAAACCCTTAGTGCTGACTGCTGACACACTAATACTGTAATTTGTGGCACTGAGATTCCAGGAAACTACATATATGCGAATCAAAGTGAAGGCATGTTTTTCAGGCAGAGCGATTGCGCATCAGCTCAATGTTCAAATGATGGATCAAACGGCTACCTAGTTGGCATGCAAGGACATTAGATACATCTTACATCGTAGCTCTGGCACTTGTGAAAACCCTTAGTTCTGGTTATTGACATACTAATACTGTAATTTCAGAGTTGTCATTACATTTTGTGCTTAGCATAGGCCATAATGAGGTGTTAGGTTAGGCAATACAGTGTGCACACTGCACTGCAATAGACAAAGAATGAATGATATACAGTGCATCAGATGCTACAGATAGCAACAAAGTTACCACCATATCAAGCAATTTAAATTTTGTGGCAGAAATATGCAACATGAGAAACAGTCCAATACAAGCAAAATATGGCAAGTGGTGTATCACCTTCCGCCACTAGGAGGTGTATTGCCCTTTTCTCCAGCTCAATTGCATGCATGCTTCGACCAGTCGCTGAGAGCGATCTAAGCACTATAATCAGGGTACCAAGTCAATAATGTGAGTGGGAAAATGCAATGTACAAGTAAACTATGGTGCCAGAAAAATGTCTTACTTCGCATGTAACCCTCCTGGGATGACCGATCACAGTTCTCCAAGTATGTCTGCAATCGATTATATCTCTCGCTCCAGTACGAATTTTGGTTGCTTGAGCTATGGATATCACCTTGAACGGCGGTACCAGGAGTAGCCGGTGGCTCATTAGCAGAAGCAACATCAGGCTCATATTCCTCAAGTATAGCATTTGCTTTTTCAGGAGATTCAGATGGTACTAGCCCTACAGATTTGGCAATGGGAGGCGCCATTTCAGATGGCACTAAACCCCCAGAATCAGCAACAGAAGGTGCCACTTGTGGCGTATTGACCTGATCATTAAGCACCTTTGGCTCCTCCTCTTTTGTTCCAGCTTCAGCAATAGCAGGTGCCACTTCTGGCTTATTGACCTGATCATGTTGCACTGTTTGCCGTTCCTCCTCTTTTATTCCAGATTCAACAATAGGAGGTGCCACTTCTGGCTGATTGACCTGGTCATGTTGCACCTTTTGCCACCCCTCCTCTTTTATTCCAGATTCAGCAATTAAAGGTTGCACTTCCAGTGCCACTTCTGGCTGATTGATCTGATCATGTTGCACCTTTTGTTGTCCCTCGTCCTTTCTTCCAGATTCAGCAATTAGAGGTGGCACTTCCGGCTTATTAACCTGGTCATGTTGCACCATTTGCTGTTCCTCCAGCTCTTTTATTCCAGATTCAGTAGTAGGGGGTGGCATTTCTGGCTTACTGGCCTGATCATGTTGCACCTGATGTTCTTCTTGCTCTCGCCGTTTCTCGCTTCCATTATCCTTCAACTCTTGAGAAGAGTTTATTTTACTATGTTCAGTTTCCATATTTTGCTGCTCCTCCAGCTCTTTTATTCCAGATTCAGCAGTAGGGGGTGGCATTTCTGGCTTACTGGCCTGATCATGTTGCACCTGCTGTTCTTCTTGCTCTCGCGGTTTCTCGCTTCCATTATCCTTTAACTCTTGAGAAGAGTTCATTGTACTATGTTCAGTTTCCTTATTTAGCTGTTCCTTCTGCTCTTTTATTTTCTCTATTCCTTTACCCTTCAACTCTTGAGAAGAATTATCTTTACTATGTTTGTTTTCCACATTTTTCAGGTCCTGCTGCTCTTTTGTTTTGTCTCTTCCATTACCCTTCAACTCCTGAGAGGAGCTAACTTTACTATGTTCAGACTCCACTTTTCGTCGTACATAAACATTATGATAAACAGGGCCTGAAGGAGCATCAGTATGCAGCCGTTTTGTACCCACAACCTTTACTGAATCTTCAGCAGGACCTTTATCCTTTGGCAGCAGAGAAGTGCCTTGAGACATATTTACGACGTTTGTACCTCTGTTTAGCAGCTCAGGCGATGATGCTATTTTCACCGAGAATGCTAATTGTTTGTCACTGGATGGCATGGCTCCTCCAAGAATTTTCTACATTATAATCATCAATGTTGATAGAACCTGCAATACATAAAATGCTTTCCATCAGTAAGATGAACATGGACCACAAAAGATAATTAGCAAAAGAAACAACAACAATCAAAGCCTTTTTTCCAAGCAAGTTGGGGTAGGCTAGATATAAAACCCAGCAGAAATAAAAGGAAACCAAAACAAGAAGGAGAAGGAAAAAAACAGAGTAAACTAAGATTCCAGCATAGCAAAAGAAACAAATGTTCAAAAAATAGCAGGAAAAGAATAACAGTTCAGTGTTATTGTTCAGTGATGTAGCATCTGTGGTTCGGAGTTTAGACCTTTGTCTCTAGTTTATTGCAGCTTTACCAAATCAAAACAGGCATTTCGGCTGGACCTTCATGTTTGAAAAGAACGTGAGAAAACGCTGGATCGCTATATAGAACAATGCTCTACTATTTATTTGAAAGGAATTTGCTTGCATCTTGCTATCCACCAGTTCAGCGGAGACTCATCTGTCGAAGCGATACTGCAAATGTGCTTACTCTACCGTACGGGGAGCACCCAGACCTGCCATATCTATGGGTAGCGCATCAGTAGATTCTTGGCTGACTCTGGCCTTGTGAGCAAAGTGAGAAGGTAAAGTGCCTAGGGAGGCTGTGGCCCTCTAAGCAATCGGGGGTCCAGCAGAGATGCTCGAGGGCAGACCAAAGGAAGATCCTGCACTCCAGCAGAGCTAATGGGAAAAGTCTGCTCTTTAAGAAAAGAACTAAATTTTTTATAGCAATAATTTCCGTAAATGTTTGACAATGGTAGTGAACTAATAAAACAAACCACTAGATCTTCTACAGCTATCTTCCGAATCTGACTAAATAATCCCATGGTTTAAAATGGCGACTAAATTAACAGCCACTAGTGTAAAAAAAAATCCCAAGAAAAAAAAACAACTCTCCTGCAGCACAGCGGCCTGCATCATCATCCTCGTTGCCTCCTGTGCGACCAGGACTTCGAGAAGATGGCACACCTGCTCACGTCCTACCGCTTCCCGCGTCAGATATGGTACGAGACCCTGGCTTGGCTGCGGCTTCCCTGCCAGCCTCCCGACAGTGCAAGGGTCTCATGTGCAAAGGTCTCGCCTCCGCGCCGCTGCTGATCCCTTGGATGCTCTGGAAACAGAGGAACGCCACGCTCAGCCCTCAACCTCCTCGCTATGATCAAGGAGGAAGCTGTGCTCTGGGCTCGGGCCGGCACCTCTGGTCTCAGGGTCGTGCTGCCATCCATCTGGGATGTGCATTGATGTATCTGTTAGTTCGCATGTATAACCTCCTAGGAGGACTGTAACAGAACTTCTCTCTGTTCAATGAAATGATACACAAAGGCTTCTTTGCGTTTTCTCGAAAAAAAAAAGAAAAAAAGCTAAATCATGCACCGCTTTACCCAAATAAGATCCCTTCAAAGCCATCCAAGTTCCAGATTATAGTAACAGAGCAAGTCTCATGACCAATATAGGAGGCTGGTAAGTACAAATAATGAGTAGCAGAACAGTAGTCGGTTTTTTTTTTTTTTGAAGAAACAGTAGTCGGATTTAGAACAGGTCAATGATTGCTGTTTTCAAGCGCCCCTGATTGCTGTAGAAAGGTCAACGAACATGACAAATTCACTTCGGTCTGGGCCAAACGTCTAAATGCACATTTTGCTTCTCAGCCAAGTAGATGTGCATTGGACTAGGGTTAACAATGATTAGCGGAAGAAACAATTTTGAGCAGCAAAAAATATAAAAAGAAGAAATGTTTCTGGTGCTATAGTAACTGGCATTCGGCAAGAACTCTTCTTGAATCATCAGATCGCTACAAACTAAAAATTCCGGACACTCATGTTTTAATGCTTAGTGTATATTCACTTATCAGTTCCTTCGAAGATGAATGACAAAGCAAACTGAAAATGTGATGCATGACCATCCCCATTGGACAACCTTTGAAACAACAGATCATTAGTCACTGCACATGCAGTTTCAATCAGGTGTTACAAATTAAAAAAAAACTTTGAATATTATTATTCATAAAAAAAATTAGAAGCTACAAATCATGATCACACAAATGTACTTGCAAATACAGATCCTATGGTAGTATGGCAGCACCGTAGAGGCAGACTAACTATTGGTCAGACCTTACATAGTTTGACTTCAAAACGCGCATGATAATGCAATCACATTGTTTAGAAATTAACCAAAAGCCAAAAGGATACAAACAACTCCAGCTAGAATCTAGTTCACATGTTTTATAAGATACTGTCCGTATACAAATATAGTTTTACTTCATTTCAAGCAACATAATAGATCAATCTTTTTCGCATAAGAAAACTAGAGAATATTGACTTCTATTAAGTAAAAACAAAATCAGACAGATCTAAGTATTGGTATTACGTCTAATAAAATAACTAATATAATAAATATTATATCTAATGAAAAATGAAAAACCACATTTATAAATCTAGTGCAGACTGCAGTAAACTATGCAAAATTAATCATTGTGATTTTAATAACATAGAAATGCCATATTTTTTTATGTTGAAATGTCATATTGTATGAGTTTCAAGTATAAAGCATACGAGGTTATAAGCCAGCATATAACTTCATCAATTTTTGCCAATAAGCTGAGTTATCCTTTATTTCAGAACAATAGCAAAACAGCAAAAGAAGGACCAAATGCGGTAGTACTAGAAATTTTAGGTCTCCAGTCTTCTCATGATTTCTTCTCTCCAATTGAAGGTACTTTCATGATATTCCCATACTAAGCAAAACATTATTTTACTTTTCTTGAGACATCAATGATGTATGCACAATTAATTACGTCCACTATAAATCACAGACCAAGTGGGAATCCCCATTTTCATCTAATTACCCACGACAAGTGCTACCAACAATCGCATAGATTCACGTCTACAACCAATTAGGTCAAAACATAAAATCAGATTATTGCATAATTGTTGAATGACAAAATGGGGATAGGAGGCGGGAAAGTTCCATCTTTTCTTTGAACTGGAATGATTTGATCATATCCCATCGACTCATCCCATATCCCTTGTGGCAGCTACCACAAATTTTTTTGCAGCTCATGCACATTCACAAACAATCATCAAAGGAGGGAAACACCAAGGAAGATTTTAATGATTAAATAGCTAATTCGACGCTGACATGGAACACATAGTGCTTTAAGAAAACTCATGATCTATTCTCTTGAATTTAATATAATTTCTTGATATTCCCAAGCCAGGCATAACAAGAAATTACTTTTCTTGAAACATCAATACTGTACGCACAACGAATCACCTCCACTAAAAATCACAGACCAAGCAGCTGTGTAAGTGTGAAATCACCATCTTTATTTAATTACCTAGGGCAGGTGCTACCAAAAATGGCCCATGTTCACAACCAGAAACAATTAGGTCAGCCCACAGAAGCAGACTATATCATATAATGATTGAACAATAAAATGGAGATGGCCAGGAAAACACCGTCTTTTTTTAAACTTAACTGATAATATCATATCATACCACATATACTCATCCCATCTCCCTTATGAAAGCTACCACCCCAAAAATGGCAGTCTCGTTCACATTCACAAGCAATTAAGTAGGGTAAACAAAGGCCGGCAAACACCAAGGATGATTGTAACAGTTGAATAGCTAATTTGACTCTGGCATGTATCACATGGTAAGGGACTTCAACAAATACTTCCTAGTTTGCATTTTGCAAGGGACTAAATCTGAGGTTAACCTAACTTCCCTCATTTACTTATCTCCATTAGCAGCTGATAATTCAATAGCTCAGTTCTAGGGTACCAGGCATAAAAGTAAACAAAGCTGGTAGTAATGTCTATTTGGCACTTGAAGAGATAGCGAAATGTATGTATACAACAAAAACCTAACAAAAACAGCATTATGCAGGAATTGTTGTTAAATCATCAAAAATCTAAGTATATCTCTTTGTAACTATGAAAACACTAATCTGCATTATGCAAACAATCTTGTTAAACTATTACATCGCTTCGACCTAAAAAATATTCCAGACTTCATTTAATTCACGTATCAGTTCATTTATACACAAATAGCATGTCCAAAATGACAACAGAAAACATGTTAACTGAAAAGGCCACGAATGAACACCTCCGCAGGACTAGCCTTTGAAATGATGGATTGATGGCTCATTAGTTTTACTGAGTAATGAGTCTATTCAATAATGATGTTGCAAATTAAAATCAAGCTTTACCGGTTAACATTTGTACAGTCCATTGTTAGTAGCTAGCTACAAATCATGATGACACAAAAGATCTTCAAATACAGTAAGGCAGTATGATACCACCTTAGTGTTACTGAACCATAAGTGTTTCAAATACGGTATGGTAATAAGTATAAAATCTAATCAAACTGACCAAATAAATCTTATCAAATGGAGCAACCAGGTTTATATGTACATAATGTAGACAGCAGTAAACTACGCAAAACTAATCATAGTAATCTTGTTAACACTGAACAGTGAGTTTTTTAGTCTCCATTTATGTTGAAATGCCATGTTGTGTGATTTCAAGTATAGAGCATGGCAGCTTAAATCTAGGCATCTAGCATAACAGAATCATAACCTCAGCAAAAAAATTACCCAAGATATGCTAATGATATGAAAAGCAGCACAGAAGGACTTAGTACAGTACTACTACAACATGTTAGGTCTTCAGTCTTGTCATGACCTTTTCTCTTGAATTGAAGATCTTTTCATGATATTCCCAAACTAAGCATAACATTAAATTACTTTTCTCGAAACTTCAGTGCTGCACGCGCAGTGAATTACCACTAGTATATTGATAAACTAAATGGTGCTAGAAGTGTGAAATCCCCATTTTCATATAATTACCTCTGCTCGGTGACCGAAAACAGTTCGCATCCACAAACAATTAGGCCAATACACGAAAACAGACTATATCATAAGCGATCAAGTAAAAAAAAATCGAGATAGGCAGGAAAATCCTGTCTTTTATGATCTGGACTGATCACTCCATATCCCATCGACTCACACCCAAATCCCTCACGACAGCTACCGCCTAAAATGGAAGCTCGTGCACATTCACAAACAATCAAATAGGAGAAATAGCAAGGCTGATTGCAATGATTGCATGGCTAATTTAATGCTGACATGGCTCGCATGGTGCTTTAAGAAAACCTTGCCAGTTCCCAAGGGATTGAATCATAAATGGTTGAACCATAAAATGGAGACGAGAGGTAAAATCCCATTTTTTTAAAACTGAACTGATCATATCATACCCCATGGTATCATCCCATATCCCTTGTATCAGATACACACTATGATAGCACATTCACGTTCACAAACAATTAAGTGGGGTGACCAAATGTCAGCTACCACCCAGAAATAGTAGTAGGTCGTTCACATTCACAAGCAATCAATTCGGGTAATCATAGGGGGGAAACACCAGGGTCTTAATTATTTACTATCAAACTGGAGGCTTACATCGATCACGTGGCGCTTCAATAAGAGAACTTTCCTAGTTTCAAAGGGCTAAATCTGCAGTTAACCTAAAATTTCCCCCCATTTACTTGTTTCCATTAGCAGCTGAGAATTGAAGAGTCCGGTTCTAGGGAAACAAATAAAGCTCGGTACTAGTAATGTGGACTGGCGCTTGGAGAGGGATACTAGCAAATTGTGTTCACACGGTAAAACCTAAGAAAAAAAAGGCAAATTTTATCCGATTGCTTTGGCGTCTAATAGAACCAGGGGCACGGACGGATGCTGGGAGGCTAGGTCCTCGGTTCGCCCAAGGGTGGAGCTCGTCGGAGATAGTCCGGGCTCAAACGGGTGCAAGCAAGCAAAGACCTCGCAACCTCCGAAAAAATTCCACTCTTTCCCCATAGCCCCAATCCCTACTGGTACTAGCAGGAGCACGGGCGAATCGATCGCGAGCCAGGGGGGTTCGAATTCGGGGAGAATGGAGCCCATAAGCGCCGCGCCTCGGAAGGAAGGAAGACTCACCCGAGATCGGAGGTGTGTGGGTGCCGCCGGTCCGGCCGTTGAGAAGTGCCCTCGCCTGCTCGCGTACTGGACTGAAGACGCGCGCGCGAGCGAGCGCGAGCGAGGTACGGTGGGTGGCCCGAGGGAGGCAGCCGAGGACGCCGGCGAGGTGGGGCGGAGGAGGGAGGTTGGGCGATCGGAGACGAGAGAGGAGAGGAGAGGAGAGGAGAGGGGGAGATTTGGTGTTGATTTGGGGGGAAGGAATCCAACGGAAAACTATGGAGCTGTGCCAGCCGTCGGATCCGGATGATCCATTGATGGCCAAGGAGCTTTTACCTGCTAGCCCATCTCCACCGCCGCGACCCATGTTTCTGTCCGTCGGAAACGGTTTACACGGATAAGTGGCTCAAACGGTACGAATGCGGACCGATTTATTCGTTCACTAAATTTGGGTCGTGAATGCGTCGGGCCGGATGACATATACATCCCCAATAGGCCTGCCGAAGAAGGTACCCGGGGTTTGCTGAGGGCCCACGACCCGAAGTTTATGA
The DNA here is from genome assembly GCA_030979885.1 of Lolium multiflorum. NCBI lineage: Eukaryota > Viridiplantae > Streptophyta > Magnoliopsida > Poales > Poaceae > Lolium > Lolium multiflorum. Next base: position 1,755,874 of record CM061748.1, read on the forward strand.
AGCCCGAAAGCCCAGTTGTGGAGTAGTTTGGAAACATAGAGTTGTATTAGAAATAATGACATGTAACTACTACGGGTCGGACTCAAAGAGTCTCCCGGACTTTGTAACTTGTACGTCACGAAACCCTCGGCTCCGCCTCCTATATAAAGGGGAGTCGAGGGACAAAGAGAGAATCGATTCATTGTCAACATAATCCTAGTTTTCTTAGCAGTCGAGTACTTTTCCATTTGAATCGAGATCTACTTGCCCTTACTTCCGCTAAAACCCTAGTCTACAATCCGTATGCATTGACAAGTTAATACCTTGTCAATTGGCGCTCTGTGGGGACTAGAGGCGACAAGGAGCGATCTCGATGGCACGTTCAACATCGTCGATATCTTCGGTGGCAAGCAACGCGATGGACGGAGGTAAACGGACAATGATCTAGTCGATTTTATTCCTCACGCCCTCCCGTGTGGATGCATATGCGTATCTGGGAGCCCATGGAGATGACGTTCGGAAGGTTCCACTTCCGCGTCGGGAAGGAAGGATCTCACCGTCTCGCGATACCGAATTCTTCGGGATCGTTCGCGGTCGATTCTGATTTCTCGGGATCGGCATCATCGTTCGAGTTAGGCGAAGAGGAGATCTCGCCGCCAATCTTCACCAAGCGCGTCAAGCGGAAAACTCGTCAAGATCTTCGAACATGTCCTTCGGTCGTCCGCGGACTCAATATAAGCGTGACTCGGACAGTGTCGATAGTTTTGATCGGATCTACTGTTGGGAGGTCTTCGCCGATCTATACGACGGTGTCACCACCCACGAAAATCTAAAGTATCATCAAGTCTATGCAATTGGAGAAACAAGCCGAGCAGAGCCTCAGAGGCTTTCGATGATTTGGAAATCCATACATCGATCCCGCCGATCTCGCGAGGTTTGGGCACCAAATATATCAGACCACAGCGCCAGATGATGCAACTTCGCAGGCAGCTTAGGATGACAGCAAAGCCATGGACGGCACGAGAGCCGATGAATACGGCCGCAACAGTGAAGAGTTGCAAGCGTACCAATATAAACTCGCCCTGGCGGAAACTCGAAAAACAGAGAGTTGAGCTGAAAAGAGGAAAGCCGCATTACCGTCAAGCGACGAGTGAGTTGAGTCGACAATCAGGAACTTCCGGAGATATTCACAGAGAAGCTCGCAACAGAGCAAGATCTCGGCTGCACAACATACCTGACGGCGAGAGGGAGCATCTGATCCAAAACCTCAACATGTCCTTTATGTCAATAGACACAAGAGGGAACATTATCCCCAAAACACCGGAAGCTGGATACATGACGGCCTTTATGCTTAAACGGGCCACCTCCGGGAGATCCAAGAAGCGTTGTATAACATGGCTATGGCAGGAGTCGGAGTCATGGGGACAGCGTTCGCAAGTACAAGCACACCTTGAAGGTGCGGCAAGACAAAATAGTCCACGACCCACGGTAGTGGTTCGGGACCCTCCGAGAACGTCGGCAAGAGATACGCAACACGGCGCGGGTCGACGGGCGACAAGAAAGGAAGAACGCCGGCACTCACCGAGAGTGAGGGGATATGTGCGGGCTCCTGTTTTACTCGACGAGTTCGTAAAACGGGTCCCGTCAGTTTAAGCCCAAACTACAAGAAGTTCGACGGATTGCAAGATCCCGAGGATGGTTGGTGGATTACCCGGAGACAAAAGCGACGGGTGGAACCAAAGCAACGCCATGCAGCATCCAGGTACACTTGAGCGGAGCAGCGCGATCGTGGATAAAAAAGTTACCACCTGGATCTATCGACGGTTGGGAAACCTTCGAGGACATGTTCGTGAAGAACTTTTTATCCACATGCAAGAAACTGCGTCAATAGAGCAACTAAGAGCTTGTCGACAGAATATGACGAGTCGATGAGGACGTACATCCAGCGTGGAACATTATCAAAAACTCGGCAGAAAATATCTGATGAAAGAGCGATAGATGCGTTTGTTGCTGGGATCAGGAGGAAGGATTTAGTCGAGGATTTGGGAAGGACTAATCCAAAAACAATATCGGCACTCATGGAGATAGCAAATCACTGGGCAGATGGAGAAGATGCTGTTCACAACAAGCGGCACAGTGCCCGAGGATGACCGTAACCGAAATATTCGAGAATAGATGACGTTTTCTCGACAGTTCCCAGATTATGACGGTCCCGGCCAAATATCGGCCGGCTTCCGAGGAAATATCGGAGGAAACAGTCGAGATGATTCTCAAAAGAGCGGTGAGCACCGTAGCGATTACAGGGATGGTCCTCGTCCCAATAGGCAAAATAATGGTCCAAGGTTCCAGAGGCCGTATATATCTCCTGAAGATATGATGAACGGACCATGCCAAATGCACTTCTACCTCGACAACAACGGGAAGAGACAGTCGGGACATTTGCAGAAGGACTGTCGAACTTTCAAGTACTAAATAGGTACGCAGGGCATGTCAATACACACAGCAAAAGAAACCCCGGGGGCCAAGGAGTGAGATTCATCTTCCACCTCCTCCCGCAATCACTGACGAAATCGGCACCAATTTGCAAATAGCGGCAACACCAATGAATGGTCCTTATATCAACACCAACGGGGAGGTCTCGATGATTCAGAAGGGCAGGCCATCAATAGAGCTCAGAAAGTAATTTCTCGACAAGTTTTATGGCTGAAAAAATGCCTCCTCAACAGAGTTGAGTACCTGAATTGGTCGGGACGGACATTGCCTTCACCATAGCGGACCACCCGCAACAAGTTCCTCGACCACAGCAGCTTTGGTTTTCGGCGGTAATTGCAGGATTCGACGTTTCTCGGGTGTTTATAGATGGAGGCAGTAGCACCTCATGTATGCAGATACATTGAGGAAGATGAATATATCCTTGGCGAACTTAACACCAACCGACACGCGTTTCCATGGTATTACACCAAACAAGCCAAGTTATCCATTGGGAAAGATCAGTCTCGACGTTCAGTTTGGAACTCCAGAAAATTACAGAAGAGAGAAGTTGGAGTTTGAAGTCGTGGATTTCCCGTCACAGTATCATGCTTTGCTCGGACGACCCGCGTATGCCAGGTTTATGGCGGTACCACACTACACATACTTGTTGTGGAGGCTCCCTGGACCTAAGGGTCCGATTACAGTAAAAGGAAGTTTCGCACTAGCGGATAAGTGCGACAAGGATTTCATCGGTTGTCGAAACTTTCGGGATGCAAGCGAATATAGGCGTCAAGGCGACAACCGACTACGACGTGTTGCCGGATGGAGGGAGGTCGCTCAAGGAACCAACCTTTGATACCACGAAGAACTCGAAGGAAGTGCAGATACACACGCCCAAGAAGACGACGACTATCGCCACAAACATGGACCCGCATAGGAAGCGCTCCGAGTTCCTCGTGAGGGAAATCTTCGCATGGTGTCCATTGACATGCCAGTACCCAGAACTTGCCGAGCACCCCCTTAACTGGATCCATTGGCTAGTCCAATCGGACAACCTTTGCGGCGTTTTCGAACAAACCGCAAAGCAATGTTGTCAGTTAATCGACTCGGAAAGGATTCATCAAAGAGTTATCATGAAGCCACGTGGGTAGCTAACTCAGTGTTGGTACCGAAGAAAACACAGAGGTCCTTCGCATGTGCGTCGACTTCACGTGTCTAAATAAACATTGTCCAAAGGATCACTTTCCCCTCAGAGGATCGATCAAATTTCGACTCCACGGCTGTGAACGTCTTTCCTTCCTGGACGCTTATTCTGGTTATAACCAGATCAACCAAAAAAGAAGATGAAGTCAAAACAGCTTTCATAACACCTTATGGCGTGCTATAGAACAATGCCTTTCGGGTTAAAAAACGCGGGAGCAACATATCGCCGGATGATGCAGAAGTGTCTCGCCACGCAGGTTGGCAAGAACGTTCAAGTGTACATCGACGATGTCATCATTACAACAAAGCAGGGTTCAACCTTGATTGAGGACCTCAAGGAAACTTTCGACAATCTCGATAAGTTTTGCCTCAAGCTGAACCCGGCGAAGTGCTCTTTCGGCGTCCCTGCAGGAGAACTTCTCGGGTTCCTGGTGTCAGCAAGAGGAATCGAGGCTAACTTGAGAAAATTCAAGCTATAGTAACAATGCGGAAGCCAACCAAGCTAAAGAAATCTGACGCTAGCGGGCGAGTCGCGGCTTTAAACAGATTCGTTAGACTGGGAGAAAAGGCGTTGCCATTTTACGCCTTGATCAAGCAAGGAGAAAAGTTCGAGTGGAACGAAGAAGCAGATAGAGCCTTTGAGGACCTCAAGCGCACAATCTCGACACCTCCAATATTGGTGGCGCCTAAGGAAAAGGAACCTCTCTTGTTATATATTGCAGCCACCTCAGGTGGTCAGCACGGTACTCGAGTCGAGAAGGGAAAACTTCATGGAGTTCAGGCCGGTATATTTCATCAGTGAAGTTTTATCGCCTTCAAAACAGCTACCCCTTATCAGAAGTTGGCATATGGAGTGTTTAGCACGCAAGAAAGTTGCGACACTATTTTCAAGCGTCCGATAATAGTGGTCAACGAGGCGCCTTTATCAAATATATTAAACAATCCAGAGGCTACGGGTCGTGTCTCCCTTTGGGGAATAGAACTTTCCCTCGGGACATCACGTACGAAAAAGAAAAGCAATAAAGTCACGATCTTACCAGACTTTGTCGCGAGTGGATGGAGCTGCAAAGTACGGGACCTCCATTTGTGAGAACTGACCATGAACTTCGATGGGTCCAAAAGGCTAGAAAGGAGCTGGAGCAGGGCGTGATATTAGTGTCACCTCAGGGAGATAAGATGAAGTATGTGCTACGGATGACGTTTCCTAACGCGTCTAATAACGAGGCAGAGTATGAGGCACTCATACACGGGATGAAGATGGCGAAAGCTTGCGGCGCAACCCGGCTAAAAATATTCGACGATTCTCAACTAGTGGCTCAACAGGTGATGAACCAGTGCGACGCAGTCAACGACATGATAGCATACAAGGAGGTATACAACGAACTCGAGAAACTTTTTGACGGGTGCGAAGTAAATCATATTAGCAGACTTAGCAACGATGAAGCCGACGTGTTGGCGAACATCGGGTCGCAGTGTTTAGCAATACCACCGGCGTATTTTGGGAGGAGATAAGTGAAAGATCAACCAAGGCGAAGAAACAGCCAAAGAAAAAGGAGAAGCTCGAGAAAGCCTCGGGGGCTCCACCAGCAATAGAAGCAAATACATCGGGAGATGAAGAAGAGTCACATGAGGTGATGGTGGTGCAGGTTCCTTGGATGCAGGTATATGTCACATATATTTCAAGGAAAGAAATACCCGATGACCCAGTAGAAGCAAGGCGAGTTATTCGACGGTCCAAGGCTTTCACTGTGGTTAAGGGCGAGCTTTATAAGCGAAGTATATCGGGCGTTTTGCAGCGATGTGTCACGCCCGAAGAAGGTCGAGTACTCTTAAAAGATGTGCATGAAGGAGTGTGCGGACACCACGCAAGCAGTCGAGCTATTGCAGCCAAGGTTTTCGAGCCGGGGTTCTCTTGGCAATCGAAGATGCAAAGGACATAGTGCGTACTGCGACGCGTGCCAAAGGTTTGCCGCGAAACCTCATTCTCCGGCAGCAGCTTATGCCAATACCATTGTCGTGGCCCTTTGCTCAATGGGGTCTCGATATGGTGGGCAAATTGCATAAGGCGTGGCCGGGAGGATACAGTATATGTCGTGGCGCGACAAGTTCAAGTGGGTTGAAGGCAAAACCAATAAACTCGCCAGACCAACATCGGCGGTCAAGTTCATCAAAAGTATCGTTTTTCGGTTTGGAGTTCCTCATCATCATCACAGACAATGGCAGCAATTTTACCTCCAAGGAATTCAAAGCATATTGCACAGTAGGCATCAAGTTACATTTTGCGTCGGTTACCCGCAAACCAATGGTCAAGTCGAGAAAGCAAACGGCATCATCTGCGGCGGCATCAAGAAACGCTGTTAGCACCATTGGAAAAAGCTCGACACGCTTGGCCGGAGGAGTTGCCTAGCGTGTTATGGAGCATCGGACGACACCCAATACACGACACAAGAAACTCCGTTTTTACGGTCCACGGAGCTGAGGCAGTGCTACCAATAGAGATAGAACACAATTCCCCAAGAGTGGCGGAATTTGATGAAGAAACCTCGAGAAAGGCATTGGAAGATGATGTGGACGCACTCGATGAGGCTCGCGACGAGGTATTGTCAAGAGTCGCCAAATATCGACAAGATATGAAAAATTACCACAGTCGACGATTGCGACCAAGATCTTTCCAAGTTGGTGACTTAGTTCTTCGGCTCCAAGACAGCCATGAAAAACTTGAGTCGCCATGGTTAGGCCCATACATCGTTATAATTGAAGGAGGAGCGTACAGGATAAAGGACAAGAAGACAAGGATTGCGGAGCCAAATCCCTGGAACGTGGCGCAACTTAGGCGTTTCTACGCTTAAGCCAAAATATATATGTAAACATACAATGTACTAAAACGCCCGCGAGTTTTCAGACGCACTCTTTTCCTTTCAGGGCACCGAGTGGGGCTGGAAGGTTTTTAATGAGGCGGGCTCGCGGCGCTGCAATATAGTAAAGATAATGATATACATCTTTTTCTTCGATGGGCTCGGGGGCTTAATGCCCGACAAAGTTCGTTCCAAACAGAAATTCATACAATATCACAAATTCTTTGCCTTGGTTTAAAACACCTCGCAAAGCAACGAAAATATAGACACTAGTCACCGAGACACTCGGGGGCTAAGGAAAAAAAAAGAACATATGATTGTTTCACAATATACATAGTGCTTGTAATTTACAGGGTCCGTTCGTCAAGAAAAATAGCCATCAAAGAAACAGATTTTCAGTCATGACCTATTAGGTCATCAATGTTCACTCTGTCCTCGTCGGCAGATGCACCCATGAAGTCAGCATAATGACCCTCCATGAAGAAGTCAGCATCCATCCGAAGGAGGTCATCGATCATTTCCTCGGCTACTGGTGTAACCCTGTCATTGATTTTGTCAACAAACCTCCGTCTCTTCTTCAACTTGGCATGGACAGTTTCAACAACCTTGGTCATCTCCAACTTTGAGTGACAAATCTGCAGCATAATCAGGGCAAATCTGGCGCCAGCTACCAATTGGGCCTTCACAAAACTATGGATTTGCTGAGCGTTTTTGAATTTATTCATTAGCTCAGGAAGTGTTTTGGGTTGAATATTTCGAGGGAACATGGCGTTATAGACCATGGTCAATGTTTTGGTGCAAAATTCAAGGTACTGCTGGACCTGGCCTGCGCGATCCTGAAACCTGACGATTTGTCGGGTCCGGTCAGGTGAAGCCCAAAAGTCGGAGCCATGATCCAGGGCAAGCTTGGTCAGCAAGTTCGATCTCGCGTCAACCCGCTGATCTTCAGCAACAGCGTCCAAAAAGGAACCTACTCGAAGGAAACATAATAATCAAAGATGGAAAGCAAGCAAACAACATAGAGGAATTTTTAAAGCTTGGGAAGCATACCCGCCATATCTAGGCTGGCGTCAATCATCAATTCAAGCATATAATTTTCTCGGGAAGTAGCCTGTGCAGCTTCAGCGACCGCAGCCTCTTTTAAAGTTACTGCTTCCTGGGCCTGCTGTCGCGCAATTTTTTCCCTCTCAGATGATTTTCGAGACTGCTCCATTATCGCAATCGCTTGCTTCTTCGTTGATTGAAGTTGTTGTCGAAGTTCGTCCAAATCATGTGCTGAACCCGCATTCGAAGAATCTTCAACGAAATCATCAGCGGCAGCTTTCCTCGAGTAGGAGGAGGCGGGCAAAGCATCCAAAGATCGAGGGATCGCAGTATAGTTGTCAAAAACAAACTGGAAAGAAAATCTCGATATCAATCTGTTGGAGATATGCCCAAGAGGCAATAATAAAATGGTTATTATATATCTTTATGTTTATGATAAATGTTTACATACCATGCTATAATTGTATTAACCGAAACATTGATACATGTGTGTTATGTGAACAACAAGGAGTCCCTAGTAAGCCTCTTGTATAACTAGCTTGTTGATTAATAGATGATCATCGTTTCATGATCATGAACATTGGATGTTATTAATAACAAGGTTATGTCATTGATGAATGATGTAATGGACACACCCAATTAAGCGTAGCATAAGATCACGTCATTAAGTTCATTTGCTATAAGCTTTCGATACATAGTTACCTAGTCCTTTCGACCATGAGATCATATAAATCACTTATGCGGGAAGGGTACTTTGATTACATCAAACGCCAGTGTGTAATGGGTGGTTATAAAGGTGGGATTAGGTATTCGGAAAGTATGAGTTGAGGCATATGGATCAACGGTGGGATTTGTCCATCCGAATGGATAGATATACAGGCCCTCTCGGTGGAATGTCGTCTAATTAGCTTGCAAGCATATGAATGGTTCATAAGAGACTACATACCACACGAGTAAAGAGTACTTGTCGGAGACGAGGTTGAACAAGGTATAGAGATACCGATGATCAAACCTCGGACAAGTAAAATATCGCGTGACAAAGGGAATCGGTATCGTATGTAAATGGTTCATTCGATCACTAAGTCATCGTTGAATATGTGGGAACCATTATGGATCTCCAGATCCCACTATTGGTTATTGGTCGGAGAGAGGTCTCAACCATGTCTGCATAGTTCGCGAACCGTAGGGTGACACACTTAAGGTTTGATGTCGTTTAAGTAGATATGGAATATGGAATGGAGTTCGAAGTTTTGTTCGGAGTCTCGGATGGGATCCAGGACATCACGAGGAGGTCCGGAATGGTCCGGAGAATAAGATTCATATATAGGAAGTCATATTCCAAGTTTGGAAATGATCAGGTGCATTTATGGAAGGTTCTAGAAGGTTCTAGAAAAGTCCGGAAAAAATCACCATGGAAAGTGGAGTCCTTGCATGGCTGGCCAAACCCTAAGGGGGAGGAGTCCCAGGTGGGCTCCACCTTGGTGGCCGGCCAACCCCCCCCCCAAGGAAGGGGTGGGAGTCCCACCTTGAGTAGGATTCCCCCCTTGGGTAGGTTTTGTCCCTTTGGTAGGTTTTGGTTTCGGGTCTTATTCGAAGACTTGGATACCAACACTTGGGGATTTCCACCTATATAAGAGGGGCAAGGGGAGGGGGCCGGCCACCACAATCTCCACCTTGGCCGCACCCCATAGAGGCACCAAGGCCGGCGCCCCCTGCCTGACCCTAGCTCCCCTCCTCCTCATACACCTATAGTAGTGCTTAGGCGAAGCCCTGCGGAGTTCTCACCACCACCGCCACCACGAGCTCATGCGGGATTCCGAGGAGGATCTACTTCCGCTGCCCGCTGGAACGGGGAGAAGGGCGTCGTCATCAACACCGAACGTGTGACCGAGTACGGAGGTCTGCCCGTCGTGGCACCGTCAAGATCTTCTACGCGCTTTGCAAGCGGCAAGTGATCGACTACACCAACAACGAGATCTAATCTCGTAGGCTTTGGAAATCTTCGAGGGTTAGTCTCATGATCTTCTCGTTGCTCCCATCTTCTAGATTGCATCTTGGCTTGGTTTTCGTTCTTGCGGTGGAAATTTTTGTTTTCTTACTACGAATCCCATCAAATTATCAGCCGTGTCTACATAGATTGGTTGCACGAGTAGAACACAATTGTTTGTGGGCGTTGATGCTTTGTTGTCTTTAGTTCGTGTACTTTGCATCTTTGTGGCATAGTGGGATGAAGCGGCTCGGGCTAACTTTACATGACCGCGTTCATGAGATTTGCTCCACGCGACATGCAACTTGTATTGCATAAGTGGCTTTGCGGGTGTCTGTCTCTCCCACTATAGTAAAGATCCAATTTACTCTTTCTATTGACAACACTAGTATCACCGTTGTGGTTCATGTTCGTAGGTAGATTGGATCTTGCGAAAGCCTAAACCACGTAAAATACATTGTATTAGAGCGTCTAACTTATTTTTGCAGGTTTGTGATGTGATATGGCCATAATGTGATGATGAATATGTATGAGATGATCATTATTATTGGCAACGGCAGACCTTATGGTTGTCTTTAAATTTCATGTTGAGTAGTATTTCAAAGAAGTTGTAATAGTTGCTACATGGAGAACAATCATGAAGACGGCGCCATTGACCTTGACGCTACGCCGACGATGATGGAGATCATGCCGTTGATGATGAAGATCATGTCCGTGCTTTGGAGATGAAGATCAAAGGCGCAAAGACAAAAGGGCCATATCATATCACATATAAATTGCATGTGATGTTAATCCTTTTATGCATCTTATATTGCTTAGATCGCGACGGTAGCTTTATAAGATGATCCCTCTCACTAAATATCAAGATAATAAAGTGTTCATCCTTAGTATGCACCGTTGCTAAGACTTGTCGTTTCTATCACATGATGATCGGGTGTGATAGATTCTACATGTGCATACAACGGCAAGCCGATTTGCACACGCGGATACTAAGGTTGCCTTGACGAGCCTGCATGTACAGACATGGTCTCGAACACGGGATAAAGGTAGAGCATTCATATGAATGATATGATGAACACTTTACCACATTGAAGTTACATCTTGTCTCGTGATGATCGGACTTGGTGTAGTGAATTTGGTTCGTGTGATCACTAAGACAATGCGAGGGATATTGTTTTGAGTGGGAGTTCACCTAGTTTTTAATTTTGTTGAATTAAAATTTGAACTCAATTTGTCATAAACTTAGTCTAAACTATTGCAAATATATGTTGTAGATCATGGCGTCCCCATCAATCAATTTTAACCAATTTCCTAGAGAAAGAAAAGCTTAAAAGCAATGGTAGCAACTTCACCGGGTTCGTCATGTGAGGATCTTCCTCAATGGCGGAAATCTGCATATGTGCTTGATGCACCGCTAGGTCACCCACCTAGGTATCAGGAAAAGAATGTTTACGAGACTCGGGTGATTCGGTACTCTCAAGTTCGTGTACCATCCTATGCAGCCTTGAGCGGAGCTCCAAAAGCGTTTTGAGCACCACGACCCTTGTATGAGCTGGTTAATGAGCTGAAAACGATATTTCAAACTCATGCGGCCGTGAAAGCTAGGGCTTCGAAGCACTTCTTTGGTTGTATGATGGAAGAGGGCACTCCGTTAGTGAGCACGTGCTCGCTATGTCCGGGCCGCGAAGCTGATGACTTGGGGATTGTGATTCCTAACAGTTTGGTATTCATCGTGTCCTCCAATCACTGCCACAAAGTTACAAGAACTTCGTGATGAACTACAACATGCAGAACATGAACAAGGAGTTACCTGAACTCTTCTCCATGCTAAAGTCTGCTGAGATTGAGATACAGAAAGAACATCAAGTGTTGATGGTCAACAAGACCACCAGTTTCAAGAAGCAAGGCAAACCTAAGAAGGGCAACGTCAAGAAGGGCGGCAAGAAAGGCTGCACCTTATCAGAAGCCTAAGGGTGGCCCTAAACCTGATACGAGTGCTATTACGCAATGGGAAAGAACTAGCGTAATTGCCCCAAGTACTTGGGTGATCGAAGAGCGGCCTTGTCAAGAAGAAGAAAGGTATATCTGATATACATGTTATAGATGTCTATCTTACTGGTTCTCGTACTAGTGCCTGGGTATTTGATACTGGTTTGGTTGCTCACATTTGTAACTCGAAACAGGAACTACGGAATAAACGAAGCCTAGCGAGGGACGAAGTGACGATGCGCGTTGGAAATGGACCCAAAGGTCGATGTGATCGCTGTCGGCACGCTCTCTCTACATCTACCTTCGGGATTATTTTTAAACCTCAATAATTGTTATTTGGTGCCTGCGTTGAGCATGAACATTATATCTGGATCTTGTTTAATGCAAGACGGTTATTCATTTAAGTCCGAGAATAATGGTTGTTCTATTTTTATGAATAATATCTTTTATGGTCATGCAGAGATGAATGGTTTAATTCTGTTAAATCTCGATAGTAGTGATACACATGTTCATAACATTGATGCTAAGCGAATTAAATTGAATGATAATTCTACTTATATGTGGCACTGCCGTCTTGGTCGTATTGGGTGAAACGCATGAAGAAACTCCATTCGATGGACTACTTGAGTCACTTGACTTTGAGTCACTTGAAGATGCGAAGCATGTCTAATGGGAAAATGACTAAGACTCCATTCTCTAGTATTATGGAGCGAGCTACGGACTTATTGGAAATCATACATACCGATGTGTGCGGACCAATGAGTGTAACCTCGCGCGGTGGTTATCGTTATGTTCTAACCTTCACAGATGATCCAGTAGATATGGGTATATGTATTTCATGAAACATAAATCCGAAACTTTCAGAAGGGAATTCCAAAGTGAAGTAGAAAATCAACGTAACAAGAAGATCAAATTTCTGCGTTCTGATCGCGGAGGCGAATATCGAGAGTTATGAGTTTGGCATGCATTTAAAGAAATGCGGAATACTTTCACAATTGACACCGCCAGAACACCACAGCGCAATGGTGTGTCCGAACGTGTGTCGAACTCTCTTAGATATGGTTCGTTCTATGATGTCTCTTCTTGATTTGCCATTATCGTTTTGGGGTTATGCATTAGAGACAGACTGCATTCACTTTAAATAGGGCACCATCTAAATCCGTTGCAACGACACCCGATGAATTATGGTTTAATAAGAAACCTAATCTGTCGTTCCTTAAAGTTTGGGGTTGCGAAGCCTATGTAAAAAAGTTACAACCTGACAAGCTAGAACCCAAAGCGGAGAAATCGTCTTCATAGGATACCCTAAGGAAACTATTGGGTATACTTTCATCACAGATCCGAAGGCAAAATCTTTGTTGCTAAGAACGGAACCTTTCTTGAGAAAGAGTTTCTCACTAAAGAAGTGACTGGAAGAAAGTAGAACTCGGCGAGGTTACTGAACCTTCTCGTTGATCAGAGTAGCGCAGTGGAAGATGTTCTGTCGCGCGCCGGCATGAGAGGAAGCTAATGATAATGATCATGAAACTTCGACGAGGTAGCTGCGGAACCTCGGATCGACAAGGAACGTACCAATCTGATTGGTATGATCCTTGTCTAAATGTCATGATTGTGGACAACAATGATGGACCCTGTGACGTATGAAGAAGCGATGATGAGCCCGATTCCAACAAATGGCAAGAAGCCATGAAATCCGATAGGATCCATGTATGATAACAAAGTGTGGACTTTGGTAGACCTACCTGATAGCCGAAGGCTATCGAGAATAAATGGATCTTCAAGAGAAAAATAGATGTTTGATGGTATATACTGTCTATAAGCTCGACTTGTCGCAAAGGGTTCCGACAAATTCAAGGTGTTGACTACGATGAGACTTTCTCACCTGTAGCGAAGCTAAAGCTGAAGGATTTGTTAGCAATAGCTGCATTTTTCGATTATGAGATTTAGCAGATGGATGTCAAAACGGCGTTCCTTAATGGAGACATTGAGGAAGAGTTGTATATGGTACAACCCAAAGGTTTTGTCGATCCTAAAAATGCTGACAAGGTGTGCAAACTTCAGCGTTCAATTTATGGTGAAGCAAGCATCCAGGAGTTGGAACCGACGCTTTGATAAGGTGATCAAAGACTTCGGGTTTATACAGTGTGGAGGGGCATGTATTTACAAGAAAGTGAGTGGGAGCTCTGTAGCATTCCCGATATTATATGTAGATGACATATTATTGATTGGGAATGATATAGAACTATTAAGCAATGTAAAAGGTTATTTGAATAAGTGTTTTTCAATGAAGGACCTTGGTGAAGCAGCGTACATTTTAGGCATCAAGATTTATAGAGATAGATCAAGACGCCTAATAGGGCTTTCACAGAGTACATACCTGGACAAGATTCTAAAGAAGTTTAGAATGGATGAAAGTAAGAAAGGGTTCTTACCGATGTTGCAGTAAGGTCTTGAGTAAGACTCAAGGTCAGCTGCGAGCAGAAGAAAGAGAGGGATGAATCGGATCCCCTAGGCCTCGGCGGTAGGCTCTATCATGTATGCCATGTTGTGTACTAGACCGGATATAGCACATGCTGTTATTTTTGACTAGCGAGATATCAAAGTGATCCGGGAATGGAACACTGGAAGAATATCCTGAAGTACTTGAAAGAACTAAGGATATGTTTCTTGTTATGGCGGCAAAGGCTCGTTGTAACCATTACCGATGCAAGTTGGAACACGATGATGACTCAAGTCTCATCCAGGTACGTGTTTATATTGAATGGTGCTGCGGTAAGCTGGTGCAGCTCCAAGCAGTGCACGGTGGCGAAGTCTTCACGAGAATCGGAATACATATGGCTTCAGAGGCTTCATCGGAAGCTGGTATGGATGAAGAGGTTCATTGTTGAGCTTGGTGTGGTTCCTAGTGCATTGGACCCACTAGTCATCTATTGTGACAACATGGGTGCCATCGCAATGCACAAGAACCAAGGTAACACAAGAAGCTGAAGCATATCGCTGCTGCATTGCGAGCGATAAGCGACAAGGGATTAACTTGTCAATGCCTATGGATTGTAGGCTAGGGTTTAGTTGGAAGTAGAGGGTAAGTAGATCTCGAAGGTTCCGAAAAGTACTCGACGATTACGAGAACTAGGGTTTATCAAACAATGATTCGATCCTTTCTTTGTCCCTCGACTCCCTTATATAGGGTGGAGGCGAGGGATTCGTGTTGTCCAAGTTACAGAGTCGGGACTGGTTTCTAATTCATCCCGTAAGATTACAAATAACCCTTCCTATTACAACTCTAGCTTTCCTTAATAACATCTTGGGCTCCGGAATCTTCTTATTCTTCGGGTAGTGGGCCTTGATAAACCCACTATCCAGAGACCCATTTTGGAATGCCTATGTCGATAGCCCGTTTGCTGATCGTAGAGTCGGGGAAAATCTCCATCTTTATGTTGACTCAACATCTTAAACCTTTATATATTTCTTCATATAAATTTCTATATTGTACAGGGATAATGGTAATTGGGGCTAGTTCAGACGGATCAGGTACTAGTTAACTGCTCTAGTGGCAATCCGCAAAAACCTACTTCAAAATCACGTCCCTGGACATGATCTCGGATACTGTAAACTTCGACAGGTGCAGCAAGGTCTTCCATTCCTTCGAGTCCCGGTCAATTATCGAGTACCTAACGCGTCAGTTGGGATTTTCTTCGTATCTGTTGATACGGATAAAAGTAGCAGAGCGCAGTCTTCGGCGATGCCACGCCCAAACGTATCTGGGGTCTTATCTTCGCAAATTTGCGGCATTCAAAAATTGATCGCAACTTTGGCGTTCTGAGAATATATTGTCGAGTGCTTTATCGGCTGTTGGAATGGCACATTTATCGAGTCAAATATGACTTATATTACTCTCCGATGGGAGTATATGTAGAGTTAATTTATAACTCGAAATATATTCTCTTGCTTTTCTATCTCTCTTTTTTAATTTCATCGGGCACGCGAACGGGTTCCCGATGCAGTAACCGAGGCTACCCAAGAACTTGTGCTTGGTTGTAGGCTCAACATTTTAGTCCACCTTGTCGCTATATTGTCATTATCTCTGATATAATCTTCTTTTCCTTTCTCGGGTGCGCGAACAGCGCTCCGATGGGAAGTAGCCCCGAGGCTACAGCCAAGCTTGTGCTTATTGTGACTAACATTTACATATTGCCATACAATTTTACTTTTATCGAAGTAGCCCCGAGCGTTTGGGCAAAACTTGTATGTGACCAAAGGCTCCCGAAGTACTCAAATGACTTCTCCTCGCCAATCTTCTTTGTTATTTTCTTGTGCACGCCTCCCTTAGTCAAACTCACTTCATCTCTATTAATAGTCGAGATTTTTTCTGTCTTGTGGGTCCATTGTTTCTACCACGTTGACACGTCGTGCAAGTGGGGAGCACACGTCCTCCGCTTTTCTGGCGCACGTACGATGCCTTCCATTCCGTCTCGGTAAAAATACCTTTTTACCCTTTATCTACCAGATCCTTTTTTCACCACACGATTTCTTCATCCAACGGTACGTTGCTTCGCCCGATTCCTATATAAACCTTTCTTCAACCTCGGTTCACTCCTTCGCTTGCGCCGCATATCTGTTCTTCTTTGCAAAGACTTCCCCTGCATCCCACTCCTTCTGATCTTCCGCACGCGCGACATTTGCTTCGCCACTGCCGTTGATGCCACCGCGCACTGCGACTCGCTCGCCACAGATGCTCCAGAATCCAGGATGGCCTCTGAGGATCTTGAGTGGGAGAGATCTAAAATCTCTAACCAAGATGTCAACATGCGAAGAGGCTTGCTGATGAAGAAAGAGGGCGCCATCCGCTTTCCAATGAAGAGAGCTACCCAAAGCCTCCAATAGAATATCGGGTGAGTTTCGTTGATCACCTCATCCGCGGCCTTTCTGCCCCAATTCACGATTTCCTCCGCGGCCTTCTTTTTTGTTTATGGGATTCAACTGCACGAGCTGACTCCCAATTCCATCCTCCACATTTCTATTTTTATCACGTTGTGCGAATGCTTCCTTGAATTCCTCCCAATTGGGTTCTTTGGAAACGCATTTTATGCCTTCGCCGCCATGGCGCTCACAACGCCACCTATAACATAGGTGGTGTTGTTATATGTGTTCCCGACGTCGTTACTTCGACGTCAAATTTCTGATTATTCCGTCCAAGGATGGCGCAAAGGTGGCTCTACATACACGAAGAAAGTGCCAATTCTGTGGAACACAACATAGTCCCTTTTGACGGGAGTGCCAAAATTCAGCGCCGTTCTGGGATCTTTGAAGAAGAGAAAAAGGCGACAGAAGCACTTATGTCTCGTATTCATCGCTTCAAAATACTAAGGGCACAAGAGCTGTCGGCGTTCAAATCACGCCTATTTTTCTTCGGATTGAGTGCTCTTCAGGCTCGTAAAAATCCCCTTTGGACGTATCCTGGCGAAAATGACGCCAATAGGCTCTCCAAAGATCTTTCTGAAAGGACTTGGAAAAGCTTATTCGAAGAATTTCTCGCTGAGCAAGAGGGATCCTATTCCCTCCTCTTGCCGCGTGGAACCATACAGCTCACCAATCCTCTCCCCAAGGTATTTTGTCTTCTCGAATTTCTATTTTGTTCCGAACTTTCTGCATCTCATTGTATTGATATCTCTCGAATTTTTCTTTTGTCTATTTTTTGTAGAACCATCCTACTGGCTTCCCTTCCTCCTCTTCCCGAAGGTGGAGATGTCGATGAAAGGGCCGTTGTTGCCGATGACAACCTTTTGTGCATGAACCCGAAGATTCCCGAAAATCTGCGGGATGCCCAAAAGGATGCTGCCTCGAAGGTACTACATCGGCACAATCTCCTCCTCCTGCTGTTTCTCCAAAGAACAAAAAGGAAAAGGAGTGATGTCGAAGATCAGGACCTCAAACCGAAAAGCTGCTCCTTCACCGCGAGCGCTTATGATCCTTATCTTGAATCCCTCGTCAGCTCGTAAGTTCCTTGCCTCTTTTTATTTTTCTATTCGAAGAATTTTATTTGCCTTGCTTTTTATGCTGCCACCCTTTTTCCACAGTGATGACGATGAAGAAACACCACCTTTAGATGTGGCTGCTCGAACGAGTACGTCACATACTCAAGTTATTTCAGAGCCGCCAGTTGAAGGAGAAGAATCCTCGCCTCCTCAACAAAACGTCAGCGCGTCTACTCCTCCTTCGAGCCCCCTTGTCCCTTCGCCAAAAAGGGCAAGGACTGAAGCAATTCCGGAGCCGAATCTCCAATTGAGTAGTTCTACTAACCCTCTCTTGGATGATGTAAGTTTGCAATACTCTTGTCACTGTCTGTACTTCCTCTTGTTTTGCTTCTGAATGCCATTATATTTTTCTCATGCCGAAATTTTCTTGCTTTGTCCCCCTTTTTTTTTCTTGACAGCCCATGATTAAAGACCTTATCCGCATCGGTGCTCAATTCATTGGGTATCGTGAATATGCCAACAAAACTGAAGGTAATGCCTTGCTTCTTTCTTTTTGTACCATTACTCTGTTACTCCGTTGTTGTCGATATTTTAACGAAATTTTGTCTTTCATGGCAGAAAAATTGACGGCTATCAACGAACGTGCCAATGCACTTGCTCAAAAATTAGAGCAGAGTGAAGAGGCTCGTAAGAAGGCAGGTCAAACGCTGTTCAAGCTAGAGCAGAGGCCGACAAGGCCAAGGCTGAAGCTGCTAGTGTCGAAGATCTTAGAAAGAGGCTTCACACTGCCGAGACTTCGCTGAGCGAGCAGATAGCTGCACAATCTGCTCGCGAGGAAGCGATCCTTAAACGTATAAGGGCGCAAAGTCGCCGCTTCCTCAGTAAGTATCTGAACCACTGCATATCCTTTGTATTTTCTTCTCTGCATTCGTTTGTTGCTCAATAAGTTTCTTCTTTGGGTGAACAGGTCAAGAGTTTGAACTTCCGAAGATAGCAATGACGATCTTCTTGACGCCCTTTCGGTCCTCGAGTTTCATGGGTCAGAGGCACGCGAAGGCATTGATCATGCCACGCAGGGTTTCCGGCTTCTCTTTCCTATTTCTTCCCAAAGAAAGAGGAACCCCTTTCATAGCTGGCCAAGTGCTTTAATCCCCCAGGAAGATCTTGGGGTGAAGGTGCGTCACGAGAATATGAAGGTCGTAGTTGAAAGCTCTGCTGCCTTGGTTGCGATAGCCCACTCGTCGTAGTGATTGGCGACACGAGCGAATAGAACAATCAAGGTGGAAGTCGCTGATCAAGGCAAGCCCAACTCGAAGAAAATCCTGGCCTATCTCGGAATCAAGCCGTCTTCGACTCCTAGCTCATCAAGGCCGGAGGTCTAGTTGAATGCCTCTTTCTTTTTAGCATACCTCTTTCTTTTGGCATTGTCGCCGTAGTGTTCTTGGCGATAATTGCTTGAATACTGTAGAGGTCCTTCTTTTGTAATAGACATGTATATATTATGGGAATGAATGGAAATCTATCTTTATTCAGTGATTGATGTCGAAATATTTCTTTTTCCAGTTAATTTTTGACAATTATCGACTCTGGTCTGCTATTTCGCCTTCTTCTCGCTCAAGGAGAGATCTTGCTGATACTACATCCGAAGATTCCTTGCCGCAAGAATTGGATGAACTTCGGCAGCGGCTTATGCGAAGAGGCAGGACTTGTGATGTTGGAAAAATCTCATAAGTCATCGAAATAGAAAAATTGCACTTCAACAAGCTCACGAGGCCCGGCTGCTAAGGAAATTGCTGTTTCCGAGGCTGAAAAGGCGACTACTCGAGAAAATTTCATGCTCGAATTAATGAATGAAGCCAGTGATATGTCGGGTATGCTTGTTTCATCCTCAGTATCTTCTGTCCATGCTGTGTCTCTTGAAGTTTGATGTTTCTTCGTTTTCATAGGCTCCTTTACTGATGCTGTTGCCGAAGATGAGAGGGTAAATACCAGGACAAACCTTCTTGTTAACCTTTCCCTTGATCATGGTTCTCTATTTTGGGCCACCCCAGAGAGGACCCGCCAGATTGTCAGATTTCAGGATCGTGCCATTCAAACTCGCGACTTCCTTGACTTCTGTACCAAGACCCTGTCTATGGTTTATAACTCCATGTTCCCTCGGAACGTTCAACCAAAAACTCTTCCCGAGTTAATGGAGAGATTTAAGGATGCTCATAGAATCCATGACTTTGTCAAAGCTCAACTGGTGGCTGGCGCCAGATTTGCCCTTATCATGCTTTAGATCTGCCACTCAAAGCTTGACCTGACCCAAGTTGTTGCGAAAGTTCACGCGAAGGTACGGCGCCGAAGAGTTGGTGTCGATCGTATAAACACGAATGTTTCGCCTATAGCTGAAGAGATGATCGAAGACCTTCTTCGGATGGACGCCGATTTTTTTGCGGATGGTCATTATGCTGATTTTCTTGGTGCTGCTCCTGAAGAAAACAGGGTTACCCTTGATGATATATTGAATCATGACTAATTGTTTTCCTTTGGTAGATAATTTTTCCTTGTAAATCATGGGTATGATTATATTGTGAAGCAAACATCATGTTTCTATGTTTATCTAGCCCCCGAGTGTTCTCGGTGACTATTCACTGTATTTGTATAATGCGAGGTTTTGAACCAAAGCAGTTATTCGATATGTAGTTTTGGCGAATATCAGCCCCCGAGCTTCTTTATTGAGTACTATTTTGCATTTTAACTGACTCGCGAGGTAGTTTTAGTACCAAGGCAAGGCTTTTGCTTTTTTCGAAGGAACTATACTGAAATTCGTCGGGTTGAGGGTTTTGAACATGTCGATGGAGAAAAACTATATTGACACTATCTTTATTATATTGCAGCACCGCGAGCCCGCCTCATTAAAAACCTTTTCCGGCCCCACTCGGTGCCCCGAAAAAGGAAAAGAGTGCGTCTGAAAACTTGCGGGCGTTTCAGTACATTGAAGTTTTACAAGGACTATATTTTGGCTCTAGGCGTAGAACCTTGAGTTGCCACGTTCCAGGGGTTTTGCCCCTCTACCCCTGTCTTCTTGTCCTTTATCCTGTATGCTCCTCCTCCTACTTCCGTGACAATGTAAGGGCCGAGCCATGGTGTTCGAGGTTTTCATGACTTTTTTGCGTGAGCCGAAGATAGGTCTCCCACCTGAAAGGATCTTGGTCGCAACGGTTGTGGTAATTCTTCAAGTCCTGTTGGTATTTGGTTACTCTTGATAATACTTCGTCTCGAGCTTCGTCGAGTGCGTCTACGTCGTCTTCCAATGCTATCTTGGAAGTTTCTTCATTATACTCTGACTCTAGGGGTGTGCTCTATTTCTATTGGCAGTACATGCTCCATGGACAAGGAAAAACGGCGTCTCTGTGTCGTTGTATTTGGTGTTGTTCGGATACTCCATAACACACTTGGTAGTTCTTCGGCCAAGTATGTCGAGCTTTTTCCGGTGGTCTAATAGGCGTTTCTTGATGCCATTGCAGATGATGCCATTGGCTTTCGACTTGACCATTGGTTTGAGGGTGTGCAACGACGCTGCAACTTGATGCCTACCTCTGCACAATATGCCTTGAACTCCTTTGACGTAAAGTTCGCCATTTACTGTGACAATGCTGTAACTCCAAATCGAAAACGATGCCCTTTACGAATTTTATTACGGATCTCTTTATCCTGGTGAATTATCGCTTTGCTTCTATCCATTTGGTGAATTTGTCGATAGCAACTAGCAAGTACTCATATCCTCCTGGCGAAGCTTTGTGCAACTTGCCCACCATATCAAGTCCCCATTGGGCAAAGGGCCATGACAATGGTATTGGTGTTAACTCCGCCGCTGGAGAATGAGGTTTGGCGGCGAATCTTTGACACGCGTCGCAAGTTCTTACTATTTCCTGGCATCCTCAATTGCTGTCAACCAATAGAATCTGCCGAAAAACTTTGGCTGCAATAGCTCGTTGCTTGCATGATGACCACATATTCCTTCGTGCACATCCTTCAAGATTATCCTTCCTTCTTAGTGTGTGACGCACCTTTGTACACCCGAAATACTTCGTTTGTATAACTCCCCTTTGACCACAGTAAAAGCTTTAGAGCGCGATAACTGCTTTCGCCTCAACTTGGATCATCCGGTATTTGTTTTCTTAGGATGTATGATATGAGCGCTTGCATCCATGGAATTTGCACCATCATTACTAGTCTGTTCCTCTTCTTCTTCTTGGTGCTTCTTTTGCAGCCCCAGGAGTTTCTTGTCCTTCTCCTTCTTTTTTGGTTTCTTCGACTTTGTAGATCTCTCGGTTATTTCCTCCCGAATACGCCTGGTGGAACCGCAAGACATTGCGACCCGATATTTGCAAGAACGTCGGCTTCATCATTGCTCAGCCTGCTGATATGATTTACTTCGCATCCATCGAACAGCTTCTCTAGCTCGTTGTATACTTCTTTATATGCTATCATACTATCATTGACTGCATCACATTGATTCATGACTTGTTTGAGCCACTAATGCGAGTCACCGAATATTTTT
Organism: Lolium multiflorum; assembly: GCA_030979885.1. Classification (NCBI taxonomy): domain Eukaryota; kingdom Viridiplantae; phylum Streptophyta; class Magnoliopsida; order Poales; family Poaceae; genus Lolium; species Lolium multiflorum. Next base: position 1,777,927 of record CM061748.1, read on the forward strand.
AGTCGCGTTGCGCCACAAGCCTTTGCCATCTTCATCCCGTGTATGAGGGCTTCGTACTCTTCATTGTTAGATGCGTTCGGGAACGTCATCCTCAAGATATACTTTAGCTTGTCGCCCTCGGTGATATTAGTATCACGCCTGCTCCGACTCCTTCTAATCTCTTGGACCGGTCGATCATGGTCCAAGTTCTCGATAAATCCGTGGTCCTGTGTTTTGTAACTCCATCCACTCTGCAATGAAGTCTGGTAGAATTTGTGACTTTATTGCTTTTCTTTTCTCGTGTCCCGAGGGGAAAGCTCTATTCCCCAAGGGGAGACACGACCCGTAGCCTACGGGTTGTTTAGTATATTTGACAAGGGCGCCTCGTTGACCACTATTATTGGGTGTGCTGAAAAATAGTGCCGCAATTTTCTTGCGGTTGTGAATACTCCATATGCTAGCTTTTGAACTGAGGATACGCTGTTTTGAAGGTGATAAACTTCAATATGCGGCCTCTGTACTCCATGAATTTTGCCTTCTTCCTCTCTTTTCGATAACAAGTCTTGTGCTTACCACGAGGTGTGGCCGCGATGTACAACGGCAAAGGTTCCTTTTCCTTAGGCGCCACCAAGATTGGCGGTGTCGAAATTGTGCGCTTGAGGTCCTCGAAGCTCTGTCTACCTCTTCGTTCCATTGGAACTTTTCTCCTGCTTTATCAAGGCGTAGAACGGCAATGCTTTTTCTCCTAACAGCGACGAACCTGCCGACGGCGACTACCTTGATTAATTCTTTATGTTTCTTAGCTTTGTTGGCTTCCTCATTGTTATTATAGCTTGTATTTTTGGATTAGCTTCAGTCCCTCTTGTTGAAACTAGGAACAGAAGTTCTCTAGAGACAGCCGAAAGAACACTTCGTCGGGTTCAGCTTGAGACAAATTTGTCGAGGTTGTCAAAAGTTTCCTTGAGGTCCTCGATCAATGTTGCTCCCTTTTTTGATGTTATGACGACATCGTCGATGTGACTTGCACGTTTTTCCCAGTACTGTGTCGCCAAACACTTCGCATCATCCTGATATGTTGCTCCATTTTTTTAGACCAAAGGGCATTGTTTTGTAGCAAAACACGCCGTAAGGTGTAATGAACGCTGTCTTTACTTCATCTTCTTCTTTCAATCTGATCTGGTTATAACCAGAATATGCGTCCAGAAGGAAAGACGTTCACATCAGCCGTGGAGTCGATAATTTGATCGATCCTCGGGAGGGAAAGTGTGATCCTTTGGACGGTGTTTATTGAGACACGTAAAGTCGACGCACATGCGAAGGACTTTAGTGTTTTCTTCGGCACCAACAGGTTGCTACCCACGTGGCCCGTATGTAATTCTTTGATGAATCCAGCTTCTCTAAGTCGATCAATTTCGACAACATAGCTTTGCGATTTGGTTCAGAGCCGCAAAGGTTGTTTGATTGGTCTCGCAATTGGATCCACATTTAGGTGGTGCTCGGCAAGTTCCCTGGGTACTCTGGCATGTCAGCTGGACACCATGCGAAGATTTTCCAGTGCTCACGGAGGAACTCGACGAGCGCGCTTTCCTATGCGAGGTCCATGTTAGTGGCAATGGACGTTGTTTTCTTTGGATCTGTCGGGTGAATTTGCACCTCCTTGGAATCTTTGGTAGTGTTAAAGGTTGGCTCCCTGAGAGGTCTCCCTACATCTGGCAATACATCGTAATCGGTCATGAGCCTTGACGCCATGTATTCGGCTTGCATCCCGTTTACGTGGTCGATGAAAATCCTTGTCGCATTTATCGGCTAATGCGATGCCCTTGATTGTAATTGGTCCATTAGGTCCAGGCAACCTCCATAATAAGTACGTATAATGTGGTACTGCCATAAACCTGGCATATGCCGGTCGTCCCAACAAGGCGTGGTATTGCGACGGGAAATCCACGACTTCGAACTCCAATTTTTCTATTCTGTAATTTTCTCGGGTCCCAAACTGAACGTCGAGATTGATTTTTCCCAGCGGATAACTCGGCTTCTGCGGCGTGATACCGTGGAACCTTGTGTCTGTTGGTTTCAAGTTTGCTAAGGATATGTTCATCTTCCTTAATGTATCTGCATACATAAGGTTTAAGCTACTGCCGCCGTCTATGAATACTCGAGAAACATCAAATCCCGCGATAACTGCTGGTAAAATAAGTGCTGATTGCCCTGGTCGAGGAACTTGCTGCGGATGATCCGCTATGGTGAAGCCAATATCTTGTCCTGACCAATTAAGATACTCAATTGTTGGTGGGGGCATCTTTTCCGCCATAAACACCGTCGTGAGATTACTTTCCGAGCCCTTGGATGGCCTTCCTTTCTGAATCATCGACACCGCTCCGTTGGAGTTAGGATCAACATAAGGCGGTGGTGGAGGTGCTGCCGCTATTCTGAGCTGATGTCGATTGTCGTGCGTAATCGCGGGAGGGTGGTAAGTGAATCTCGCTCTGGGTTCCGAGGATTTCTCTGTCTTTGCATTGGCATTGGCCCTGCGAACCTTAACATTGCTTGAAAATTTCGACGTCTTCTGCAGTGTCCTGACTGCCTCTTCCCGTTATTGTCGAGATAGAAATGCATCTGACATGGTCCGTTCATCATATCCTCGGGAGATATATAAGGTCTTTGGAACCTTGGTCCACTATTTTGCTTGTTATATCGGGAATCATCTCTATTGTCGCCTCGTTGCTCATTGCTTCTTTGATGATCATCTCTATTGCTTCCTCCATTGTTTCCTCGAAAACCAGCCGATATTTGGCCAGGGGCGTCGTAATGTCTTTGGGTTGGTCCTTCCCAAGTCCTCGACGAAATCTCCACGCCTGACTCCTGCGACAAACGCATCTATCGCTCTCTCGTCAGATATATTTTCTGCCGAGTTTTTTATGATATTCCATCTTTGGATATATTTTCTCATTGATTCATCATGCTTCTGTCGACACGACCTCAGCTCCTCCAGTGATGCAGGCTTCTTGCAGGTGGACCTGAAGTTCTTGATGAACACGTCCTCGAAGCTTTCCCAGCTGTCGATAGATCCTGGAGTAAGTTTCTTTATCCAAGATCGTGCGGCTCCACTCAAATGCACTTGGATGCTTTGCATAGCTGTTGCCCTGGTTCCTCTGTAAGCTTCATCTCGAGATAATCAACTAGCCAATCCTCGGATCTTGAAGGCCGTCGAATTTCTTGAAGTTGTCGGGTAACTTTGGGACTCGAGTTTTCGGACTCTCCTCGTGAAGCACGGCAAACCACACATATCCTCGTCGTTAAGCTCAGGGGATTGCCGATGTTCCCTTCGCTGCCGCGCTCTATCGACCCTTGCTTGTGCTGCCGTGTCTCTTGCTCCACTTGGTCCTGGGCTGCTGCGGTGCGTCGTGGACTATTTTGCCTTGCTGCTCCTTCGGGAGGTGTGGATGCAAATGCTGCTCCCATAGCTCCAACTCCTGCCATAGCCATATTGTACAATGCCTCTCTTGGATCTCCGGCAGGTGGTTTGGACGCGAGGATAAAAGCTTGCGTCGCCATATACCCCGCTTCTGGTGTCTTAGGAATAATGTTCCCCCTTGTGTCTATCGACATAAAGGACATGTCGAGGTTTTGGACCAAATGCTCCCTCTCAGCTTCGGGTATGTTGTTTAAACGAGATCTTGCCCTGTTGCGAGCTCCTCTTTGATTGCTTTCAAGTTCTGATTGTCGACTCTGTTCCGCTCTTCGCCTACTTGACCTGATCTGCTTCTTGCCTCCTGTCTAGCGCGATCTTTTTTTTCAAGTTCTCGCCTGGTACGCGCGAGCCTATATTGATATGCTGTAGTTCCTCGGCGTTGTTACGGTCATCGGCTCTGTGCCATTAATAGCTCTCTCCACTCGATCCCACACTGCCTGCGGAAATCGCACCATCTCTCGTGTCGTCGTGCCGATATATTTTGTCCCTAGGCCTCGCGTGAGATCCGCGGGGTCGACGAACGGATTTCCCGCCTCGTCGAAGTTTTCTGATGTCTCTTCTTGAGGACGACTTGTTTCTCCGATCACGTAGATCTGATGATATTTTGTTTTCTATTTTGTCGAGATTGGTGACGCCGTCGCGTAGACTGGCGAAGACCTTTCCCATAGCAATGGATTTGTCGATGAAATCGAGCCTGTCGACCTTTCAAATCGCTGCTTATATTGAGTCCGTTGACGATTCGAAGGACATGTCGCTAAAGATCTTAGCGAGTTTCTCTCTGCCTTAGTGCTGATGTAGCGTGTCGACGAAGTTTCTTCTTCTCCTGATTCGGTTGACGATGTATAGCTTGACAAATCAGAACCGACCGCCGACGATCCCGATGAAATCGGAATTTCGACACGATACGATCCTTCCTTCTCGACGTAAAAGCGAAATCTTCCGAACGTCATCTCCATAGGCTCCTCCAGATACGCATATGCATCCAAACGGGAGGGTGGGTGAGGAATAAAATCGACGGACAGCGATCCGTTTACCTCGATCCATCGTGTTGCTTGCGCTTGATGATGTCGAAGATCTTGAACGTGCCATCGAAATCAGATCCTTACGCCTCTAATTCCCACAGACGGCGCCAATTGACAAGGGATTAACTTGTCAATGCCTATGGATTGTAGGCTAGGGTTTAGTTGGAAGTAGAGGGTAAGTAGATCTCGAAGGTTTCAGCCGAAAAGTACTCGACGATTACGAGAACTAGGGTTTGCCAAACAATGATTCGATCCTTTCTTTGTCCCTCGACTCCCCCTTATATAGGAGGTGGAGCCGAGGGATTCGTGTTGTCCAAGTTACAGAGTCCGGGGGTTTCTAATTCATCCCGTAAGATTACAAATAACCCTTCCTATTACAACTCTAGCTTTCCTTAATAACATCTTGGGCTTCCGAATCTTCTTTCGGGTAGTGGGCCTTCAGAAACCCGGGTACTATCTTCGGCAGACCCATTTGGGATGCGAGTCAAGATGGAGAAGTAAAGATTTGCAAAGTACACATGATCGAATGTAGTTGACTGAAAGCTCCCTAGAAAGCATGACCAACACCACCATGTCACATTACATGTGTAAGATCGAGATGTCGCCTAGAGGGTGAATAGGCAATTAAAAACTCTTGCGGATTTGTCTTGTAAGAATGCGGAATTAAACTATCGTTTAGTTTACAAGCACAAACCCTAAATATGCTAAGCTCAACTAAGTGTAACAATAGCAACTAGAGCTAAGCAATATAGGCACAAGATATATGTAGCACAAGTGATAGCAAGATATATGTACTTCAAGCACGATGGCTATCACAAGGAAAGAGAGCTCGGGTATAGAAATAACCGAGGCACGCGGAGACGAGGATGTATTCCCGTGTTCCCTTCCTTTGCAAGAAGGTACGTCACGTTTGGAGGAGTGGAGGTCCCACGAAGGATTCCCCAACGCCACGAAGGCTCACCCTATTCTCCGAGCCACACCCACGAAGGATAATGGCCCTTTCCTTATGGTTAGCTTTTCCTCCACTCCGGAGATGGCAAGCTCCACAACCACTTCACAAGCTCCACGAAGGAGAAGCCCGGGCCCCTTCACAATCTTCCACGAAGAGATCACCGGGGCACCAACCAAGCCAACTAGGAGGTCACCCTCCAAGAGTAACAAGCTCACGGTCTCTCACTCGAACTAATCGTGGTGGAGAGCTCAACACTATGCAATGATGCAAAGCAAGAACACTAGAGGTGTTCAAGTCCTTCACCTCAAATCCCACCAAAGCAACGAATGCTAGGATGAGATTGGAGAGGAAGAACAAAGGGGAAAGTCAACCAAAGACTCCAAGATCTAGATCCCAAGAGTTCCCTTCGAGGAGAAATGGATTGGTGGAAGTGTAGATCTAGATCTCCTCTCTCAAATCCTCAAGAATGGGCAAGAATCATGGGAGGAATCAAGGGGGAGAGCAAGTTCTTCAAATGCAACAATGGAGGAGAGAGAATGGGAAGAACTAAACAGCCCAAGGTGGAAGAAGGGCTATTTATAGCCCAAGGGAAAAATAACCGTTGGGGAAGGTAGGGCTTCGAGGAATCCGGTCAACCGGGCCTGGGACCGGGCCGTCCGGTCCAGGGCCCGTTCGGCCGGGCCACAGACCAGCTGGTCCAAACCGGGTACGGACCGGACCGAGACCGGAACTAGGAAATGACGCCGCTGTAGGATCCGGTTGGCGCCGGTTAGCGCCGGTTCGCCCGCCGACCGGTCGGCACGCCGGGCCGGCGTTGAAAGGCCTGACCGGGCGGCAGACCGGAACCCGGCCGCATGGGCCGGTCCGACCGGTCCATGACCGGGTGAGCAGAAAACATGTTATACAAAAAGTGTGATAACTTTTGTGTCCGGACCCGATTGACATGAAACCAATTTTGTTGGAAAGATAACGACGAATAGAACCCCAACAAAACTGGAAATATGGAGACTCCTCACAGAACATTTTATATGATTTTAGAGAGGAAGTCTCCCACCGTCAAGAACGGTGAAGGCGTCCAAACTCGAAAACGCAATAGAAGATGCATGCGGATTCCGTTTCGATGAACTTGGGCTTGTTGTAAAGCTAGCAACAAGCTCAGAACCTCACACAGAGAAACACCAAGAAGCAATAAGAATATGCAAAGTATGCAAAGGATTGAGCTCCCTAAGACGATGCGATCAAGTTACCCAACCGAAAGCCCCTCTTGATAGTGCGGCTATCTATCCTATAGCCGGTCTCCCAACAACCACCTTGAGACCGGTAAAAGGAAAACCTAGCAAGGCCATACCTTTCCCTTGCGCATCCCGCTTGATCTTGATGATAGCTCTTCAAGTTCCACTCAAGCCGGAATGCCTCACTTGATCATCGTTGCTTCGTGAAGACTCACAAATGCTCCCCATACACCATGATGGGAAAGCTCTATTGATGCACATCTTCACATGTCCATCATCACCAAATGGACGGCAAGCTTCAAGCATGTGATTCACTTGAGATGCTCATCTTGAACTTGCCCAACTCAACCTTGTATCTTCTCATACTCTATCATACTATCTTGAGGTGTATAAAGAATTCTTCACTTGGAATAAAGCTCTCAAGATCTTGATCATTCATTGCTTATCTCATAGGATAGAGCATGGCCAATATTGAGTTCCACATAAGAACTCCTTCTTCATTTCTTCTTCTTGATCATATCACATATATCTCTTCATACCGATGATCTTGATGCCAATACACAAGATGTATCTTTATTTACATGGCATCCATACTTGAATCCAACACATGGAATACAAGTAGAACCTATGAAATATTCCTTCATATAAACTCAATGAAAACATTAGTCCATAGGGGTTGTCATTAATTACCAAAACCACACATAGGGGCAATGTACCCTTACAATCTCCCCCATTTTGGTAATTGATGACAAACACAATAAGAGGGTTTATATAATGAATATTAGAAACAAGTACGCAACTTATCCGAGAATAAGTTGTATACAAGAGGTTGTATTTGATATGGTCAAGTAACACAAAGCTACTAGCCCATATCAAAACCGGCTCTACTCACACAACTACAACAAATGCAAGGGATGTGAGTAGAACCAATATATATAGAGAAAACTCCCCCACAATGTATGCACGTGTGATGAACATGAATTCATTGCATATATTGTCAAGATTAACCTTTGGGATAGCTTCCACTATATATATACAACCATGCAAACATATAAATATGGAATGCATGAGAGGACAAAACACTTAAGCACAAACCAAACTTAAGTATAAAACCATTCCCTTAAACCTCTAAACTTCTCCCCCATTGGCATCGATTGTCAAAATGGGTGAAAAATTTAGAAGGCCAATATAATGTGAGTTCCTCCCCAAAGTGTGCACTTCTCATAATTTGAGTGGAATCAAATGCACATATTCAATGATGAATATTTGAAGGAATTCAAACTATATTGAGGATCAAAGATTGCACAAGGATAACATGGTGAAGAAAGCTTTAACAAATAAAGCAAGCAATCAAAGATCCAATTGGACAAACAAAGATATCATGATAAGCGAGATATAGTGTTCTTAAATAAAATAAGGAAGCTCCCCAAGGTTCGTGCACAATTTATAATGTTTGCATTTGAATACAATATGCACAAACATGGAATCCTCACTCCCTCTATATCATTTAGAACACAACCAAGATAAAGAGAATATGCTTATCAAGAACAACTTGAGTCCAACAATTACGAGATATGAGTGCATGAAGAAAAACAAATAAACCAAGCACTCATAAATCTTCTTTACCAACACCACTAAAATCAAAAGGATAAAAAGATAGTTGGCAAAGAACAAGGATATCAAGGTGATGGATTAACGCTCTCATGTATATAAGTTTCTAAAGTGGACAAAGTGATCCATAAAGAAACATGCACACACAAGAGGTTAATAAAATAAATAAGACAAGATATCCAAGAAGAAGTCATAAAATATACCAAATAATGTTTGCTTAATAAAGCATATATATAGCCTATGGCTCCAATTTTCACTTATGGTATATGAATGAGCTTCAACCAAGAAAATCTCAAAAACATCACAACTAACAATAAGGGAAGTAAAGCTAGTTGGAATGTTTTGAGAAAGGCAACAAGTATCACAAATACGAGTTTATTTCGCAATTTCATCAATATTGCACATAAGAGCTCTTTGAGGAATTGATATGCAATAGATTGCTAGAGGGCATATTTGGGATAGGTGAATCATAAACATGATATATATATATATATCCCCTTCATATGCATCTTCTCAAATTACTCAAATATACAATAAGAAGTTTTTCTTTTAAAAATGATTTTTCAAGAATCGCAATATTTTCGAAATAAAGAATTTCATGCCAAGATGCAACCTACAAGAGGATGGATGCTATATGAGTATGCATGAAAAAGATACTTGTTACCGAGATAGCAATGGCATGATGTAGTAGATAAGAGTTCATCGATCATCCTAGCTTGGCTCCAATTCTCAAATGGTGACCACACCTTCCTTATAGATGAGACAAGCCTCCATTGCATCTCCAATGTACCTAAAACAATATTCAAGTACATCTTGGTCCCCAAACTTATTGGGTCCAACATGGTTAGACTAACCACAATATATAGGACACACTCCATATAAATATGTGCATATTTAGATGAAATTTGAATTTCATGCACATCTTAGCCATTTAGGATTTGATGGAGTATATCCTATATAATGGATCGAAGAAAGCAAGCATGCTACAAATATAAATAAATTACATATAAGCACGCATAAAGACTTTAAAGATCCAAGAAAGACACACTTTGGACAAAACACCAAATGAATTCAAGAAGGCATAAAGGTGTGACCAAACAAATTTGTTGTCCAAATTATATCAAAGAAGCAAATCACAAAAGATTTGTTCACAAAGTTCAACAAATGAACTAAGAAGAAACCATTGAGCATAAAGAATGAAATAAGGCAAACATGCTCAAAGATTTATCTCATTCAAACAAATAAAACATAGAAGAAGGAATGAGATAGCAAACTCCCAAAAGAACAATGTTCGAACAAATAAACCAAACTCTCTACACTTTTCACAATGGCACAATGTACCGTAAAGAAAAGGTTTGTCTTCCAAAACAAATACTTGATATGAATCAAAAGAATTTATCAAAAGATTTTTCAAAGGGACATGGAAGAAAAATGGGAGCAACAAAGATTTCTTGGAAATAAATAAGGCAAGAAGAAGCAATCCAAGGTGAAGATGATCCGTAAATTCAACCACATACAAGGTTATCAATTGTCAACGACAATGAGAATATTGAAATTAACTTCCGGTGGTATATCTCAAGGATAATAAGGATCAACTCCACAATAAGAGGCATAGGATAAATATATATAAGATTGAGCACTATGCACGGATGAAAATTCTTGATGGCTTCAACTAGTCAAACAATCACGCACAGCAATGATTAAAATGACTTGAAGCAAACGGTGTCCCAAATAAGATATAGAGATATGTATTTGAGGAAAAACCGCACCAAGAATTTCTTACTCAAACAAGAACTCATAAGATGAGCAATAAAAGCTTTTTAATAAAAGAGGAGCTTGTTTGAGCAAACATGCCACTTAGGAACAAGATAATTAAGAGTATCAACTCTAAGTGGCAAAACCTCATATGTTCACATTTTCTAGGCTTGTGATATGTACAAAACATATTACTCCCCCATAATGTGATAGAACATTTCTTTTAATCAAGAATTTGAATTTAGAAGATTAATGGACATTTAGAATTTGAATTTCTCATGAGTATGACACACCACATAGTAACTAGATAATCTTGCAATATCAATACTAAGTGGTGGTACCCATGTACACACATTTTAAAGAAAGAGAGATGCACAATGCATTTTTCTAATAATAATGGATATATTATTTGTCCAATTATGATTTACAGATTTAAAGTTATTAATTATGCCATATTATATGAATAATGCATATATTATTTGATAATAATAATAATAATAAAATATGAATAAAAGTAAAATGATTTCATATTCAAATTCATCACATTTTTCTAATAATAATGGATATATTATTTGTCCAATTGCGATTTACAGACTAAAAGTTATTAATTATGCCATATTATATGAATAATGCATATATTATTTGATAATAATAATAAAAAATAATTTTATTACTTATTTTATTTTCATTGGAATTCATTATTATATTATTCATTATTGCTTACTTAAATAATTGTTTTTGGTTTCAAAAAATTAAAAAATGTAACACAATGGTATAAGAGTTAATAGGATTGATATGTTAGTATTTACAACAATGTATAATCACATTCGTGGGAGCACAGCAGGAATGAACCAAGGAGTTAAGAGCATCTCCAGCCGCGTCCCCCAAAGCGTCCCCCAAACGGCGCCGGATCGAGCGTTTGGGGGACGTGTTTTGTACGTGCCGCGTTTGGGGGACGTCGCTCCCCAGCCGCGTCCCCCAAACGCCGCCCCAAACTTTTTTTAGCATTAAAAATAATCTTTTTTGTTTTTTTTTTTGCATTTTTATTTGAATAGGGAGAAGGAACATTCCACAAACTAATACATAATTTGGCACATGGTTTCCATAAACTAATACATAGTTAAAACATTGCAAAATGAGGAAACCTAACTAGTGTCGGTCTCGCAGATTTCGTATGTTCGCTGCCAAGAAAGAACATTCTCGGGCACTCTCAGTCACCCAAACTGGAAAATCCAGCTGGTAATTATAACCCTGTTGGTCCTTTCCAGGGAGAACATACAGAAACCTCCGTGACCATTTTCGCTGCGAAGAAAGAACACTCGGCGTGTTCAATCGTCCTCCTCAACGTCGTCGCCGTGGTAGTGCCGGCGGCAGCGCGTGTCGTCGAACACCTTCACGCTCATATCTCCCTCGCCTAGGTACGAGAATGTGAGCACGCAGCCGGCTTCGAGGTCGTGCGATCTTGTGGAAAAATTGGAACTAACATTGAACAAGTATATATGCCTTTATTTTTGTATGCAACATGCTTCTTTAATATTTGGTAAAAATGATATCCCCTAAGTTAAGTTTAAATAATTAAGGATCGCCATTGTGTAATCATGAAACAAGTGCAATACGTCATCCTTGATAACAGTCCAACAATGTTGTTGGAATTCTGGCGGAAAATCATGTGGGCACGATGATTTGTTATGTGCCATTTGAAAGATTTCTTCCTTAATTTCCTCCTCCATAAACAAAGATGCAATGATCGCATCATCATGTTAAAAAGTTTTAAGAATGCCATCAATCTCAGATTCATCCGAAAAAGGAGCGCACTCTACTCTACAGCTCCAAAAAGGTTCTTATAATAATCGGTGAAGTATAAGCCCAGGTAGATCAATGTTAGAATTACTAGTATGCAACTTTAGGTGTAGGGATTTGCAAAAAAAAGGCGAACGAGGATGAGCAAAAACACATAAGAAAACCTAATTAAACCTCTGTCAAAGGAAACATGAACTCTATAATTTTGTTGTAGGCAAAATAGTGGGAGTGTTTCCCATTGTATTTATTGAAATAAAAGAATTTGTAAAAAATAAAGCTTTTTGCAAAAATAATTAAAAATATAAGGTAAGATTTTTTTTTTTAAACAGGAGCAAAAGATTTGCCCTGTTCAATTAATTAAAAAAGATTTATTAAGGGAAAATAATTAAAAGTGGACTACTTTTCTGGCATAATAGCGCTCAAACTAGTACCCACGGCTAACCAAATGACAACCTCCTTTTTAATTATGTCGAGGATGATAAGGATGATGTGTGCTTGTTCTTGAAGACACACACATTTCTTTCGTTACAATTTTTTCATGAGACGAGCAACACCATAGAGGCCAAAGATTTTTTGGTTTGGTGTTGAGCTATCCGACATGATTCGTCACCACTCTTTGATGTTTAACAATGGCCATTGTTGAAGGTCAATGGAATGAAGACCCAACCAATCCTTAATGAATCCCCATAGCCAGACAATGTTACAACAATGCACAAGGAGGTAGTTGATTGATTTCGGAGCTCTTCTACAAAGAGGGAAACGGTTCATGTACCTTGAGTTTGTATTATATCTAGATGCAACTTCAATTGGAGTTGTATCTACTAGTCCAGACACACTTTTATAGATATGGATTCACTGAAAAGCCAGGCCTTCCTTTGCTAACTTAACCCTTTGGTGTTCAACTGCACCAGTCTGTTCTCTTTTATTTTTGTCTCAAACACCAGCATTTCTCTCAACGTATGTTTCACACTTTCTTCACCCAACAAACATCACTTGTATTTGCATCATCCAGCTGCCTCCAACCATACCATATCGTCGAACAATTCATGCCCGCTCTTGCTTGGTTCTCTCCTTATTTTACACCAATAATTATTTTTCATGATTTAAAAACATTTCTCTAGAAAATTAATCCTACATGCACACAGGAGTTCAAATATGCAGAGAGCTAGTTTCTCTGAGTTCAAAATTTTCGTTTTGATTTTAGTATTCTAAATTCATATAATACATTTATGAAAAGTATTCTATATAAATTATTAACTTACAATATATTTTAAGCCGCCATAGAGATATATAGCTCCCACACTTCTAAAATGGTACTAAGGGTACAATGGTAGGTGATTAAATAAGTGCTTAGCAAAATAAATTGTTTTTCCTTAAGGACTGTTGCTTAATTATACTAGATAAATGACTAACTTAGTTTATATTGGTAAGCAGTCATCTATACACCTTGCGTTGTACATGGCCTAAGAATGAGCTTTCCATTTAGTTTTTATAACATGATGCATTATGTTACAAATGACAATGACCTTTTCTCGTCGAAACTACCTGAATATAGTTCTTTCCAATACAATGCCACAACACTTATGTGAAAAAGCATCCATGGAGAACCACCATAATCTTTAGTGGGACGCGACGTTCCCGTCGACAGCGAGGCGTCAGTGGTGAGTTCGTCAATCTCAAGACCCGTCGGATCAGTTTCTTGGACTCAGTCTCTCGGAGATGTTCATAGGGGTAGGGTGTGCGTACGTGCGTTCATAGAGGTGAATGTATATACGTATGTATAAGCGTCTACGTCTATACTGTGTTTCGCAAAAAAAGTACGTACAAGGCAGCGAAACAGATCCACACATGACACATATCCAGCAGCAGATGGCCTCGGAAGATAGGCAGAGCAACACGCTTATACTTTTTATTAATTTCATATTCTCTCACAAATATGTATACTCAAGAAATAGATTTAAAAAATCATAAATAAATAATGAGAAATACTAAATGTATAATAATACCCAGCCCACTCATCCACGTAGCATGCACAACCGTGCACTCTCGCAGCACTTGATGGCAGCATCCTGCTTTCTCCAAGGCTAAGCAAGTTAACCCATTTTTTTTCAAGATAAAGTAGGGCATGCAGTGCAGAGGAAGGACAGTACTGTATTGCAGCCTTGAGACAGAAACGAGTGCCTAGCTAGTGTGTAAAATTATGTAGCCTATGATTGAAAAGATTTATATCTTGCTCCTCCTTCTTTTAGGAAAGCAGAGAGTGTAGCTCTCATGGCTAGCTACACATCTAGAGTATCACTAGTCAATTCCTCACCATGCTGCTCCCCCTTATTTGATCCAAGATGTGATTGGCACACACGATTGATCCATGGGAAATTTTGATACGTGATTGGCACACCAGTGATCGGCACTATTATAGTGATCCATGCACGAGCAACTATGAAAAAAAAAACTAGTGTGGTTCTTTCTAGATGCAAATTGTTTGGCGGTGTAGCATTAGCCTTGCTTAGCATTATCCTCCTGCTCCCTTGTTGCTATGGACCAGTCCAAATGAGGCTAGCTAAGGGACGGCAGCATGCATGAATGGAGAGGCTGGTTTTTTAGTGTGCAAGGTCAATAAGCCATATCAACAAGCATGTGAGGGTTGCTACTCACATGACACCTATGACACCATTTGCAGCATAGCATGCATAGTGCCAAAATTTCTTTTTACATGTGGTTTTACAATCAAAGGTGGGTGTGAGCTTAATCCGAGCACTACAAATATATAGTGGATCTTGTGGTCCTGAGGAATATGGGATTGTAGGATGTGCATCAACCACTTTGCTAGTATAAAAGCGTGTCATTATAATTGCATGGACAATAAAAATTCGATGAGTACACAAATGCTAGTGTAGGTGATACGTGTCGATAGAAAATAGTAGTGCATCGATGCACGCTCAAGTGTAGCTTGTGGGAAACAACTATGTGATGGTTCAATGTGAACTACCCCCGTCAATCACTCCATATACGCGTAGGATTGACACTCCATGACAATCAAGAATATTGTATGCAGTTCCTTGTATTTGTCGAGAGTTATCAATGGCATTATGGACGGTGGTTTTATAGCATGCCAATATAAAGCCACCACCGCACTGACCTATAATATGGGAACTTATATGGCACATCCACACATGTCTTCGAATGTATAACCTTTGTCGGAACTTTTTTTTGTGGATGGTAGATTTCCACTGATAACCATATTTGCATACTCTCTTAAGTCTAAGCAAACCAAATGGAGAAATCATCAAAATGGCCGATCAACCATGCATCCCTCCATTGGAGTTCTGCTTCAATTTCCTTTCCATGAGAAACTAATGCGTGCTTGGTTACATAGAAATCATCAAAACTAATGCGCATATTGCGTATAGTGGTAATGCACATACACGTATCATGTATATTCAAAGATATCATGGAGCAACAAGCCAACAAGTATATGCATGCACCATGTGCTGCACATTGGATGGCCGGCCCTTTGAGTTGGAGCTAGCCAGCCACAAGAAAAAAAGGTCCAAAATTTATAAAGAGAATATACTCTAGATGTATGGATGATGTAGTCTAGAGACTAGGCTACTCTACATATACCTTTCTCTCCTTTTCCCTACATAGTCTTGCACGTACGTATGGGTGATCTGATGCTGTCGCCATGCGACGTACGCTTTGCTGAAGCCCATATACAATTGCACTACATAAATATTTTTCTCTCTTACACACTTCTCTCCAACAATTAGTTTCCTTTCTCTTGCAAATATTTAATGATCTATATTTTTCGGAAAAATTAAGTTGGGGTGTCGTCAGATTAGCCGATGAATATATTAAAAATGACAAAGAAGTATCCCATATGTATTTTTGTTCATGTACTCCTAGGAGTATAGGGAAGCTTGTCTGTCTACAGACAGCATGTCATGGCCTATGCTCTGTTTGAACACACATTTCTGATCTGCGTGACTGTGTAGCACTTGAGCTGTTTCGTCAGATAAAGGGTGAAAAAACGGCTGTGATCAACTGGCCGTTAGATGATATGGCCCCACACCTCGTGACAGAAGATGGCGCATGGCCCACAACCTGTTGATGCTCAATACAGAGCCTGACAAAGCAAGCAACGAGGCCTGTTTGAAGTTTGAACTGCGCTTGTGTGTGCTTCAAAGTTCAGAACCTGGTCTGGGAAAAGTGTCCTGCTGCAGTTACTAGCTCTTTTTTTCTCTCCGTCATCCTTCATGTGACGTATTTCGGAAGAAAAAATGCCACGTGTACATCTCAGCGCTCGCAAAGTAGATTCGCGACAAACCGATTTTTTTTTTGTCTTGTGCAAAAAGATAAAATTCGGTGCTAAAAAATCTCTTCGTGAGAAATTTAGAAATTATTAGTTTTTCATGAAACTTAGCCTGCACATATTAAATATCAAGATGTACGCGCAAATTTTTTGTTCTTATTTTATTTTGACATTTTAAAATGTTTTTCACCCAAGATTAAAAGTGAAATTTCGCTATACACAACCCTTTTAGGAAGCCCCCCCCCTACAGTGTGATTTTATTTATTTATTTATGCGTTGGGAGATTAATTTTTTCACTTATAAATGTTCTAAAGATATATACATGTACTTTTCTTTGGTCGACGTCAGTGCCCTATTTGTCTTGGAATATAGTACTTATAAGACAAGACATATTTCCAGTCGAGAAAAAGGGCAAGAGCTCTGCCTATCCATTGTTTTAATTTTTGAAATGGTATATTCATTATTCAAAACAGATACTGCAGTCCGACGCGGAACTTTGCAGAAATGAAGAAATGAGCCTATCTCAGTTGGTTAGAGAAGTGATGTACAAGTCAGCCATCCAGGTTCAAGTTCCTACCGATGCAGATTTAGGTTCTTATTATTTTAAAAGAAAATCGATGTAGGGGCTTCATCTACCGTATTCCTTTTCAAAAAAGTGTAGAAAGGTAGAACAATTCTCAACAAAACAAATTAGTAAATACATAGTATAGACTGCAAGGTGGTTTTGTTTTTTAAGTCATGCCCACATGTATTTTCTTAGTACATTAATCATTTTATATCAAATCAACCACAATCAAATGACAAGCTAGTGATTTTGGATACCTTTTGAATCTTGGAGCCTATCACGATTGACAAGTTGGAGCAGCAGAGTACCTACTTTATTACCTCACCAATTGTTGCATGGCAGCGGTTGCAATTTTCTTGAAGTACAATCTTGAGGGACCTGGATAAAATACTTGCAAAAAGTGTCTATGGATGATGAATATTTCCATAGATTTTGAGTATTTAGTTCAATTCGGGAGTCAACAGATGCAAGAGAAAAGGTATAGAGATTTCACTAGAATGCTAAATAAATGGTGAGTAATAAATCAAGTAGAGATTATAGTGGCTTCTATTATTTGTTAAAAAAGGTTCCCATACGAAAAACTAGTAAGAATCCAAAAGTAGACACATCCTCACTCCGTCCAAAAATATATGGCACACTTACTATATGGTTCCCATGACTTTGACCACACATATATATACTACCAAAGTATATGGATTCGATGTTTATATATAGCATGGTGTATTCACATTGTACATTACTTTTATTTCATATGCCCTCCTACTAAATGTTTGAGACATATTGTTTATTCATCAATCTGTTTGATCCGCGGGATTTAAAAATACAGAAATATAGAAAACATTGGAAACAAATTGCTAAATCCTATGAGAATGAGAAAAAAAAAATCATTAGGTTACACCCAGTGCTCTTGTAATGGCTTGTAGAGTAGTCCATAACAAAACTTATATACTCTCTCCGTCCCATAAAATTTGTTTGAGATTTATCAAAATTTAGATATATCTCTCGACTTCCAAATTTGGAAGCTCTATAGATTTTTTTTCGAAGACTGGTTTCGACCATCTTGTTTTCAATTGCTTGTCGTTAGGTAATTTGAACTAAAATCCCTCCCAATTCCAGAAGACATAATTGGTGCAATACCACCCTGTCCAAACAAGATCGAATTGAGGACGTGCATGCGAGCCACGCAGATCGCTTTCCATGCATGCACGAACCGCTTTTCCAGTATTGCGATCGGTCCGTGCTCACACTAACACATTAAGATTTAAGAAATGAATGAGCATCACACTGTACGACCACATAAGTACTTCATATTATTGTTCATATCTTCTCATTGACACTCGACATATCCGTGCACTGCAGATCTACGTACCAAAAGTGGCATCTTTACCACCTTTTAATCACACACAGATAATTATTCAACCACTGGCTAATTACTGCTACTAATCCAACGAGCCAGTACTAGTAGCTAGTACTAATCCCAGCCCAACCTTAATTAAGTTATATATATGTGCAGTACTATGCTGCATGATTTGTTAAGTACGTACGACTCGCGCTAATGACAAACCAAGTAATTAGTGGCTAGCTACATGCAGAAGGAAGAGCCCATCATGTGGAAGCAGGCGGGGAGCGCGTGATGCTGCTGCTGCACTGCTGCCACTGGCGGCGCGGGCCCGACGCCACCACCACTGCAGTTGCTCTCCGGCGAAGAAGAGGACGCAGACGAGAATGAGTAGTTGGTGCCGTCGGCACCGGCGGTCTGGCGGCCGGGGTTGAACGGCGGTATGATGAGGTCGGCCGGGGCGGGCGGCGGCGGGTGGCGCCAGCGCGGGAGCGGGCCTGCCAGGAGAAGCGTCTGCAGGAGCGGGCCCGCTGAAACCACGGCCTCCACTAGCCGTCCCTTCTCCGGCAACCTCCGCGCCAGCGCCATCTCCAGCTCCGCATCCTCCTCCTGCTGCTCGTTGGACGACACCACTGTCACGTGCTCGTCCATGGCGCATCCTCCTTCTCCTCCTCCCTGAACGCCGACGGCATGGATTGGCAGAGGGCCGGGGAGGCTCTGGAGCGGAGGACCGGTCTGGTGGTGGTGGAGCAGGACCAGGAGGGAGTGGCAGTGGCGCCGGAGCTCGTCGCGCTCGGCGGCCGCGGACGCCACCAGTCGCGCGGCCTCGGACTCCACGCGCCGGAGCTCCGCCTGGTGCGCTCCACGCACCGCGTCCAGCTCGTTCAGCGCGCGGAGCAGCGCCTCCCGGAGCTCCGACGCTGTCGCGAAGCACTCGTCCAGCGGCTGCTGGTCGCCGCGGCTGTCGGCGTCAAAGGCGGCCAGGGGCGCCGGGTCCCAGACGCCGTAAGCAAACGCTGCCTGACCGCCGTGGAGCAGGGGGTGGCAGCCGGCGCCGTGGTCTTCCATGTATGTAGTTGGGTACGTTTATAGTTTAGAAATGGGCCGTCAATAAGCTAAGGGTGATGAGACGATGATAGTGAAGATGATATATGCATGGATGCGCGCGTGCGTGGGGTATTGGCTTGGTCATGGTGTGTGCTGTGGCCTGTGGGTGCGTATATATAGAATAGATGATCTTTACTGTTTTTTCTCCCACTAAAATGAACCTTTTGTTTTATGATTATTGGTTGACAATGATTATATAAACGTTTGTTTTGCTTTTCTATTCTTCCGGGTTTTGCCTTCGGTTTGTAGATGACAATCAAAGGTTTGATGAAATTGATTAATTCGGGCTGGCTTTTGCCCGCCGTAAATCCCTAAGATATTGTTTGG
This sequence comes from Lolium multiflorum, assembly GCA_030979885.1. Lineage (NCBI taxonomy): Eukaryota > Viridiplantae > Streptophyta > Magnoliopsida > Poales > Poaceae > Lolium > Lolium multiflorum. The sequence goes on from CM061748.1 coordinate 1,797,400, forward strand.
TACTAGAGTTTTTGTGGGGATTAGTGCAGATAATACTCTAAAGTATTAGGTGATCCCCTATCGTCACCCAATCCCCACAAAATTCCATCCTCAATTCACTAGGTAGAGGTAGAGTATTGGGGATTGAGAAAAATATACAAAGATTTAGGAAAAAGTGGGGATAAGCGGAGATTAAACTCGCTCAATACTCTAGTACCAAACATATTTTTAGAAATAAGTGGGGATTTAAAATTTGGTGGAGATTATCCCTACTATCCCAATAACTCGATCTACACTACAGGAATGGACGCATACGCCGACGGCCAGTTGCCCTCGGCGTAGCCACGCCTGGCCCTCGGCGTAGGCTACGCCGACGGCAGCCCTCGGCGTATAGCGTCGGCGTCTACCTCCCTCGGCATAGACAATATTGCCGTCGGCGTAGCCTGGCCCTCGGCGTAGCACGCTACGCCGACGGCAAAACCGTCGGCATACAAATTTTAAAAATTCGAATTTCCTTTTCCAAAAATAATTCAAAAAAAAATTCGAAAAAAATACTTTTTTTATATGCCGACGGCAAAGCCCTCGGCATAGAGTTTTAAATTTTTTCAAATTTTAATTTTTTACACCATTTTTCTTTTTTTACTTGTTTATCTTTCACCCATACACTTTTAACTCTAAGTACACTTAATCTTAGGTCAAATTACAATCATGGTTAAACTTCCCGGTCACCCATCCTCACACTACTCCAACCTCAGCACGCTTAACTTCTTGGTTCCATTCGGATGACCTTCCCTTAAAGAATTGACACCTTACTGATAATAATAGCCTATCAACCCTATTAACCATTGGACCGTGATGTCACAACTTTTTATTTTGGTACTAGAGTTTTTGTGGGAATTAGTGTGGATAATACTCTAAAGTATTAGGTAATCCCCTATCGTCACCCAATCCCCACAAAATTCCATCCTCAATTCACTAGATAGGGGTAGAGTATTGGGGATTGAGAAAAATATACAAAGATTTAGGAAAAAGTGGGGATAAGCGGAGATTAAACTCGCTCAATACTCTAGTACCAAACATATTTTTAGAAATAAGTGGGGATTTAAAATTTGGTGGAGATTATCCCTACTATCCCAATAACTCTAGTACAAAACGAGGGCTAAAGATTTGATATGGTGTGATAGAGAGGTATGCGATCATATGCATATCTAAGACCAGGTGTTATGACTTATGTAGCGCCGGTGGTTCAAAGAAATTGGTGTCAGAATTCGGAACCGCTTTGGATAAGCTGCTATGTATGGAATCGGTAGTACGACCCTCTCTCTGCTCAGATTCATGCATGTACGCATCTCATTTCTCTGACAATTTTGCTGCTAGGTTCCAGATTTGTATGAAAAAAGCGAACCAACTTGTTAAGCTTCTTCTTGTGTCAGAGTATATCAGCCGATGCCTCACTATGAATCTGACCGGTTCAAGAGGAGGAGAGAGAAGTTTATGGTTCGCTTTTACCACACATAGTGCATGGTCTAAGTGCTTTTAATTTTTAAATTCACGGAACAGCTAGAGTGAGTTACTTCCTTCTTCCTAAGGTATGTTGCATATATTTTTTGGTCAAAATCAAAACATTATAATGTTCGATTAAATTTGTATAGGATACAAAATCCATATTATTAGATCCATCATAGGGTATAGTTTTATTTTTTACGCAATTTTCACTGACTTAGTATAGATGTTAATATTTTTTTTTCCTATTTACTTGGTCGAGCATTGGAAAAATTGACTTTGAACCTACATTGTAAGCAACATTATTTGGAAAGGACGGAGTATTTATTGCGAGAGATCCAACAAAAAAATTAAGTACATATAAGAAACAAAAGAAAAAACACAACATAGCTTGCAAGCAGTGTCTAGAGAATAAAAGAAAACCGTAGAAGTATCTGATGGGTTCGTTGCATAGAAAACAAAAAATTTCTACCGTGAACAAGAACAAAACCAAGATCCAATCTAGGAAAAGCCAAGATCTAATCTATGAAGATCGAAGCAACGAGATGTATGTAAGACTAACCCTCGAAGATTTCCAAAGCCTACGAGATTAGATCTCGTTGTTGATGTAGTCGATCATCCAGTGCTGCAATCCGGCAGCACTTCCGTACTCGGTCGTGCGTACGGTGTCGATGAAGCCCGTCCTCTCCCCGTTCCAGCGGGCAGCGGAGGTGTGGTAGATCCCTCGGAATCCCAGCAGCACGATGGCGTGGTGGTGGTGGTGGTGGTGGAGAAAAGCTGCAGGGCTTCGCCAAACCGGAACAGCATTATGGAGGAGAGAGGGGGGCGGCCAGAGCTAGGTCTGGAAGGGGTGGTGCGCCCCCTGCCCCCTCCCCTCTTTATATAGGGGGGGAGGTCGGTTGGGGTGGCCCCCCCAAGCCCATCTAGGGCTTGGCCGGCCAAAAGGGGGAGGGGGGAGTTTTCTTCCCCCCCAAGTTGATCCCCCTAGGGTTTTGGGGAAACCCTAGGGGTTTGGGCTGGGCCTTGGGGGCATGTGCCCCTGGCCCATTAGGCTAGGGCATCCCCTCGGCCCATGCTAGGCCTCCTAGGGTCGTGGGCCCACTGGTGGGACCCCGGAACCTTCTAGAACCTTCCGGTCTTTCACCGGAAAAATCCCGAACCTTTCCGAAACCTAGAAATTAACTTCCCTTATGAATCTTATTCTCCGGACCATTCGGACCTCCTCGTGATGTCCTGGATCCCATCCGAGACTTCGAACAAACTTCGGTCTCCATCTCATATTCCGAATCTACTTATGCGACATCGAACCTTAAGCGCGTCACCCTACGGTTCGTGAACTATGCGGACATGGTCGAGACTCCTCTCCGACCAATAACCAATAGCGGGATCTGGAGATCCATAATGGCTCCCACATATTCAACGATAACTTAGTGATCGATTGAACCATTTACATACGATACCGATTCCCTTTGTCACGCGATACTTTACTTGTCCGAGGTTCGATCATCGGTATCTCCATACCTTGTTCAACCTCGTTACCGACAAGTACTCTTTACTCGTACTGTGGTGTGTCATCTCTTGTGATCCAATCACATGCTTGCAAGCTAATCAGACGACATTCCACCGAGAGGACCCAGAGTATATCTATCCGTCATCGGGATGGACAAATCCCACTCTTGATCCATATGCCTCAACTCACACTTTCCGAATACTTAATCCCATCTTTATAACTACCCATTTACGCAGTGGCGTTTGATGTAACCAAAGCACCCTTCCGGTGTAAGTGATTTACATGATCTCATGGTCGAAGGACTAGGTAACTATGTATCGAAAGCTTATAGCAAGTTGAACTTAATGACTTGATCTCATGCTATGCTTATTTGGGTGTATGTCCATTATATCATTCACCCAATGACATAACCTTGTTATTAACAACATCCAATGTTCATGATCACGAAACCATGATCATCTATTAATCAACAAGCTAGTTATACAAGAGGCTTACTAGGGACTCCTTGTTGTTTACATAACACACATGTATCAATGTTTCGGTTAATACAATTATAGCATGGGATGTAAACATTTATCATGAACACAAAGATATAACAATAACTAATTTATTATTGCCTCTTGGGCATATCTCCAACAGTCTCCCACTTGCACTAGAGTCAATAATCTAGTTTACATTTGTAAAGATATAACATCTTGGCCTTCTGGTGCTTATCATGTTTTGCTCACGGGAGAGGTTTTAGTCAACGGATCTGACACGCTCAGAAACGTATGTATTTTGCAATTCATTTGCGTCTCAACACATCACTCATTTTCCAAATGAGTCGGCATTATATATGCTCAGTCCTCTGGTGGAACCTTAATTCCGCGGTCTGAAATATGTCACTAATATTGTCACACACAATATAGCTTCAAAGTTCTGACACTATCGGAACTACACCAAGTTCTCAAAGAACTCCTCGACTTAACATCCTCAGTCATTGTCAAAACAATGACATACTCTGCCTTTGTTTGTAGAATCCGTCACAATATATAGAACTCATCTAAATCTAGCATAGACTTCTTCTAGCTCATTGTGCTACCTTTTAAACTTAGCCTAATTGAGATTGAAATTTTATTTTTATATGAGACCAAACTAATATCGGTGCAACACCTTATAGCGATTTGTTTGTCATTCCCCATATAAAACTATATATATATCCTTGGTTCTTCTAAAGTACTCAGGGATATTCTTACTGTCGTCCAATGATCATTGCATGAATCATTCTGGTATATGCTCGTAACACTTTAGAGCACAGGACATCTGACTTCGTACATATTATTCGTGATCTAAAATCACTCATGTGTTTTTACTCGTCGAGTGTTAAATACACTCAAGTCTTGCTAAACCTTCACATGAAAGAACACCTTCTTAATATTTTTATATTGAACTACTTCAATATTCATTCTATGTACTTTGACTTAAACTCATTATGTGTTTCAATCTATCTTCATAGATCTTGACACTAAATATGTTTCAGTCCATATCCTTTCATTGAAGTTAATTCTCAACGAAACATTTTAATCACATCAAGTATATAATTACATCATTTATAATCAATGATATGTCAGCCACATATAATATTATAACTATGTCTCAGTGCTCCCACTTAATTTTTTGCAAATGCAAGCATCTTCATCGTTTCTGAAGAAATCAAAAACTCTTTGACTATTTCATCCGGTGAAGATTCCAACTCCGCGATACTCACTTCATCCAATTGAAGTTTGTGTACCTATCTAGTATTCCACGGACCAGCAAAACTCTTGGTTGTATCTAGTATACATCCTTAATACACACTTCTGGAAGGTATGTATTTCTGCCATCCTACTAACATATCTCATAAAAGAAATATGTAGTGGCTACTAGAATAATCCATATAGACTATAAGCATTGCTACGGAAGATCTAATCTTATCGTAGTCAACTCTTTGAACTTTGTCGTAAAACAACTTTTCGACAAGTCGAGCTTCTTCAAGGATATTGCATCCAAGTCTATTTAATTTTATAGATCTTTTTACTTTCAAAAAGTATTCACATATCTTGGATTTCATGGCGCATAGCCATTTTAACGGAGTCAGTGCCCATCATAACTTCTTTGTATGTAGTTGGTTTATCATTGTTCAAAATCAATCATTTGTCCACAAATCATTTATTTGATCACAAAGTAAACCATACCTACAAGGTTCAATGGGTACTTCGATCTCCATGACTATAACTCTTTGTAGACATGGGAGCTATGATCGTCGTGACCGCTTTCGGAACCATTTCCGATGCTATTCTGATCATCATGCTCAGTTCATAAACCTTATCAAGTTCCATTGTCCTCCCACTCAAATACTTCGCTAGAAAACAATTTCTTGGAAATAAGCAAGTAACATTAACAAACACTTTTGTCTTTTACTTCATAGTGGAAAGAATTCCCAATTGATTCTCTGGGATAACCAACAAAGACATTCATCCGATTTTGGTTGTAAACTTATTTACTTATGCTATGCATACCAAAATTTAAGAAAGGACTATTAGGGTTTATACCCATGCCATAACTCGTATGGTGTCATTTCAACGGATTATGATGATGCTCTATTCAGTGTAAAAGCGGTAGTCTCTAAAGCATAATCCACAAAAATATAATGGCATCATTTTATATTATCTCATCATTAACCCAACAAGGTTTGGATACGTCGCTTGGAAACTCCATCATCACTATGATACTCCAAGAAACGTGAGTTGTAGAACAATTTCATAACTCTCTTAGATGTTCGCTAAAACTCGTAATTCAAATATTTCCACCATGATCCAATCATAGATATTTGACTTTTCTATTACGATGATTTCCACTTCATGCCGAAACTTATTTGAATCCATTCAAATGTTTCAAACTTCTTCCTTATCGAATATATCCACATATATATACTCAATTCATTGTTGGAAGTTTTCATGAAGTAGAAGAATCTCCGCACACAACTATGCCATGAACCACATACATCATCATGTATGTTTCCACTAAGTTAGTTGCCCGTTCAACACTTGGCCTATGAACGGTATTTCAGTCATTCTCTTTAGAAGAGATTTGCAAGCGCCAAACGATTCAAAAATCGAATGACTCCAAAAAATCCATTTGTATGGAGTTACTTCATGCGTTCCTTTCTATCATGACCTAAATGGCGGTTCCACTGATAAGTGGAATTCACATCATGGCATTTTAGCGTCAGTGTTATGCATGTGTGCTTCACCATAAAGATTTATAATAACTTATCCATCATACATGGAATACTGTCACAATTTGAACAACTCATTGTTTTCATTTGACTGGAACAAAACAACAATTATAAAGTTCTTTATTATAAATCTGAAGGGCTAGGTAGAATGCCAACGATGAACACAATAACACTTTATTTTGTTCCAGGCGTGCATTCCTACCATATTCCTTGTCATCACTTAGGCCATTGTATTCTTGTATTGCGTTGTTTCGTATGACACTTCATACCAACCAATATGGTACAAATACCCAAAATTTCATTGTGTGACCAAACAAGGAATACATTCATAACATGTATATCATCTATATACACCTGAGCTAGACTTTCTAGTCTTTTCTTTCTTTCTTAAAAAATCTTTTGTAGTTTCTCTTTTAGCTTTCCTCATTCTCAGAAAACACTTCACCTTCAATAACTTCTAGGTTCATTGGTCAAATACCAATAACCTTGAGGTTCTTACTTTGAAGTTGATCATCACATGACAAGTGTTTTAGATTTCACTATTAGTAACCTTTTAATGTGATGAACAATTTCACTCATAATTTTTATCCATCATATCATGACGACTTTCCGAGACCATGTCTGTACATGCTAGGCTCGTAAAGTTTAACCTTAGTACTCGCATGTGCAAATCTGGCTTGCACCCGTTGTATGCACACGTAGAATCTATAACACCCGATCATCACGTGATGCTTCGAAACGACGAGTCTTAGCAACGGTGCATACTAAGGACAATCACTTCATGGATATGCGAATATCGTTTAGTGCCCAACTAGTTGGAGGATTGGGACGTCTGGCGTCTTCAACCTTCGTACATTCCCATAAAACTTATGAGTTTATGTAGTCTCACTTGATTATATTCTATCATCTTGCAATAAGGTCTTAGATATCACATATATCTCATACCTCGCTTATTTCTGAAAACAAAATTTTCACTCCTTACTTTTCAAACGGATTTGAACTTCAATTTCACGGAGACAAGATGATCTTAGGTACTAATTGAAACCATTGCTCTTTGAATCAGTAATGTGAGGTTTACTAAAAGTTTGCAATAGGACTTAATCATTACTTGATTCTTTAACAATACGGTACCAGTCCGTAAAGTTACTTGTCAGATTTAACAGTATTTCTATCTCAATTATAAGACTAGCGCATGGTAGATAACGGATGCCAATTCTACAAATTTAATTCAAAATACTATTCGACTATGTTCATGATAATTAGTTCATGTTTTAATCTAATTACTAATGAACTCCCACTTAATACAACATCCCTCATAGTTGTTTAGTGGCACACGATCCATATCCACTACACCAAAACCGATCATCACGTGAGATGATGTAGCTTCAATGGTGAACATCAACATGTTGATCATATCATCCATATGACTCGTGTTCAACCTTTCGGTTTCCTGTGTTCCGAGGCCATGTCTGTACATGCTAGGCTCGTCAAGCAAACCCAAGTATTTCCGTGTGCAACATGGCTTACACCGTTGTATGTGAACGTAGAATCTATCACATCCGATCATCACGAGATGCTTCAAAACGACGAACTGTAGCAACGGTGCATACGAGGGGAGAACACTTTATTATGTTGATATTAATGTGAGGGATCATCTTATAATGCTACCGTCGCGATCTAAGCAAGATAAGATGCATAAATGATTAACATCACATGCAATTCATAATATGTGATATGATATGGCCTTTCTTCTTGTGCTTTTGATCTCCATCTCAAAGCACATGAGCATGATCTCCATCATCACCAGCATTGCACCAAGGTCCATGGCGCCGCTTCATGGTTGTCTATCACTTATAGCTACTATAACAACTACTTGAAATAAAGCTATTACAAGATGAACAGACACGCATGTCTTAACAAATTTAAAGACAGCCATTAGGCTCCTGCTGGTTGCCATAACACAATAATGAACATCTCATACATCAAATATAATCATCATCACATCATGGCCATATCACATCACCAAACCCTGCAAAAACAAGTTAGACGCCTCTAATTTGGTTTGCATATTTTACGTGGTTTAGGGTTTTCGAGTAAGATTCAATCTACCTACGAACATGAACCACAACGGTGATACTAGTGTTGTCAATAGAAAGAGTAAATTGGATCTTCACTATGGTGGGAGAGACAGGACACCCGCAAAGCCACTTATGCAATACAAGTTGCATGTCGGGCATGGAGCAAGTCTCATGAGACGCGTCATGTAAAGTTAGCCGGGCCGCTTCATCCCACCATCCCGCAAGATGCAAAGTACACTAACCAAAAACAACAAGAGCATCAACGCCCACAAAACCATTGTGTTCTACTCGTGCAACAGATCTATGCATAGACACTGCTCTGATGCCACTGATGGGTTCGTTGCATAGAAAACAAAAATTTTCTACCGTGAACAAGAACAAAACCAAGATCCAATCTAGGAAAAGCCAAGATCTAATCTATGAAGATCGAAGCAACGAGATGTATGTAAGACTAACCCTCGAAGATTTCCAAAGCCTACGAGATTAGATCTCGTTGTTGATGTAGTCGATCATCCGGTGCTGCAATCCGGCGACACTTCCGTGCTCGGTCGTGCGTACGGTGTTGATGAAGCCCGTCCTCTCCCCGTTCCAGCGGGCAGTGGAGGTGTGGTAGATCCCCTCAGAATCCCAGCAGCACGATGGCGTGGTGGTGGTGGTGGAGAAAAGCTGCAGGGCTTCGCCAAGCCGGAACAGCATTATGGAGGAGAGAGGGCGGCGAGCTAGGTGGAAGGGGTGGTGCGCCCCTGCCCCCTCCTCTTTATATAGGGGGAGGTCGGTTGGGGTGGCCCCCAAGCCCATCTAGGGCTTGGCCGGCGGCCAAAAGGAGGGGGTTTTCTTCCCCCAAGTTGTCCCTAGGGTTTGGGGAAACCCTAGGGGTTTGGCCGGCTGGGCCTTGGGGGCATGTGCCCCTGGCCCATTAGGCTAGGAGCATCCCTCGGCCCATGCTAGGCCTCCTAGGGTCGTGGGCCCACTGGTGGGACCCCGGAACCTTCTAGAACCTTCCGGTCTTTCACCGGAAAAATCCCGAACCTTTCCGAAACCTAAAATTAACTTCCCTTATATGAATCTTATTCTCGGACCATTCCGGACCTCCTCGTGATGTCCTGGATCCCATCCGAGACTCCGAACAAACTTCGGTCTCCATCTCATATTCCGAATCTACTTATGCGACATCGAACCTTAAGCGCGTCACCCTACGGTTCGTGAACTATGCGGACATGGTCGAGACTCCTCTCCGACCAATAACCAATAGCGGGATCTGGAGATCCATAATGGCTCCCACATATTCAACGATAACTTAGTGATCGATTGAACCATTTACATACAATACCGATTCCCTTTGTCACGCGATACTTTACTTGTCCGAGGTTCGATCATCGGTATCTCCATACCTTGTTCAACCTCGTTACCGACAAGTACTCTTTGCTCGTACTGTGGTGTGTCATCTCTTGTGATCCAATCACATGCTTGCAAGCTAATCAGACGACATTCCACCGAGAGGGCCCAGAGTATATCTATCCGTCATCGGGATGGACAAATCCCACTCTTGATCCATATGCCTCAACTCACACTTTCCGAATACTTAATCCCATCTTTATAACCACACATTTACGCAATGGCGTTTGATGTAACCAAAGCACCCTTCCGGTGTAAGTGATTTACATGATCTCATGGTCGAAGGACTAGGTAACTATGTATCGAAAGCTTATAGCAAGTTGAACTTAATGACTTGATCTCATGCTATGCTTATTTGGGTGTATGTCCATTATATCATTCACCCAATGACATAACCTTGTTATTAACAACATCCAATGTTCATGATCACGAAACCATGATCATCTATTAATCAACAAGCTAGTTATACAAGAGGCTTACTAGGTACTCCTTGTTGTTTACATAACACACATGTATCAATGTTTCGGTTAATACAATTATAGCATGGGATGTAAACATTTATCATGAACACAAAGATATAACAATAACTAATTTATTATTGCCTCTTGGGCATATCTCCAACAGTATCAAGGCACATCATTGTCCTCCCTTTTGTGCTTGACATAGCTGATAATGTCCTCGAATCCTGGCTTGTTAGAAGTCCACCATACATGGTCTGTAAAAATTTAAGCACACGGAAAATTAGTAGTTCAAGTTCTTACACTGGTAGAAAAAGGGCCTTTAGTCCCGGTTCACAACGGGCTTTAGTCCCGGGACTAAAGGGTCGCGACTAAAGCCCTCCCCCCCTTTAGTCCCGGTTGCTTACGAACCGGTACTAAAGGCCCCGCCACGTGGGCTGCGGCTGCGTCGAAGGTTTAGTGCGAACGGGACTAAAAATATTTTCGTTAATTTTTTTATCAAAATTATTTTTCACTCCATTTTTTTCTATTTTTTCAAATTTCTATTATTTCAGTTATTTGCATAGTTTAGTCTCTATCTCTAACTACACTTATCTCTAGTCAAATTATTTACTCTTAGTCAAACTTCCCGCTCGGTCACCCATCCTCCTTTCTCTAGCACTAGCACTTAACTTGAGTTCCATCCGCCCGCATCCAAGTGTTTCGCGCGCATGTATGTGATACTAGTATCATATCAATCCTATTAACATGTTGATCGATGTCACATTTTTTTATTGTTTGAATTTTAAATAAATCTTTTAATAAACAAAAGTAATGATGTAATGATAATCTTGAATAAATAAATAAACATTAACTTTTTAATTTGTATTATTTCTAATTTTTTTAATTTTTTAATTTTTAAAATATTTATTTTTTTGCCAACCTAAAAATTTGAAAATCTAAAAATTGGGTAAAAGTAATAGTAATCTTTATGCAGGATGCAATTATTTATTTTAATTTTTAAAAAAATTTAAAAAATATAAAATCCGTAATTTATAGCAAAAACTAAAATCTTCCTGCTTTCATATTTTCATTTGGAATTTTGAGAATCTAAAAATTGGCTAAAATCCCGGTGAATTCGGATGTAACTTTTCCCCACGATCATTTTGATATATTATACTTTTTTTTCGACGTCGTATGCAAAAGTTAATGCGATGGTACCATTTTTCAAACCTTTTTTGCAAAAAAGTGAAAATTCAAATTTGTTAATTTTCCCTAATAGTATGTTGCATAACATACAAAAATCTGAAAACATTTTATTTTTTGAATTTTCTACCATTTTCTTTTCTATTTTATAGTGTTAAAAAGGCGATCCACGGGGGGGGTGAAGGGCGTGGGGAGTAAAAAACCTGGAGACACCTTTAGTCCCGGTTGGGGACACCAACCGCGACTAAAGGGTACCCTTTAGTCCCGGTTGGTGTCCCCAACCGCGACTAAAGGTGTCTGCGCCGGTCGCAACCCACCGTGGCCCTTTAGTCCCGGTTGGTGGAGCATTAGTCGCGGGTCGGCTCCCGAACCGCGACTAAAGACCCCTTTAGTCACGGTTCGAATATTTCCGGGACTAATGGGCCTGGACGGAAGCCTCTTTTTCTACTAGTGTTAGGTTTTATTTGGAATTGTGCATTTTTTGTATTTTTTTAGTTTCTCACTAGTTTTAATTTAATTACTCACAGGGACCATGAATTTCATAAATCATTTTGTAATAAGTTTGTAATATGATGTTTTTGAAACAATGGAAAAGTGTTGGTTGATCACAACATATAAATCAACCATTGATGGAGTGGTGAACCATGGACCTCGGCTGCAAAGGAAAAAAAAAGTCTTTTTTAGCACTTATAAATCACAAAGAAAGATAGCTTTTAGTAATTACCTTTTGTGTGCCTTTTTCTTAAAAAATGAGATCCCCTTTTGTGTGCCTTTGTTAATTACCTTAGTTTCATTCTCTCCTTTTTTCCTTTATGTTCACGAATCCTATGTTTTCCACAACAAGGGAATCCAAGATGGGAACTCCCATGCATGCATGCCCATCATACTCTAGCCAATAATGCATCTTGGCCCTAGGTTCCGCCTTCTGTCCCTATCTCTCTAACCATCATCGCTTGGCAAGTCATCTTTCACCCTTTGCCCAACTTTATCTGAAAGCTTGCAGCTAAATAATAGTTGTTCACCTGTTGGGATCTAGCTAGCTATATGCAGGCAAAGCTTGCACTGCTAGTGGCTCAAATGTGAACTGTGAAGCCCTGTGGGAACTAGGAGGAGGCTAGCTGCCTCTGACCATGTTTGCACTGATTACAACACAAAGATATCAATTTCATAGGGTATTTACCAGCTGCTTTGAGACAAAAGGGTAGACCAAACTAAAGTTGTATGCATTCCATCCAGCATAGTACATGCCACTAGAAATATCTACATCCCATGAGTAGCAGAGTGTTTATATGTCCATGCGTGATGCATCCATGTGTAGCTGTGAGTTGGTAGCAAGCAGGGGTACCTGTCAGGTGGCAATTCAGAGAGCTACTTCTCATGCATGGTGACATTAGTCTTCCTTTTTAACATGGAGATGGGAGATCGTCTATAGGTCCTAGATCAGCTTCAACCATGGGAAAAAAGTGTGGTGGTTTTTTTTTTGAAAATCTAAGGAATTTGGCTTGCTTTCTCGCAATTCGTGACCCTCTATATGTATTGTGCTTTCTATTAGGGGAAAATAATTTTTAGGATCATGCCATGCGAGAACCGGTAGGAAGTCGTTGTATCGATCGAGCGGGCTCTAAATGACTGCCATAATTATGTCATCACTTAAATATTGGCTCAATCTGGTAGTTTAGACATACTTTTTTCATTGCAGACATGGTGGATTTCATTTGTAATTGTTTTGCATGAAGCTGGATTATCACAACATTCATGCAAGAATCCAAGATGTGTACTGTGTACGTACCGCTGTCATCCAGCATTTTTCTATTTGAGCAGCTCTGTTCTACACAGTTGCACACTAGTTTTTCTACCTAGCCAGGCATTGAAGTTGTGCTCCCATTACTATTTTTGAAACGATATTGTGCTCCCATTAGGAAGCAATGAGAAAACAAACTAGGAAAAGGTTGCAAAACAGTGATGTTAGAACCGCTTATGTTTTCTTTCCTTAGCCACTGTAGAATGTTCAATCAGCTTTTTAAGACAAGAAGTTACATGCAGCTTTCTTAATTTGGCGCACCAAAATTATGACATGATTCCGAGGTATATTATATAGTACATGCTGCTTCCAAGAAAATATTACTCCAATGGCCAAAGTTGTGAAGTGAAATGGTAATTAACAATAAGCCAGCTTGCTATTCTTAGATAACACAGAAGGAAGCCTTCTTGATTTCTTAATGAATTTGTCAAATGGTTACATATCCACGTAACAGAAAAGTCAATTTATCAGGAAAACCGAGACATAGATTCTTCTATGATTTGTCACCTCTAGGAATGGTGAATGTCTAACTGATGAAACCATCATCTTTTGTTCTACATCGTCCACCTCATCATCATCTCAGCTCACTGTTTGCCATGTCTTGTCAGCAAGACTAAAAGTCAAGAAATATCATGACAGAATCTAGCTGTAATGCTCTAGACCATACATGTACGTATATATCCCCCCAACTCGCATGTACTTTGATTATGACACCTTCTATTCCCATTTTTATTTCCGACAATAAATTAATACCTACTCCTGGTTCTATGAATTTAGTCATAGTTTAGCCTACGTTTCGCCTAAATCTATGAAAATTATTTGGGGCCGAGTAGTGGTAGGCTGGTAGCAGAAGTTTATACAATCTCCCAACACATGCATACCGGAGGTTTACAGTAGGTTGACACATTGTATTGACCTTTGCGCGTTGATGAGTTGAGCCTCATACGGAATCGTTACAAGCAAGGTCCACTTTGGGATATTGTACTCAGATGGTTCTGAGATGTAAATCTCTTCTATACATTGAAAAGATCTGTCAAACGTGAATGGTGAATAAACGCGTGATTAACAACCACTCGAAGCCACTGGTTAGTGGTGTGCGCTGTTCGTACGCGCAAGATAACGCGCAGAGTGTGCCACGGTAAGTGGAACTCCGACATTTACCTTGTGGAAATTTGCATTTCCTGGCGAGAGTGGTAAGTTTTTTTTCTCGTTTTTTGTAGGTCCACTCGATGTAAAAACAATCACCCAAACCACTTTACCCGGCCCTCGTTGTTGTTTGCAAAGAGTCAGGCCTTAGCAAAGAGCTTACCTTTTAGGCCGTGCGGCCCACTTTGAAGACTTATTGAACAGTTTTGGGCCGCAGTTTTTGTTTACTTGAAACAAGGCAAAAAAAAAATACCTATTTCATTTTTTTATTAAGAAGAGTTTTAGAGTACAAAGCAAGCCAAGCGGCTCAAATGTTTCGCACCCGCAATATCCCAACAATAGGTGTTCTTAATAGCCAAAACAACAATATTAGGCAACGAAGCAAAGCTCTTAAACACCTTAGCATTTCATTTATTCCAAAGCTCCCAAGCGGCAAGGAGGACCAAATAGGATAGATCCTTGCGGCCGTGAGCCATTGACCCCAGTGATGGCACACCCCCACCGCATTGGCTCTTTGTCCTTCTTGATCTCTTTGTATCTGCTCCTGCAGCTGCTGACTGATAATTGATGTTATATATGTTTGCATTATTATATATCTGTGTAAACGAGGAGGGATAGGTCAGAAGAAATATGCAGCCGCGCAACATGCGGGATACTAGTCGCAAGGTACGCTGCCAGTAAACTTAGTGGTAGCATTCCAGGTGCGCACGCGGGCCATACTGGTACTACTAGCCGCGTGTTGGTAGGACACGCGACTACTAGCTCGTCCACCATCCGCGATTGGTAGGCCAAATTGGCACACGAGCAGTAGGCTTTTTCCTACTAGTGTAGAAATAAGAATGAGAACTAGAGAAAAAAAAAGTAAGCCTCTTCGTCGGTGTGACAACTGATGAGCTTAGAAAAGGCGATGTAGATACGATTCAGGAGCAACCAAACGGACATAGAGCGATTGTTTCACCAAGCGAAAACAGCTCCATGTAATTTAGATATGCACGCCCACGCCCACGCGGGGAGCCACACCCAGTCGGGGAACGAGATTGGATCGCCCGCGACCTCCTCCTTCCACAGCTCGATCGAGTCCCCGGCCAGGCAAGCCCTCGCTAGCATCAATCCCTCCCGGGTTGTCCCCGCTCGGGCGACTCCGGAGGCGGCCGCCTCCTCTCACCCCGCGGAGGAGGTGCGTTCCGCCAGCGCATCCGGGCGGGGAGGTGCTGCGACGGGCGGGCTTGGCGCGACGGATGTGGCGGCGAGGCGACGGGGAGCGGGATGCTGGCGGTGGGCGGCGGCGGCGCGGGTCCGATCTGGGCCCGATTTGGGCCTAGAGGTCCTGGTCGTTGCTTTGTTGTCTACGGTCTGCCACGACGACGGCTTTGGCCGATTCGCTCGGGCGATCATGGGCAGCGCCGCCGGTCCTAGCCGGGGAACGCAACCTGCTACCGAGTCTTCTTCTCTGCGGCCGCCATGGGCTTGGCGGCGATGACTAAGCTAGGTGTTAACCTCCTTCGTCGTCGTCGGGCGGCGGATGGCGGTCTGGGGTCCGGTTCGTCCGCGTCGAAGAATAAAGGTGGCGGTTCTAGGATTCTTCTCGCACCAAGTTTGAAGATCTGTCGGATGCTTGTTCCAACCAGTCTGGCCGTCTGTCGTGTTCCGAAGCGCCTCGAAGCTCTGCTGGCTGTTAATATCATGGAGCTCGTTTTCTTTCCATGGTGCTAGCAGAGAAGGTCATCAAGCCGAGATAGGTGGAACAGCTATGATTGTCGGATCTTGGTGCTGAGGTGGAATTGGCTTGGCGATTCCTAACTTGTAACAACGACTGGTATGTGGGGGCGGTTGCACATGAGAAGTTCAGAGTCTTATCTTTCAGGGTAAAAACCCAAGGTCTGGCCTTAATTGGTTGTGCCTGGCAATGTTCTTATTGGAGACATTGTTTTGAGAGAGATGACTTTCTTCAGGGTGAAAACCTAAGATCTATGATCAGGCGATGGCAGCGTTTCTGCACTGTTTCCTTCTTGGAGGCGTTGCTTATGGAGAAGCTGAGTTTCTGGTGTTGTCTTGGCGGTGTCAGTGTTGCTGTTTCAAGTTATGGTCTAATACATTATTTTGGTAACAATGACACCGTTGCTAAGAGTATTTGGTCTAATACATGTCTATGAGATTATTCCCAGGTATTAGCCAAATAGGTGTAATGGTGTATCAATGGAACAAGAAAGAAAAGGGAGACCCCCCATTTCGACAGAAAAGAAGAAGGGCTGATCAGCAACCGGCCGGTCCCAGCTCCGGTCGGACCGGCCGTGGCGCCGGGTGGCCCGGTCCCAGCTCCGGTCTGACCGGCCGTGGCGCCGGGTGGCCCGGTTCCGACCGGGCCCAGGACCGGTGCACACCGGGCCAATTCCAGTATCGCTGGACCCTTCGTCCGGCGCTGGCCCGGTCTATACGCCGGTTTGGACCGGCCCGATCCGGTCGCCCGCCCGGTTGACCGGGCCGTGGACCGGCCGCCTATTCTGCTCGACAAATATGCTCCGGTCAAGACCCGGTCCGAGCTCCGGTTTGGACCGGACGGTCCGGTCACAGGTCCGGTCTGACCGGACCCTACGCAGCCCGGTCCAGGCCCGGTGGCCGGGTTCCTCGAAGAAAATCTGAGGTGGCAAGTGGCAACGGCCAGATTTCAAGTGACACTATAAAAGGCCCTTCTCCTACCTGTGAACAGTTAGGCAACACACAAAGGGTGTTCTGAGCTCTCTCACATCTCCATTGTTAGAAACACCAAAAAGCCTCGGATCTCTCTCCTCCTCCCACCCAAACTCAAATCCATCCGGGAAACGATAGAGGAGGACCCGATCTATTGTTCTACCAAGCCAAATCTCATTCCCCTTGTATTCATCAAGAAGCTTGCTCTCTAGGGTTCCTTGGAAACCCTAGGTGGGCAGAAGTGGTCCGGAAGCATCCTGTGGATTTGCTCTGACAAGATTGTGAAGGTTTGGAGGCTACCTCAAAGTCTACCACAAGTGAGTGAGCTATTCCTTCGTGGGATAGGCTCTGGAGAATAGGGTGAGCCTTCGTGACGTGGGGAATCCTTCGTGGGACCTCCACCCTCCAAACGTGACGTACCTTCTTGCAAAGGAAGGGAACACGGGAATAAACCCTCGTCTCTACGTGCTATCGGTTATCTCTAACCGAACTCCTTACTTGTGATATAACTGCCTGTGAGAGCCTTCGTGCTCGAGTTACTTGTATCCTCATATAGGTTGTCTTACCTAGTTTGCATTAGGCTCACCTTTATATTCCGCAAAGCCTAATATAGCAAAGAAAGAATCAAAATCTGTAGAAACCTATTCACCCCCCCCTCTAGGTTTACCATCTCTGAACTTTCAATTGGTATCAGAGCTAGGACTCTTTTTAAGGGCCTCACAGCCTTAAGAGTGAGATGGATAAACTATTCGAGGGTCTGGATGATGATTCTAACCTTTCGGTTAAGGAGATGAAATCCAGATTCTTAGCATATGATGCCGAGAAAAAGAAAAAGGAGGATGAAGTCCAAAGCCAAATGGCACAAATGACTGCCATGCTTAAGAGCCTGACTAGTGGAACTTCTAGTGGGACTTCGGTTCCTCTGGAAGGTTTCCATCAAGTCAATCATGACTATCCCAAAAACACTTCACCCATGCCTCATATAAACCATAGTGGGAATGTTCCCCATTTTGATGGAACTCACTTTCCTTTTTGGAAATCTTCTATGGAATCTCATATTCGTAGCTGCAGTGTGGAGTTATGGGAGATCATTGTTGATGGATACGGAAGCCACAAGATCCCGCTCGGTTGACCTCCACCGAGTTCTACAACCGTCAACTCAATGCCTCCGCACGTGACAAGATTAGGAGTGGCATCAACCGTAAGCTCCTTGATCAAGTCAATGACATTGACTCCGCTAAAGAATTGTGGGATCGAATCGTAGTACTCCAAGAGGGAACCGATTTGATCCAATCAGCTCTTTACGAGTCCGCAAAGCAAGAGGCCACTATGTTCATGATTCGAGAAGGAGAATCCGTGGCCGATGCCTATGCAAGGCTTGGTGCTCTTAGAGTGAAGGTCAAGGGACTTGGATGTGAGAAATACAATGACGGCTTTGAGATGAATGAAGCATTCATAAAGTCCAAGGTCATTGCCATGATTGCAGTCAAGCAAGAAGACACCAACCTTGCACTCAACTTGCAAATCATTACCAAGAGTGCAGATCTGAACGCTGATGATTTAGTCTCCTATGTGGCGGCCAATGAGAACATGGCCAAGTCAGGAAAAAGGCTCATGGCAATGAACCGTGTTGATGAAGCCTCACGCAACCATGAAGCCTCACACAACCTTGCCCTCAAAGCTAGAGCTGACCATGGAAGAGAAGAAGTCTATGAAATTGAAGAAGATGAAGAGATGACTTCAACTAGTGACATTGCTACCGACTTTGCTTTCTTTGCCAAGAAGTACAAGGCAAAGTTTCCTATGCTCCTCAATGAGAAGAAGAAGAAGAAGAGAACCTGCTACAACTGTGACGAAGATAGCCACTTTGCAAATGAGTGCCCTTATGAGAAAAGGGTAGACAAGCCAAAGTTTGTCAAAGGTGTCAAGCCAAGGTTGAAGCCAAACCCAATCAACGATCGATACAAGAGGAACAAGGGAAGGGCCTTTGTTGGGGCCGAGTACATGTCCGATGAAGAAGAGGAAGATGAGGAGAAGGCCGGAGTGGCGGTTTGGCTTTCTCAAGCCCGGTCACTCTTCACATATGACTACTCCAAGGATTACTCCACGGAGAATGATGGTGGTTCTTCCTTCATGGCAAGAACAACTCAAGATGATGACTCCAATGACTCTCCCTCCTCTACAATCGGGCTCTTGTCTAATGGCAAGAGAAACAAAGGTAATGGAATCCCCACCTTCCTTATCTAGTGTTCTTGATGATGAAACTGAAAATCAAGAAGAGTTAGCTATGCTTAAGGAACTTTACAAAGTTAGATGCACCCTTCGTGGTGAAGCTCTTGTCAAGTTTGATTTCTTGATGGACTCCGTCAAAGAAAAGGATGAGTCCATTGAGGAATTAGAATATCATTTGAATGATAAAGAACGGAGATTCGATCTCCTAAGACAAGAGCTAAAAACCGAAAGGTGCATATCTCAAGGCCTTAAGCAACAAATTGAACCTGTGAACTAGATAAAGTTAAGGATCTTGAAACTATTGAAAGGGCTCAACTATTGGCCCAAGAGCTCGATGCTTCAAAGAAGGAGCTTGAAGTTGTTCATGCTTCTCTCACTAGGGATCTTGACCATCTTGAAAGAGCTAACAAGCTTGCTAAGGATGAGCTCAAGAAACTTGGAGAGAACCATGACCTACTTCAAGAAACCTACAAAAAGGCTCTTGGATCAATGAATGATCCCATCGTTGCTAAAAATGTGGCAAGGTCCTCCACCTCATTTACTCATGAGCATGCTAAACTTGTAGAGGAACATGTTCGTTTACAAGAGGAATTATCTTTGCATGTTGAGACCAATGCATATCTTGAATCCTTGGTAACCAAATATGGTCTCTACTATCATCCTAATGAATCCTCTTGTGAGCAAGCAACTATTCTTGAGGAAAATGTTAGGTTAACAAAGGAACTTGCAAAGTTCACCACCGCCAAGAATAAGATGGGATTGGATGACCTCTTGAGTAAGCAAAGGTCAAACCATCAAAAGTTTGGACTTGGATATGTTCCCAAGTCCTACAAGAAGAACAACTACAAGAAGGAGAAGCCCGCTCAAGAAAAGAACAAGAAGGTCGCTAATAATGGCAAAGCCTCAAAGGGCAAAGCCACTAGTGGTGACCGCACGGGGCCAAACAATCACTATGCTTTATTTTTTGATTATTATGGTGATGTTTATGCTAACTATGTTGGACCTCGTAATGGCTATGCTTATAGAGGGTACTCAATTTGGGTACCAAAAGATCTTGTTGCCATGACTAGGGAACCCATTAATCGATGGGTTCCTAAAACCTCTACTTGATTTTGTAGGGGTATTCCTTCGGTGGCCCAAAATGGGTGTTTGATAGTGGATGCACCAATCATATGACCGGAGGAAGAGGTGTGCTTGACCAATTCATAGAAGATATTAACAAGAAGTCAAGCATCACCTTTGGTGACAATTCAAAGGGAAATGTACTTGGGTATGGCAAGGTGGCAATCTCTAAGGACTTGTGCCTTGAGACGGTCATGCTTGTTGAATCCCTTGGCTATAATTTGCTTTCTATATATCACCTTGCGGATGCCGGTTATAATTCATATTTTACTAATTATTGTGTGAAAGTCTTTAGGAGTGACAATCTCAAATTGGTTCTTGTTGGATATGTGGAGAACAACCTTACGTGGTTGACCTCTCGAAAGAGAGCCCCTCTCCCTCCACATGTCTAATGGCGGCCAAACATGACGAAGGTTGGCTTTGGCATCACCGCCTTGGTCATGTCAATATGAGAAATCTTAAACAACTCCTAAAGGGTGAGCATATTGTTGGACTAACCGGCGTTTCCTTTGAGAAAGATCGTGTATGTAGTGCATGTGTAGCGGGAAAACAACTCAAGAAGAGACATCCTATCAAGAGTATAGTCACCTCCTCTAGGCCTTTGGAGCTCCTTCACTTGGATCTCTTTGGACCATCACATTACGATACTCTTGGTGGGAGCAAGTATGGACTAGTCATTGTTGATGATTATTCAAGATACTCTTGGGTCTTTCTCCTTAAGTCTAAGGATGAGACCTATAGAGAATTCATCATCTTCGCCAAGAAGGCTCAACGCATGTATGAATCTGAGATCAAGGCGATAAGGACCGACAATGGCACCGAGTTCAAGAACTACACTATGCAAGAGTTTGTTGATGATGAGGGCATCAAGCATGAGTTTTCAGCTCCATACTCCCCTCAACAAAATGGTGTTGTTGAAAGGAAGAACCGGACTATTATTGAAATGGCAAGAACTATGT
This sequence comes from Lolium multiflorum, assembly GCA_030979885.1. NCBI lineage: Eukaryota > Viridiplantae > Streptophyta > Magnoliopsida > Poales > Poaceae > Lolium > Lolium multiflorum. Next base: position 1,818,712 of record CM061748.1, read on the forward strand.
TGAGTGAATTCAATTCACCCCATAACTTTTGGGGAGAAGCCATCTCTACAGCTGTCCACTACTCCAACCAGCTCTTCCTCCGCCCCCTGCATAATAAAACTCCATACCAGCTTCTTACAGGTAACAAGCCTAATGTCATATACATTCGTGTCTTTGGATGCAAATGCCTTGTTAAGAATAATAAGAGGAAGCTCGGTAAATTTGAAACTAGAACTATAGAGGGTACATTTGTTGGATATGCGGAGAACTCTCACGCCTATAGATACTACAACAAGTCCACTGGGGCTATTGAAGTATCTTGTGACGTGGTGTTCTTGGAGGATAATGGCTCCCAAGTGGAGCAAGTTGATCCATGTGTTGCAGGTAATGATGATGATCCATCTAGTGTCATCAAGCTTATGGGCATTGGACACATCCGGCCCACAGTTCACAATGATGATCAAGATGATGGAATAGAAGTATCAAGCTCGGCACAAGTTGAGCCTAGCTCAACTCAAGCTGAGCCATCAAGTACAACTCAAGATTTATCCTCTACTCAAGATGAGCCACATTCCGAAGAACAAGAAGAAAGCCCTCAACCCACTGAGCAAGACCATGATGGTGATCAAGAAACATCCTCAACTCATGATCAAGCTCAAGTTGTCCCTCATGATCATGTACTAGCAAGAGATGAATTTATTGATCATGAAGGAACCATTCGGAAGATCAAGGCCACTACAAGGGCAAGTGACATGAAAGTAGATCAAGTCCTTGGTAGCATCTCGAAAGGAGTGGTAACTCGTAGACACCATGCATTACTTATCACTTATTGTCGACACCATGCTTTTGTGTCTAGTTTTGAACCACTCAAGGTACATGAAGCCTTGGTTGATCCGGATTGGGTAATTGCCATGCAAGAAGAATTGGAGTGTTTCACTCGTAATGAAGTATGGTCTCTAGTTGAGAGACCCAAAGATCATCGCATCAATGTCATTGGGACCAAATGGGTATTCAAGAACAAGCAAGATGAGAATGGTATTGTTATAAGAAATAAAGCAAGGTTAGTGGCGCAAGGGTTTGCCCAAATAGAAGGTATGGACTTTGAGGATACCTTTGCGCCGGTAGCCCGTCTTGAATCTATTCGTCTTTTGCTTGCATTTGCATCCTTTCACAATTTCAAACTATATCAAATGTATGTGAAAAGTGCATTTTTGAATGGTCCCCTAAAAGAAACCGCATATGTAGCTCAACCCCCGGGTTTCGAAGACCCATGCCGACCCAACCACGTGTATTTACTCCATAAGGCACTCTACGGTCTCAAGCAAGCTCCACGTGCTTGGTATGAGTTCCTTAGGGATTTCTTACTACATGATGGGTTTTGCATGGGTACGGTCGATTCCACCCTTTTCACCAAGCGGGTTAAAGGGGGTGGCTTGTTTATATGTCAAATATATGTTGATGATATTATATTTGGTGGAACTAACCGCAATCATAACAAAGCTTTTGAGCTATTGATGACTAGGAAATTTGAGATGTCCATGATGGGAGAGTTGAAGTTCTTTCTAGGCTTCCAAGTGAGGCAACTTGCAAAAGGCACCTTCATCTCTCAAGAAATGTATGTGAAGGACATGCTCAAGAAGTTCAACATGACCAATGCAAGCCCAATGAAGACACCCATGCCCGTAAAGGGGCAACTCATGTGATGGTGAGAAGGATGTGGATATAAAGGTATACCGTTCCATGATAGGATCCTTGCTCTACCTTTGTGCCTCTAGGCCGGATATCATGCTAAGTGTTGGGATGTGTGCTCGTTTTCAATCTGATCCTAAGGAGAGCCATTTGATGGCGGTCAAACGGATTCTAAGATACCTTGTTCTCACTCCTACTCTCGGGCTATGGTATCCAAAGGGGTCAACCTTTGAACTCATTGGCTATTCGGATTCCGATTGGGCCGGTGATAAGGTTGAAAGTCTACCTCCAGGGCTTGCCAATTTATTGGCCGGTCATTGGTGAGTTGGTCATCCAAGAAACAAAACTCCACCGCTTTATCCACCGCCGAAGCCGAAAATATATCCGCGGCATCTTGTTGCACTCAGTTGTTATGGATGAAGCAAACCTTGAAAGACTATGGTATGTCTCTTGGTACGGTGCCTCTTCTATGTGACAATGAAAGTGCAATAAAGATCGCCAATAACCCGGTTCAACATTGTCGCACCAAACACATTGACATTCGCCATCACTTCCTACGTGACCATGTTGCCAATGGGGACATTGATCTCACTCATGTGGGGACAACATACCAATTGGCGGATATTTTCACTAAGCCTTTGGATGAAGCCCGGTTTGTAAACTTGAGAGGAGAACTTGGTATTCTTGATCCTAAAAACTTAGATTGAATAACTTCTTGCACTATATTCTTGCATTTATCTTGCTATCTAGCTTAGAGGCACATCACATATGGGGATAGTCATCTTACCATACCTTGGTATGATGCATACCTATGTGTGCAACATAAATAGACCCAATGTCATCATATGGACCCAAGCATGTCTCTTCGAGGTCTCATGACATTTGCGCTTTAACATAGGGGGAGTAATCCCCCGCCCCTCATTAAGCCTCAATTGCAAATTGAATTGACTATATAAGGCTAAATGATCTTATTGCAAAAATCACTTCAAAATGATTCATGATTCTTGATATATATTTCGAATCATGCCCATTGTTGCTATTAGCATCTTGTTTGGATTTTCACTCCAATGGGTATGCCTAGAGAACCTTGTGTTTTCAACCTCATGTCTATGCTCATCTCATCACCATCTATCTATCTATATGTACATGTCATCATCTGAGCATTCACACACAATTGCACAAAGAATAGGGGCAAAATGAGGAAAAACACGTCAAAAAGTGTTGGCCGGTCTCTGGCCCGGTTGGACCGGCCTCTGCGCCGGGCCACCCGGCGCCTGGCCCGGTCAACCGGGCGGCAAACCGGCCGTGCGGCTGATTAAGTGGGGAGGAAGTTACCCTTTGGGGATCTTCTTCCTCACTTTCCCCCTCCACCATACACACCATGGCCGCCGCCTTCATCATCCCCACCTCTTCCTAGGGCCTTCCCACCACTAGAAACCTCTCAAACTTCACCAAGTCATAGATCGGGACACGTGCATCATCTCCACCAAGGGATTTGTTCCCTCTCAAGCTACTTTTGGAGATCTTGAGGATTTGGCTCTCAAGCCCTCCCTAGGTGTTCTCTTTGTTCCCTTGAGCAAGGAGGACCATGTCTTCGGGTAAATTGTTCTCCCTTTCCCTCTATCTCAAAGTCCTCCTCTCACATTGCATATTCTTGAGGAAAAGTTGAGAAATTTAGGGTTAGGGTTAGGGTTTGTAAGTCCTCATGCCATTAGAGTGTCTCACACCACTATGCACATATTCCACTCTATTGCTATAGCATATGTTCAAGTTTATGAGTTTCTGCATGAATTTGTGGTTGAATTTCTGGGCAAATCTCACAATTCGACAGAACCCGGCCCTAGGCCCGGTCAACCGGCTTCTCAACCGGCCGGTCCGACGCGTGGCCCGGTCAACCGGATGGGAAACCGGCCCACCCGGTCTCTCGTCCGGTTGGACCGGACCGTACGCCGGGTCGCCCAGTTCTTCGCACAACTCCGTCAAAACACTTGAATATATGCTATACTCTTTGGCCTCTTTATTTCTGATGACATGTACACTTACCCCACTGCTATCCTCGCTCTTTTTACTCATTCACAGGGGATTCAAGTGATGGTGCTCGTGGTACCGTGTCCAAGAGAGGGAGGCATGAGAGGCCCCCAGGGTGCCGGACTAGCTCTCGCATGCCTTCTAGAGCACCTCAGGGTACTGGTCCAAGTGGTTCAGCTGGAGGTAGAGGCAAGTCAGTTGCCAAGAGGAAGAAAGACAAGCATGCAGCCCAAGATGATGATGATCTTATTGAGAGGGTGCCAAACTTCAATGTTGGCACAACGCATATTGCTAATTGGAGAAGAGTTAGAGAGGCAAATCCTTATCGGTTTGAGGAACGGACTTGCACTGATGGGGACAGGTCATTCTGGACCAACACTCAAGCGACCCTATGGGATGATTTCTACAACTCCAGAGAGTGTATGAAGAATGGTACCATTGTGATGCCCAAGGCCATCAACAAAGAAGCGCTTACCATGCATCAAGCTACCAAGTACCACTTTGTGATTGATACTTTGAAGAATATGGGGCTATATGATCTTGTGTGCTTGAAGCCCGGTGATGAACAGGGCATTGGGTACTATTGTCCAATCCTTGTGCGTCAATTCCATTGCACCGTATTCTTTCATGATGACCCCGCTCGCACCATGACTTGGATGACTGGTAAAGAGAAGTACTCTTGCAACTATCTTGACTTCTGTGAAGCTATGGGGTTTGGTGCTGGCCGTGCTCATGGGTTCAAGATTCATTCTCAGGACAAGTTCACTCGTGGGGACATTTCCTTCTGCTATCCTTCGAGTCCTACAGCTGATCCTCCCACTATTTCTGGGATGTATTACTCATACCTTGTGCTTGCCAAGCTATTCCGTGAGAATCTTATCAGCAAGTCAGGAGACACAAGTGAATGCCGTGCCTACCACCTTAATCTGATGTACTATTGCCGTCCTGATAACATGAGGAGAATTGATGGCTGTGACCTTCTCTACTGTGAACTGAGGCGTTCTGTTCGGGACCGCATGACTCCAAACTATGCTCAGTACATTCAGCAGCTCATCAATGTGGTGGTGCCTTCTCCTAACAACAAGAAAGATGAACTGATCAAGATGGAACCATTCAAGTTTCCTAAGCAGGGAGATAGGCCGGATGTTCCCGCTATGATGCCTTCTGAACGCCGTTCCAAGGAAAAGCATGACCCTGCTAGCTCCAGCTATTCTATGCGCCCCAAGCGGGGTGCCTCTTGCTTCTTCACCAGCCTGTGGCAGATGTGCAAGAATACCGATGATGTTGCTCATCAAAGTCTTGCCTTGAACCAAGAGACCAGGAGGCGCCAAAATGAATTCATGGCTGCGAGAAATGCCCCTGCTCCTCCTCCTGGACCTGAGATGGAGCCTGTGGTTGCACCATCTTGGGAGATGCCTCCCATTACTGATGAGATGTTCCAGAACTTTGATCTCTCACTATTTTCTCATGGTGGTCTTCCTCCTCCTACTACTAGATCTTCTCCTGCTCCTGAGGCTTCTGGATCTGGCACCTATGATGAAGGAAGTAAAGCTTATGAAGAGGATGATGATGAGGACTCTCCACCCACCGGGATAGAGTTCTATTGATGGGAGCACTAGCATTCCTATTTTCTTCTTCGCCTTTTTGGTGTTTCGATGCCAAAGGGGGAGAAGAGAGTAGAGTCTAGGATCACGGGTTCCTTGGTTGCACAAGCCATGCTTGATACTTTATTTGCTTCTTATTTGGCTTGTGCTTATTTGCTGGTTTTTCATTTCCAGAAACATTTGCTACTTTGAATAATTCGTGTATGGACAAGTATTTGTATGCTTAATCTCTATGTTAGGATAATTATGCTTGATGCTTATATATCTTGATATATATATATGTCCATACCATGCTTGTCTCCTAAAGATGTTAGGGGAGCTTCTCATATTCCACAAATGGTGCACTTTGCATTCAAACGCAAATTCTCCAAGTGCACACATTATGGGGGAGCTGTCCTAATATCTTATATGGAAACAAGGTTTAAGCTTATCATAATATCTATATGTGACTCTAGCTCGGTTTGTCATCGTATACCAAAAAGGGGGAGATTGTAAGGGTATTTTACCCTTATCCATTATTTTGGTAACAATGACACCGTTGCTAGAGTATTTGGTCTAATACATGTCTATGAGATTATTCCCAGGTATTAGCCAAATAGGTGTAATGGTGTATCAATGGAACAAGAAGGAAAAGGGAGACCCCCATTTCGACGAGAAGAAGAAGGGCTGATCAGCAACCGGCCGGTCCCAGCTCCGGTCTGACCGGCCATAGCGCCGGGTGGCCCGGTTCCGACCGGGCCCAGGACCGGTGCACACCGGGCCAATTCCAGTATCGCTGGACCCTTCGTCCGGTGCTGGCCCGGTCTATACGCCGGTTTGGACCGGCCCGATCCGGTCGCCCTGTTGGGCCCCGTGGACCGGCCACCTATTCTCGACAAATATGCTCCGGTCAAGACCCGGTCCAGCTCAGTTTGGACCGGACGGTCCGGTCACAGTCCGGTCTGACCGGACCTGCGCCGGCGGCCGGTCCCAGGCCGTTGACCGGGTTCCTCGAAGAAAATGCTGAGGTGGCAAGTGTCAACGGCCAGATTTCAAGTGACACTATAAAAGGCCCTTCTCCTACCGACAGTTAGGCAACACACTGTTCTTGAGCTCTCTCTCACATACTCCATTGTTAGAAACACCAAAAGCCTCGGATCTCCCTCCTCCTCCACCCAACTCAAATCCCTCCGGGGAACGATAGAGGAGGACCCGATCTACTGTTCTACCAAGCCAAATCTCATTCCCCCTTGTATTCATCAAGAAGCTTGCTCTCTAGGGTTCCTTGGAAACCCTAGGTGGGCAAGTGGTCCGGAAGCATCCGGGCTGTGGATTTGCTCCTGACAAGATTGTGAAGGTTTGGAGGCTACCTCAAAGTCTACCACAAGTGAGTGAGCTATTCCTTCGTGGGATAGGCTCGGAGAATAGGGTGAGCCTTCGTGGCGTGGGTGGGACCTCCTCCAAACGTGACGTACCTTCTTGCAAAGGAAGGGAACACGGGAATAAACCATCGTCTCCGCGTGCTATCGGTTATCTCTAACCGAACTCCTTACTTGTGATATAACTGCCTGTGAGAGCCTTCGTGCTCGAGTTATTTGTATCCTCATATATGTTGTCTTACCTAGTTTGCATTAGGCTCACCTTTATATTCCGCAAAGCCTAATATTGCAAAGAAAGAATCAAAATCTATAGAAACCTATTCACCCCCCTCTAGGTTTACCATCTCTGAACTTTCATATAGCGGGACCTTTTTTTTGTAATTCTTTTTTTTTTGGCTGTGTGCATCCTTTATGCCATTAGGGCATAATGTTGTTGCAGAGGCTGAGTGTAATTGATATCTCCGCGATATTAATATATGCTCTTTATCGAAAAAATGTAATTTAGAAAAAGTGGAACACTAATATAAGGGTGTGACTATAAGAGTTTGTTCTCAATCAGATGATGTCATCAAATCTCTGTTGCAACTCATAATTAGCACGAATCACGATACATATCAAATGGTGAAGGACTTAACCAAACACGAAGTTAGTTCTCAGCTAGATGAGAACTAGCAATCTCCTAATATAACCATATCTCCATTCATATTACCGAATTGGATAGCATTAATCGTGTAGCCTTCATGGGCTAATCCTTGGTTTGAAAGCATGTGTGGTCGTCGTGCTATTCAGATTGTAGTATATGTGACCTTTTGTGTCTGAAAGCGCGCATCAATGACTGACTCGATCAATAGTCAAGATTATCTTGAACAGTGGAGCACGTGCCCGGCCTTCGTATCTACACAAAAATCCAACGGCTTTTTGGGAGAGGCTCCCCAACCATGCGTCGTTAAAAATTTCAATGTGATCCGTTTAAGTATATCCTTGGATGCTCAACTTGATGAGTAAATTATGGCAGCCCATACTAACAAGTTGCAGATGTCGTGATTGCTTTCGGACGAGCCATTTAAGATCAGTTGGGTGCTTTGCGAGTGTTACCATAAATATACTTCATTTCACAAAATAATAATGGCCATTTAGACACAAGTAGAGTGGCTGTCGTTAGGTGGTGCAAATATCTATTTATAATGTATTAATTTTAGGCTATTTATACTACTATTGATGATTATTAATAGTTTGTGAATTTTTCGTAAATAAAAAGAGATACAAGTAGAGTGGGAAATTATGAAATCTTATCCGTAAATTTCATTGATAATACTGTACTTAGATATGAAAACTTGAGACGAAAATATCTGTGAAATTTTCATGAAAAGTTGTATCTTACATTATCTATTTTCAGAATTTATAAACATGTGGTAAATGGAATTAATGCTGTCAACTGTGTTTTCGAAGATACTTTGATATAAATTTTCTTTACCATCTATCGAGAGTGGTAAATGGACGGTGACGGAAACACCCACACCCATGCGTGGGTGTATACTTTTGTACATCCACGCATGAGTGTGGGTGTTTCTGTCACCGTTTATTGTGCTTTGAGAGTTAGATAAAATGAGAAGCGATAAAAGAATCTTTTCATCTACTATGATGGACACGAATCTCGAGAAATAAATGGATGGTGACGGAAACACCCACCCACACCCATGCGTGGGTGTACGCAAGTATTTCCGTAATCTATAATCATATCTCTATATTGTTAGAATTTACGTTGTGATGTGTGCTGGCCATTGTAAATGGATTTTAATTAACTAAGAAAATGTGTCACCAACCTAATTCTCGTTCAGATGAGAGCTAGTAGTACTCTCCATGATATAGATGTTTTCTTTCCTTCATAGTTCCCTTATCATTTCTAATATTTGCCGGCTCTTACACTTGAAATGTCAACTATCTCTGGTACTAGCATTTAAGTCCTTATATTGACCATCATACAGGTAGTCCCTTTGTCAAAAACAAAAGTGATGGCACCGGTAGTGACAGTGACATTGTTTAGTTCCTCGGCCTACCCGGGAGACACTGAAGCAAAACCCTAGTATTGACCACCATACAGCGCAAAGTAAAACACATTGAGACATGGTAAGCTTTCCTGGTCTTACGATTCTACTGATGATCATATATTTGTATCCAGATGAAACCTCGATCCTGGATACCGTAGGAAGCATATGCATATTGATTAGTCACTCGTCTTATTAACCTAGACAGCACACTTACACAGAGAGCATCAACTAAACCACCGTCCACTGACGATTGAACAACACCACATCCTCTATCTCTTACATCTCGGCGGCGAGGCCGTCGTTGTTGCCGGCGGCGGTCTGGATGCCGACGCGCTTGTTGGGGACGGCGCAGTTGTTCCGGATCTCGCCCTGGGTGCCGGTGAGCACGTCCATCTGGCTCATCTTGACCATGGAAATGGCGAACTGGGTGAAGAAGGCGCCCTCGTTGAGCGAGAACCGGACGGCGGTGCGGTTGGTGGCTGAGTGGTGGAAAAGCGCCTGGTCGGACTTGAACAGCCCTTGGCTCGCGACCAGGTCGAAGTAGTACTTGTTGTCGAACTTGTCTGGGGTGCGCACGTCCAGGTTCTGGGTGACGGTGCCGACGGGGTTGTCGCCGGCGCACTTGGCCTTGAGCGTCGCGGCGAACTTAGGGTCGATGGGTGGGTTGGTGTCGGTGCCATTCTTGAAGCGGTCCTCGAAGGCGGGGCAGTGGGCGACGCCGAAGGAGTGCGCGCCGGAGAGCGCGACGAGGTCGGTCACGTTGAGACCGCGGTCGCCGAAGGACTTGATGAGCTGGGGCACGGTGAAGAAGGGTGCCGGGAGTGTGTTGGTGATGTTTGGCAACGCTGGGGCTAGCGCGTCGCGTCGGCCTAGCGCCACGGCATAGCTCGGTCCTCCGGCGTCCACGAGGGAGTCGCGGGTGGCGAGGGCGAGAATGTCGGCGCAGGAGACGAAGGGCCCGCACGCGGAGTGGACGGCGGCGCGGATGTCCTCGATGAGCTTGAGCGCCGTCGGGCGCAGCGTCTGGTTCGGGGGCTGGATCTGCTCGCTGGCCGTGCCGTTGAGGAGCACCGACGCGTCGCAGCCCTGCGGGAAGCAGTCGTGGAAGAAGATGCGGATGAGCGCCGGAGCGATGCCGACGTCCTTCTTGAAGGCCTCGCCCACCAAGAACTCCACGATGTGCTCCACGAAAGGGCATGTGTCCTGGTAGAAGCCCAAGGAGAGGCCGTCGGCCACCGCCACGCCGGTTGTGTCTACCTTCATGGCGGCCGCCGGGTGGCAGTGCATGGTGCCGCAGATCAAGGCCACCAGGATGATGGCTGCCGCTCTGGTGGAAGCCATGGCCGTCGTCGATCTCTAGCTAGCTAAGAGCAAGCTAGGGAGTAGGGAGTGTGGGTTGCACGGTTAAGCTGGGACTCTTTGTTATTTATAGACGGCGGATGGTTGATTATCTCATGTCCAAGCAAGCACCCGCGCGCTGCTCCTGTTCGATCTGATCCACAACACGTACGCTGCTAGTCTCTGGGACTGAGTGGACCAACATGTGCAACTAGCTAGAGCAAGGATTAATTCTCAGTCGGAAGAGTTAATGGAGACGTGAGGTTATTAATTTGTCGTCTAATTTCGTGGCAACTTCTTCCAGGGCCATGTATGTGAACCTAATTAACACACTATACAGTACGTGGCATATGTTACCTGCTACAGGAAATATACTATGGGCGAACCCACCTAACCTTGAAGTTTCTTTGTTGCCGTTACTACTTGTTAAATATGGCCGGCCATAATTTACTTATCAAGCTGGCAATGTCCAAGCATATTCGATTTGGAATTTTAGATGACGGTACTACTACATATGATATTATATATTTATACCGGTTTTGCTACTTCTCCCCAAGGTTTTCAATATCGAGATACTTGGTGGGATCGTTTTTTTCATCAGTAGTATCGTATCGTAAGAGCATATCGCGGTATCATGATATTACTATGAGACTTCTATTTTTTCAAAATACAATTGATTTATGTACTAAATAAAATAGTTACCTAGCATATTTTTCTAGGAAAACATAGTGGTATGCCATATTGTTCTCGTAAGGGATATCATAATCATGCAGCCCAACACCATAAGAGGGATGGAAATGTGGCAAATACTCCCTCCGTCTAAAAATAAGTGTCTCAACCTTTTCTAGATATGGATGTATCTACAACTAAGATGTACCTATATATATTTGTATCTAGACAAAACTAAGACACTTATTTTTTAACGGAGGTAGTAGTATATTTAGTCCACAACATGAAACTAGTGAAGCGCTTACCTACTTATAAGATTCACTGATGTTAGCATGTTAACTAATTCTTTGATTAGTTTTAACTGATGTGTGGTATCGCTTGTCGTATAAGTATCGGGATACTCACGATTCAAGGCATGGTATCGCACTCTGACGACGATGCCACTGGATTAGGATACACTGTGCGATACATATCGTTTTGGTCCAATAAGATCTTAGTTTGTAAGATACTAGGATTTGTATCACCATACTGACAACCATGGTTCTCAGAGCTAGCTTAGTTCTCACACGAGTCCTACTTCATCAGATTTGTATTGCGATCCATGCGCTTGAGTTATAAATTGGGTTGGAACATGAAAAAATGCATCCATATCGTTAGATTTGTTTCGTGATTTGTGCAACTGGTAAGTTCTAAGATTTAATGACATCATCTAAATGAGAACTAAGTTAGTGCTCAGTTGACTGATAATTAGTCACACCCATTCTATGTTACTTCAAGTAGCCTAAACGTTATCATTGAAGGTTACATTCATTAGTTCGTGGAGTCATTTTCTCTTGACATGCATTATGTTATGATAATATAACATGTTACTACACGTGTTTATTCAGTTATTTAATACATCATGTGGCATACTCATGTGCAAGAATCACAGTCTTATTTAATGCCAGCTATGTTACCCTACCACGAGAAGGCAAGGGCATTCACAACGTTAGAGTTGGTTGTCATTAGCTATTGATGCCAACGTTACAGGTAGAGCGAACAGTGTTGTTTACGCTATTACAGGAAATCTGGTATCTATAATATCTATAAAGTTTATCACCACCAATACGTATTTAAGGTTTGCAAGATTAAAATTGGTGCAGCCATGTCACCCCAATTGCGTCTATTCGTTGGATTTTAAAGATGTAGTTGTACACTCACCTCTATAAACGTACACACGCACACGCTATCCCTATGAGCACTTCCGGAAAACTGAGCTGGCGGATTGGATCTTGAAATTGATAAAGTCACCACAGACGCCTCGCTGTCGACAGGAACGTCGCCTCCCACTGAATGAATATTCCGGTTTTATGAGACACACAGATGTTAAACCTGGGGTTTAAACTCTGGTGGACTAGGGGTACAACCATCCTCCTAATCATCCAACATCAGATTGATTCTCTCAATGTATGCCATTTTGAAACTGAAGGCCTCACAAAACCGGTGCAACAGACGTTCGGCATGCACACGCCCTCGCCCTGTTTTACCTATCCATCTTTAGAATAGGGATCAAGACATCGACCTAGCCAAGCCTGTCATTGACGCCCCATGGCGCCAATACTTGTATTTTTTCAAGAATACTGCCGTTGATTGGCCATGAGTGAATTTGATGGAAACAGTCGCATGCACCCGACTGAAAATCAAAAGTTTCTTCGGAAAAACCAATTAAAACAGTTGCAACTTGTTGCTAGCATGGGCTGGCATATATAACATACACTGTTATCGTGATGGCATGAGGCGGATAAATTTAACCGTATCTTTTGGAATTGGTGAGCGTCTTCCGGAGGATGCCTACCGCTTGCAAGACAAAGCCTGGCACATTCGATAGATAAATAGAAGATACACGTGTTCTAGTACTGTACTACGACAAGTTAATTAATTATTAAGCTGAGCAAAATGGAGTAGATCGAGTCAGTGGGGGCGGCGCGTGCGTTCCTACACTAAAAGTCATGGCTCTTCATCCCATATTATGTTTTAAAAAGCTTGTCCGTCCCTGCGTTCATGCATGCATGTGACTTGATTCTCTGGAGGAGACCGTGTACGGTTCCGGTTAAATGACCACGTACACATGTTTTCCAAAGGATACGTGGCATAAATCGGCTACCCATGTGGTTGGGGCATTTCCAGCGATCCATGATTGATAAGGCAGCGAGCGCGCAAGGGGAGCCCCTATTCTACGCTTTAAGCGATGCCATTAACCAAAATCGCTCAAGGGAAGACAACTTGGGCTGGGCCCATTTACGTCAAGGTCACACAATGTGCCCTTGTTCGTTCAATCGCTGGACTCTAACGATGTATGTTTTCTTGTTGTTTTTTATTTTGAAAATATTCAAATTTTGAATAAATGATCAAATCTGAAAAATTGGCAGTTGCTTCAATGGTCAAATTAGAAATTTTTTGAATCTAAAAAATGTTCGAATTTTAAAATGTTCAAATATGAAAAATGTTCAAATCTAAAAAATATTCGAACATTAAAAATTTTGAAACTAAAAAATATTCGAATTCAAAAAATGTTCAAATCTAAAAATGGTTCTAAATAAAAAATGTTCAAATTTCAAAAATGTTCAAATTTCAAAAATGTTCAAATTTCAAAAATGTTGAAAATTCGAAAATGTTCGAAAATTGAAAAATGTTCGGATTTTAAAACTTCAAAAAGTTGTTAAATTCAAATTTGAAAAAAGTTTTAAAAACTAACAAAAATCCAAAAAACCAGCGAAAACCGAAGAAAAACCACAGAGAAACCCACCTAAATAGAAAAAAAACCCGGAGGAAACGCCTTCGCTAAATGCGGCCCAGATAGAACTTTCCCTGTGTGGAGCGCCGGATCCGTCCCGCTATAAGCGGAGAATAGGATTTGCCGCGCGCAAGCTTGGCGGGAAGCAACCCTTCATCACGTCCGAATGAGGCTGCGACCACTACCAGGGCTCCTTGGGCTACAAGGCCCATCCCGCGCTACAAGGCCCAGTATGATCCAAGTGCCCGGGTATATGTAAGGCAAATCCTATATGACGCTTAATGCGAGTTATCCGCAGTTCCTATATGCCGACCAGATCAGCATGTACTGCATGCCGCATATCCAGTTTGACGTTGTGGTGTTTTTTATTTATTTTATGTTTCTTTTTCTTGTAAGATTTTTTTTTTTGAAAATGTGCAGATTTCACTTCGTGGACGCTCTGGATCAAATTTACGATTCCCGGGTCGCCAGCCATTTGATTGTGCCAATTTAAACCGTCTGATCGAATCATCTATCTTATTTCTTGCTTTTGCTTTCATAAGTCGCGGATGTAGCAAAACCAACCGCGATTGTAGGAAAAATAATAATGGTTCCCACCAAAAAAAGAGAAATACTCACCTCGGTGGAGATTTGGACCACCATGGCCGAACCACAAGCAACAATCTGGCAACACGGATCCGGCTATCATTGACACACATAAACAAAATCAAAATGTCAAGCTTCTGCCTGGGAAGGAATTCGAACAAGACCCACCAGAATAAACGAAGAAGCAACAAACCAAGCGTCGCTGATGTGCTTTGTGTTGAAAACATGGATACACAGACGCAACCAACGTGAGGTGCAGAAAGGCTGCGCCTTGGACCTGGACGATGTGGAGGAAAACAGGACCAAATATGTGTATTGGACGATGACCTGCTTGCAGAGGAATCATTAAGACATAAATGTTCCACCATAGAGGTTAGTTCATTGGTCCCCGACATAAATCCTCTAATGCTACTCAAAGTATTGGAAAACGGTTTCTGTTATTCTGTCCCTTCCAACCCTCATTATTACATAAAAGTGTAGCCCTATGAGCCCATATAGGTGAAGTAGTATGCAATCGACGTTCGCATACCACCATCATAGAACCACATAAAAGATAAAAACTTGATCAAATACTCATTCCATATTATATGGAAATCATAGTCAATTCATCATATGCCCTTAGAAACATGGGGATCTATTCACAAGTGACAAACATGAGATGGATCAGAGGAATATTGGTTACAACACAATCTAAAAATATAATATCTCCACCAAATAAAGACAAGTTGACAATCACAAACATGCAAATAGCACATGAACAATATCTATGGTTTAATTAATGACACGCTATGAAGGGAATGAGGTGGATCTTGGAGATGGAGATGGTGATGATGATGGTGCTAATGCAGATGTTGATGGAGAGCCCCCCCTACACCAAGGAGGAGTGGTGATGATGATGGTGTCAATTTTCCCTTCACCGGAGGTTTCGATGCTGCAGGATCTGCCATATCCTAGAGTAGGAGAGGACTTTTGCATCTGTCGCCCCCTCTGTAATTGTTGGGAAAATATGGCGTATCTTTTCTTGTGAGACGGATGCATCTGTAAAAAGAAGGAGCCGAGACGACGCTTGAGGCCGAAACGGGCCTGGGTGGCTCGCCTTGTTGAGGGGGGCGTGCCACCTGGTCTCTTTTCGGGCCTCGTGGATCCCCTCTCGCGCTTCTTTGGCACACGGTCCTTCTCTTGATGAAAAATTGATCAGATATTTTTCCTTTAATTTTTAGGCGTTTAGAGGTCCATCAAACAACAAAATACGAAAAATAAGGTTTTTTGCCTCCCAGAAATTAAATACCCATGAAAAAGATTTTGTAGGAAAGCCCCATAAATCAACTAAAAAGGCATAAATAATGATAGATCATGGAAAATATCATTCAAAACAAGTCATACAAGTCCCTATATTGATGATGCAAAATGCACATATCAGGCGCTTGCTAGGATTGTGGCGAGCTAGAGTTTGGTTCTAGAGGCTTGGATGATGTCTTATGCCGCGAGAATCGCTGCTCCCGGCCGTCCCATCCATCAGGTGCCTGACGTGGCACCGTTCTAGTTGCTGCCATACAGAAAGAAGAAGCCGTTGACACTTAGGTGGTTAGTTGGGCTGAGGAAAAAATGATGGAGGGCTGTTGGGCTAGGTTGGGCCGCTGCGGGAGAATAGAGAAAAAGGCCAAGCCAGATTGAGAAAGATGTCGGCCCTAATGATTTTTATTTGAAATTTTCAAAGAGAACAAGAAAAAGAGAAAGAGAGGAAAAAACAACAAATGATGAGTGAAGGTTTTATAAACCATACAAGAGAAGAAAATTAGAGTTTATTAAATATAATTTTATTTTGTCCAAACATGTATATGACATATGCATGGTGCTGATTACTTTGGAACAACGCGGAAAAACACGCAACGACAAAAATCTACTATTGCAGTTTTCCCGAGTTATTACAGGAGGCGGAAGCCAATGTTATTCTTGCTGGTATTCAACTTGCCATTTATCATGATGACCTACCCTAGAGTCAGACCGTGTCGTGGATGTTAGTGCAGTAAATAAAGCATCTGCGAATTTCTCCTGCTGCTATAGCATGTATGATCAGCCCATGTTCCCAAGAAGAAAGAAAAAAATCTTGCATTGTATTACAACCTATAGTATTGCAACCCAGCCTGAAAAACCAGGGCATGGGCCTGAAAATGTTAGACCAACAGCCAGGCCAGGCTGGGCCTAGGTAGCCCGAAAGCCCGAAAAGTGCGTTTAACAAAGCAGCCTAGCGCGTGGCCCGATAGCCCAATGGACTTTCTGGATATTCGGCCGAGCTAGACCTGGCTCAGGCCTAATTTTTCAATACCGGGCTTTTCTCGGCCCGGCCCGACATGGCTAGGTATACTGGACAATCAATTGTGCTAGCGTCAGAACTTCTGATTCATCCCGTGAGTCTTTGGTGCCTTATAATTTTTTTTGAGAACACAGTACAACGCAGACGCTCACAAATACGCACGTACAAACACCCCTATGAACGCACGCACGCACACCCTACCCCTATGAGCACCTCCGAGGGACTGAGCCGGCATATCTTGAGATTGACGAAGTCACCACTGGCGCCTCGCTGTTGACGGGCACGTCACCTACCACTGAAAGCATAGCGACGGTTAAATCCTGAAATAAATCCAGGTAAATGCAAACACCCATGCCAAGTCTAGGACTTGAACCTGGGTGGGCTGGTTCCACCACAAGGGACCTAACCACCAGAGCCAAGCTCTGTTTGCTTTGGTGCCTTATAATTTGGGTGCATGGGATCAAATATTCTATTCCGGCTATCTCTGTATTTCCAGGAACTTTGATTGGTAAGTTTGATCCTGAAATTTAAGTTGTGATATTCTAATAGTCATCCTCTTTGAAAGAAGGTAATAATGTATTTCATAAATAAAAGTGTTGGAGATATGCCCGAGAGGCAATAATAAAATAGTTATTGTTATATCTTAGTGTTCATGATAAATGTTTACACTCCATGCTATAATTGTATTAACCGGAAACATTGATACATGTGTGTTGTGTAAACAACCAGAGTCCCTAGTAAGCCTCTCATTTAACTAGCTTGTTGATTAATAGATGATCATGGTTTCCTGATCATGAACATCGGATGTTATTAATAACAAGATCATATCATTAGGTGAATGATGTGATGGACACACCCATAGTAAGCATAGCATAAGATCAAGTCATTAAGTTCAACTTGCTATAAGCTTTCGATACATAGTTACCTAAGTCCTTCGACCATGAGATCATGTAAATCACTTACACCGGAAGGGTACTTTGATTACATCAAACGCCACTGCGTAAATGGGTGGTTATAAAGATGGGATTAAGTATTCGGAAAGTGTGAGTTGAAGCATATGGATCAAGAGTGGGATTTGTCCATCCCGATGACGGATAGATATACTCTGGCCCTCTCGGTGGAATGTCGTCTGATTAGCTTGCAAGCATGTGATTAAGATCACAAGAGATGACATACCACGGTACGAGTAAAGAGTACTTGTCGGTAACGAGGTTGAACAAGGTATGAAGATACCGATGATCGAACCTCGGACAAGTAAGGTATCGCGTGACAAAGGGAATCGGTATCGTATGTAAATGGTTCAATCGATCACTAAGTTATCGTTGAATATGTGGGAGCCATTATGGATCTCCAGATCCCGCTATTGGTTATTGATCGGAGAAGAGTCTCGATCATGTCGCATAGTTCACGAACCGTAGGGTGACACACTTAAGGTTTGATGTCGTTTAAGTAGATATGGAATATGGAATGGAGTTCGAATGTTTGTTCGGAGTCTCGGATGGGATCCAGGACATCATGAGGAGGTCCGGAATGGTCCGGAGAATAAGATTCATATATAGGAAGTCATTTTCCAAGTTTGAAAATGATCCGGTGTATTTATGGAAGGTTCTAGAATATTCCGGAAGAAATCACCATGGGGCCGGCCACACCACAAGGAAAGGGGAGGAGTCCCACCTTGACTAGGTTTGACCATATGGCAAGTTTTGGAGTTGGACTCTTATTCGAATCTTTGGGCAAACCTTGGGGTTCCACCTATATAAAGAGAGGGAGAGGGGAGGGGGCAGCCTCTATGGCCGCACCACCTAGGGCACCCAAGGCCGGCGCCCCAGCTGCCCTCTCTCCAAACCCTAGCCGCCCCCTCCTCATACTACTCCCGTAGGCTTAGGCCCTGCCGGAGATCTCCACCACCACCGCCACCACGCCGTCGTGTCGGGATTCAGGAGGATCTACTACTTCCGCTGCCCGCTGGAACGGGGAGAAGGACGTCGTCATCAACACCGAACGTGTGACCGGGTATGGAGGTGCTGCCCGATTGTGGCACCGTCAAGATCTTCTACGCGCTTTTGCAAGCGGCAAGTGATCGACTACATCAACAACGAGATCTAATCTCGTAAGCTTTGGAAATCTTCGAGGGTTAGTCTCATCTTCATCTCGTTGCTACCATCTACTAGATTGGATCTTGGCTTGTTATTCGTTCTTGCGGTAGGAATTTTTTTGTTTTCTATGCTATGAGCCGTGTCTATGCATAGATTGGTTGCACGAGTAGAACACAATGGTTTTGTGGGCGTTGATGCTTTTGTTGTCTCTTGTTATGTGTACTTTGCATCTTGCGGGATGGTGGGATGAAGCGGCCGGGCTAACTTTGCATGACCGCGTTCATGAGACTTGCTCCACGCTCGACATGCAACTTGTATTGCATAAGTGGCTTTGCGGGTGTCTGTCTCTCTCACCATAGTGAAGATTCAATTTACTCTTTCTATTGACAACACTAGTATCACCGTTGTGGTTCATGTTCGTAGGTAGATTGGATCTCACTCGAAAACCCTAAACCACGTAAAATATGCAAACCAAATTAGAGGCGTCTAACTTGTTTTTGCAGAGTTTGGTGATGTGATATGGCCATGATATGATAATGAATATGTATGAGATGATCATTATTGTATTGTGGCAACCGGTAGGAGCCTTATAGTTGTCTTTATATTTCATGTCGTAGTATTATTTCAAAGTAGTTGTAATAGTTGCTACACACGGAGAACAACCATGAAGACGGCGCCATGGACCTTGACGCTACGCCGACGATGATGGAGATCATGCCCATTGATGATGGAGATCATGTCCGTGCTTTGGAGATGAAGATCAAAGGCGCAAGGACAAAAGGGCCATATCATATCACATTATGAATTGCATGTGATGTTAATCCTTTTATGCATCTTATATTGCTTAGATCGCGACGGTAGCATTATAAGATGATCCCTCACATTAATATCAAGATGATAAAGTGTTCTCCCCTCGTATGCACTGTTGCTACAGTTCGTCGTTTTGAAGCATATCGTGATGATCGGATGTGATAGATTCTACGTTCACATACAACGGGTGTAAGCCATGTTGCACACACGGAAATACTTGGGTTTGCTTGACGAGCCTAGCATGTACAGACATGGCCTCGGAACACAGAAACCGAAAGGTTGAACACGAGTCATATGGATGATATGATCAACATGTTGATGTTCACCATTGAAGCTACATCATCTCACGTGATGATCGGTTTTGGTGTAGTGGATATGGATCGTGTGCCACTTAACAAATATGAGGGATGTTGTGTTAAGTGGGAGTTCATTAGTAATTAGATTAAAACATGAACTAATTATCATGAACATAGTCTGAATAGTATTTTGAATTAAATTTGTAGAATTGGCATCCGTTATCTACCATGCGCTAGTCTTATAATTGAGATAGAAATACTGTTAAAGAATCAAGTAATGATTAAGTCCTATTGCAAACTTTTGGTAAAACTCACTTTAGAGCAATGGTTTCAATTAGTACCTAAAATCATCTTGTCTCCGTGAAACTTGAAGTTCAAATCCGTTTGAAAAGTAAGGAGCTGGAAAGTTTGTTTTCAGAAATAAGTAAGGTGTGAGATATATGTGATATCTAAGACCTTATTACAAGATGATAGAATATAATTTAGTGAGACTACATAAACTCATAAGTTTTATGGGAATGTATGAAGGTTGAAGACGCTAGGCGTCCCGATCCTCCAACTAGTTGGGCACTAACGATATTCACATATCCATGAAGTGATCGTCCTTAGTATGCACCGTTGCTAAGACTCGTCGTTTCGAAGCATCACGTGATGATCGGGTGTTATAGATTCTACGTGTGCATACAACGGGTGCAAGTCAGATTTGCACATGCGAATACTGAGGTTAAACTTGACGAGCCTAGCATGTACATACATGGTCTCGGAAAGACGTCATGATTTGATGGATAAAAATTATGAGTGAAATTGTTCATCACATTAAAAGGTTACTAATTGTGAAATCCGGAACACTTGTCATGTGATGATCAACTTCAAATGAAGAAACTCAAGGTTATTGGTAATTGACCAACAAACCTAGAAGTTATTGATGTTGAAGTGTTTTCTGAAATATGAGGAAAGCCAAAAGAGAAACTACAAAAGTTTTTGGCAGAAAAGAAAGAAAAGACTAGAAAGTCTAGCTCAGGTGTATATAGATGATATATATGTTATGAATGTATTCTTTGATTGGTCACACAATGAAGTTCTTGGGTATTTGTACCATATTGGTTGGCATGAGATGTCATACAACACAACGCAATACAAGAATACAATGGCCTAAGTGACTGATAAGGAATGTGGTAATAATGCACGTCTGGAACAAAATAAAGTGTTATTATGTTCGTCGTTGGCATTCTACCTAGCCCTTCAGATTTATAATAAAGAACTTAATAATTGTTATTTTGCTCTGGTCAAATGAAAACAATGAGTTGTTAAAATTGTGGCCTTACTCCATGAACGATGGATAAGTTATTATAAATCTTAATGGTGAAACACACATACATAACACTGACGCTAAAATGCCATAAGGCAAATGATTTGAATTCCACTTATTTGTGGAACTGCCATTTAGGTCATGTTAGAAAGGAACGCATAAAGAAACTCCATGCAAATGGTTTTTTTGAGTCATTTGATTTTTGAATCATTTGGCGCTTGCAAATCTCTTCTAAAGAGAATGACCGAAATACCGTTCATAGGCCAAGAGTTGAGCGGGCAACTAACTTAGTGGAAACATACATGATGATGTATGTGGTTCACTGGGCATAGTTGTGTGCGGGAGATTCTTCTACTTCATGAAAACTTCCAACAATGAATTGAGTATATATATGTGGATATATTTATTCGATAAGGAAGAAGTTTGAAACATTTGAATGGATTCAAATAAATTTCAGCATGAAGTGGAAATCATCGTAATAGAAAAGTCAAATATCTATGATTGGATCATGATGGAAATATTTGAATTACGAATTTTAGCGAACATCTAAGAGAGTTATGAAATTGTTCTACAACTCACGTTTCTTGGAATATCATAGTGATGATGGAGTATCCGAGACGTATCCAAACCTTGTTGGATTAATGATGAGATAATATAAAATGACGCCATTATATTTTTGTGGATTATGCTTTAGAGACTACCGCTTTTACACTAAATAGAGCATCATCATAATCCGTTGAAATGACACCATACAAGTTATGGCATGGGTATAAACCCTAATAGTCCTTTCTTAAATTTTGGTATGCATAGCATAAGTAAATAAGTTTACAACCAAAATCGGATGAATGTCTTTGTTGGTTATCCCAGAGAATTGATTGGGAATTCTTTCCACTATGGAGACAAAGACAAAAGTGTTTGTCGATGTTTCTTACTTATTTCCAAGAAATTGTTTCTAGCGAAGTATTTGAGTGGGAGCACAATGGAACTTGATAAGGTTTATGAACCTGAGCATGATGATCAGAGTAGCGCAGCATCGGAGTGGTTCCGGAAGCGGCCACGACGATCATGGCTCCCATGTCTACAAAGTGTTATAGTCATGGAGATCGAAATATCTATTGAACCTTGTAGGTATGGTTTACTTTGTGTTCAAATAAATGATTTGTGGACAAAGGATTGATTTTGAACAATGATAAACCAACTACATACAAAGAAGTTATGATGGGCCCTGACTCCGTTAAAATGGCTAAGCGCCATTAAATCCAAGATAGGTGAATACTTTTTGAAAGTAAATGGATCTATAAAATTGATGGACTTGGATGGAATATCCTTGAAGAAGCTCGATTTGTCGAAAATTTGTTTACGACAAAGTTCAAAGAGTTGAATACGATAAGATTAGATCTTTCGTAGCGATGCTTATAGTCTATGTGGATTATTCTAGTAATCGCTACATATTTCTTTTATGAGATATGCTAGTAGGATGGCAAAATACATTACTTAGAAGTATGTATTAAAGGTGTATACAAGATACAACTGAGAGTTTTGCTAGTCCGTAGAATACTAAAAAGGTATACAAACTTCACTGGATGAAGTGAGTATCACGGAGTTGGAATCTTCACCGGATGAAATGATCAAAGAGTTATGATTTCATCAGAAACGATGAAGAAGCTTGCATTTGCAAGAAATTAAGTGGGAGCGCTGAGACATGTTTATAATACTTTATATAGATGACATATCGTTGATTATAAATAATGTAATCATGTACTTGATGTGATTAAAAGGTTTCATTGAGAATTAACTTCAATGAAAGGATATGGACTGAAACATATTTAGCGTCAAGATCTATGAAGATATATTGAAACGCATAATAAGTTTAAGTCAAAGTATATAGAATGAATATTGAAGTAGTTCAATATAAAAATATTAAGAAGGTGTTCTTTTCATGTGAAGGTTTAACAAGACTTGAGTGTATCTGACACTCAATGAGTAAAAACATATGAGTGATTTTAGATCACGTATAATATGTACACAATCAGATGTCCTGTGCTCTAAAGAGTTAGGAGCATATACCAGAATGATTCATGTGATGATCATTGGACAACAGTAAGAATATCCCTGAGTGCTTTAGAAGAACCAAGGATATTAGTTTTGTATGGGGAAATGACAAACAAATCGTTGTAAGGTGTTGCACCGATATTAGTTTGGTCACATATAAAAATGAATTTCAAATCTCAATTAGGCTAAGTGTTCATTAAAAGGTAGCACAATGCTAGATTTAGATGAGTTCTAAATATTGTGACGGATTCTACAAACGAAGGCAGAGTATGTCATTGTTTTGACAATGACTGAGGATGTTAAGTCGAGGAGTTCTTTGAGAACTTGGTGTAGTTTCGATAGTGTCGAACTTTGAAGCTGTATGACAATATTAGTGACATATTTCAGACCACGAATTAAGGTTCCACCAGAAGAACATATATGATTAATGCCGACTCATTTGGAAAATGAGTGATGCGTTGAGACGCAAATGAATTGCAAAATACATATGTTTCTGAGCATGTCAGATTCGTTGACTGAAACCTCTCCCGTGAGCAAAACATGATAAGCACCAGAAGGCCAAGGTGTTATATCTTTACATATGTAAACTAGATTATTGACTCTAGTGCAAGTGGGAGACTATTGGAGATATGCCCGAGAGGCAATAATAAAATAGTTATTGTTATATCTTAGTGTTCATGATAAATGTTTACACTCCATGCTACAATTGTATTAACCGGAAACATTGATACATGTGTGTTGTGTAAACAACCAGAGTCCCTAGTAAGCCTCTCATTTAACTAGCTTGTTGATTAATAGATGATCATGGTTTCTGATCATGAACATCGGATGTTATTAATAACAAGATCATATCATTAGGTGAATGATGTGATGGACACACCCATAGTAAGCATAGCATAAGATCAAGTCATTAAGTTCAACTTGCTATAAGCTTTCGATACATAGTTACCTAAGTCCTTCGACCATAAGATCATGTAAATCACTTACACCGGAAGGGTACTTTGATTACATCAAACGCCACTGCGTAAATGAGTGGTTATAAATATGGGATTAAGTATTCGGAAAGTGTGAGTTGAAGCATATGGATCAAGAGTGGGATTTGTCCATCCCGATGACGGATAGATATACTCGGGCCCTCTCGGTGGAATGTCGTCGATTAGCTTGCAAGCATGTGATTAAGATCACAAGAGATGACATACCACGGTGCAGTAAAGAGTACTTGTCGGTAAGGTTGAACAAGGTATGAAGATACCGATGATCGAACCTCGGACAAGTAAAGTATCGCGTGACAAAGGGAATCGGTATCGTATGTAAATGGTTCAATCGATCACTAAGTTATCGTTGAATATGTGGGAGCCATTATGGATCTCCAGATCCCGCTATTGGTTATTGATCGGAGAAGAGTCTCGATCATGTCTGCATAGTTCACGAACCGTAGGGTGACACACTTAAGGTTTGATGTCGTTTAAGTAGATATGGAATATGGAATGGAGTTCGAATGTTTGTTCGGAGTCTCGGATGGGATCCAGGACATCATGAGGAGGTCCGGAATGGTCCGGAGAATAAGATTCATATATAGGAAGTCATTTTCCAAGTTTGAAAATGATCCGGTGTATTTATGGAAGGTTCTAGAAGGTTCTAGAATATTCCGGAAGAAATCACCATGGGGCCGGCCACACCACAAGGAAAGGGGAGGAGTCCCACCTTGACTAGGTTTGACCATATGGCAAGTTTTGGAGTTGGACTCTTATTCGAATCTTTGGGCAAATCTTGGGGGTTCCACCTATATAAAGAGAGGGAGAGGGCAGGGGGCAGCCACCTCTATGGCCGCACCACCTAGGGCACCCAAGGCCGGCGCCCCAGCTGCCCCCTCTCTCCAAACCCTAGCCGCCCCTCTCCTCATACTCCCGTAGCGCTTAGGCGAAGCCCTGCGAGATCTCCACCACCACCGCCACCACGCCGTCGTGCTGTCGGGATTCCGAGGAGGATCTACTACTTCCGCTGCCCGCTGGAACCGGGAGAAGGACGTCGTCATCAACACCGAACGTGTGACCGGGTACGGAGGTGCTGCCCGATTGTGGCACCGTCAAGATCTTCTACGCGCTTTTGCAAGCGGCAAGTGATCGACTACATCAACAACGAGATCTAATCTCGTAGGCTTTGGAAATCTTCGAGGGTTAGTCTTATCTTCATCTCGTTGCTACCATCTACTAGATTGGATCTTGGCTTGTTATTCGTTCTTGCGGTAGGAAATTTTTTGTTTTCTATGCTACGAATCCCATCAAAAAGGGTGCATAAATCATGGATTATTTTTATCTAAAGTTGATGTAGAAGAAGGTAATAGTATGTTTTCCGAATGAAAGAGGCGACAAATAACACGGTTGTTTTTCTGTAGATGGTAATGTTTTGTGTGATAAACGGGAATTTTAAGTGGGTAGTAATTTTTTGACGGATTAAAGGGACGAAGAACGATCGAACAATTTGTTTTTAGAGGAATACAGTATTATCTTCTCCGAATAAAGAGGCGACGTATCATGCAGTATTTTTTCAAAGTAGCTAGTAATATTTTTGCCTGACAAAAGATGTAACAAACAATCCAACTTTATTTTGAAGATTTTTTTAAGTATGAATTAGTGGTCTTATCAGATAAAAGAGGTGACACACCATCCAACAATGTGATATGTTTTCCTAATGAAAGAATCGACAAATCGTTGAGCATTTTTTTGAGTAGGGAGCAGTATTTTTGTCGGAGTAGTTAGCAATATTTTTTGCTGAATAAAAGAGTAACATACGATTTAGCATTTTAGTTTCAAAATTACCGCTAAAGGTACGGTTGACTAACTGCGTATGTACCAAAAATAGAATAACGATTCAAAACTTTAAAACTATGAAGTAGTACGTTTACTGGATAAAGAGGCGACGGACAATCGAATAACTTGATATGTTTACCAAATAAAAGGAATCGACAAATCATTGAGCATTTTTCTAAATAGTAGGCAATAGTAATTTTGTCGGAGTAGCTAGCAATAGTGTTTGCCGGATAAAAGGGTAACATAAGATCGAGCATTTTTTTCCAAATTACCAATAAAGGTAAAGTTGACTAACGATTGTTCGTACCGAAAATAGCGACTCAAAACTTTAAAAGTATGAAGTATTATTTTATCGGATAAAAGTGGCGGCGAACGAAGGATCCAACAACACTTGACGAATGAAGTTTGTACCCAAAATAACAGAATGGTTCAAAACACTATTCACGTACTGTTCACTTTCACTATTCATCGCTGATATAGTATTTCAATGGATAAAAGATGGTAGTATGAAAAAAAACACCAGACAATTGTAGGTCGACGGAAAAAATAAGGGAGTACACGAGTAGCACTATACAGTAGCTGTTCCGGAAGGGAGGACAACATGCAACGGCTTAACGATGCAACGTATGATGGAGCAAGTTTTTTTCAGAGATACCGGAAAAAAACAAAATAGTACTCCCTCCGTTTCTTTCTATAATGCCTATAGATTTTTGGCATTTGTTTTAGAATATAAGGTTGTAGCTTGGATCTTTTTCAATTACCCCCTCTACCGGTCAGCTCCCACACGACATGCATGAAAAAAATCCATACAAAAAAGGAAACAATTAATTGAGATTTCAAATGCATGACTCCAACGATTCCTTAGATTTAGGAAGCAATGTTTTTATTTCCTTAATATAACCTGGCTGCACATATATGGAGAGTCAACCAGAGAGATTTGTGGGATTTGTTATGTCAATTTAGGAAGTTACCGATTTCCCTCATTTTACTCTGATCTCAAATCGTTAATCTAGGGGGTCTTGTGTAAAGAACACTCTTGTGCTAATTTCCGTGCCAAAAAACTATAGACACTATAGAATGGAACGGAGGGAGTATCTTTGTTGACTAAAAGAAGGGTCAGATAGACAAAATTATAGGTACTTACCGTCTCGCTGAATAGTTAACGTGACAAATTATTGGGGATACATATATTTATTTCAGAAAAATATAGATAGTTAGTGCGAGAACTATAGCTGACGTTGAAATTAGCTTGTTTGTGCACCATTGAGAATTTACCGCCGCAGGAATATGCGTCCTCGAAGAATTACTACGAGATAGTTAACGACATGTTTTATAGTTGACATCGGCAAATTACTATTGTCGTTTAAGATTTCTACCTAGAAATTAATTTGGGAAAAGCATAGATAGTCACCGCCTCACGAAAAATTACTTCTAAATAGTTAACATATAAATTACTGCAGAAGATAAATATTAATACCAATGAATTACTGCAAAAAATTGCTATCAGAAACTTTAAATCTGAAAAAAAAGTCAAAGAAAAACTGCAAATCGTAGCACTATTTATACACATACTGTTTATGGGCACATGAACAGTGCTTGGGTGGCCGTGGTGACAGCAAAAGGCAATAGCTTTTATATATAGCATATGGTAGACCACATTTATAACGTACTGAAAAAATGAGGCCATCACATTCCATTGTGCTAGTTAATCTACAATGCATATGTTATAAATTGATGTGGCATAGCTTAGAGACATTGACGGAATGGACATTATTTAGTTTAACTTCCGTTTCAATGAATAAGGCGCACACGTATTTCAAGGCGAACTTTGACCATAAAAATTGAACAATAAAATCTTGATTATATTATATGTAATTAGCACCGTTGGATTCGTATTGAAAATCACTTTCTAATGATACTAATTTCATACAAACAATCTTTATATATTTATAGTAATTTTTGGTTAAAAAAAAGCACGTAAAACGAGAACGCCTTATTCCTTGAAACGGAGGTAGTATATTATTAAAAAGTTGCTTGCTAGATGTTCTACCATTTGGCTACCACTTGTAGGTTACTGCATTAATTACTACGCTAAACTAGTGGTCTTGTAGATGGCATGCAGCTACTGCCTGCAGGAAGAGGCTAGACCTAGTGCGCACGATGATCCCAAACACCTCACCCATGTCGAGTGTCTCTGGGGCCGCCCCACCAGGGATAGCCCAGTCGAAGTAGTACAGGAGGTTGGCGAGCACGAGCTCGATGGTCGTAGTCGCCAACAGAGCTCCAGGGCACTGCCGCCGGCCAGCCCCAAACGGAATGAACTCCATCTGCGGCACCTGCCAGCCATACTCTGTTCCCATCTCCTCGAACCTCTCCGGCCTAAACTCGACCGCCTCCTCGCCCCAGTGTGCCGGGTCCATCCCCACCGCAAAGGCATTTATCATGACGGCGGTGCCCTTGGGTATGTCGTATCCCATGACCTGGCAGTCCTCCTGGCACGCCCGGTTGATCATCGGGATAGGTGGGTGCAACCTTAGTGTCTCCTTGATGGCCATCCGAAGGTAGTGCAGGTCGCTGAGGTCTGCACTCGTGACAACGGATCTCCGGTGGTGTACTCCCAGCCTCTGCCGGACTTCTAGTTTCGCCTTTGCCATTGCGTGTGGGTTGCCGATGAGTTCCGCCATGGCCCATTCTATTGTGGCAGCTGTAGTGTCAGTAGCTGCTCCAAATATATCCTGAAACCGTGTTGCATTGCATATTATTAAATAAGAATACTTTACTATTCTATGTTTGGTTTTGAGAATATAAAAAAATATAATATAAAGAAAAAATCCATTTGCAACTTGGGTTGCAGCTGAAAATCCCAGCTGTAACGAAAAAATCTGAGTTGCAACCTCATTACAACCGAAAAATCTAGTTGTAACTCCACTTGCAACTCAATTACTATGCAGATCTGTTGGTTGTGAATTTGACTAAGCATTAAGTTAATTTTCAGCTTCCAGCTAGATGAGAATTAGCCATTCCGGTCTTATATAGAAATCTATGATACAAACCGTTTGATTGCACCACACGACTTTCCTCTACGACATTATTAGGTTGCAAGTAGCATAGTTGTGATAGAAACAGAAACAACATGCAGGAGCTAGCATCCATCAACTAGTGCTAGCTAGAAAGATCCGGTTGCAAATTAGCTAGTGATGGTAGGAGCCAGAATCGCTTACAAAGATGACGGCGCTGATGATCTCCGGCGTCAGAGGGAAACTGAGGGCGTCTTCCTTGTGCAGCCTCAGGAGCACGTCCAGCAGGTCCTCGTCGTCTCTAGCGGCAGCAGCAGCAGAGTCGGCGTTTGGTTTCTTCTCCTGTCGCTCTCGGATGATGTCTCCCAGGATGCGCTGCACCCGGGCATGGCTCCTCCTGACGTCGCCGGCGGCGCTGCTCAGCCACCGCACCAGCCGCGACGACGGGAAGAGGTCAACGAGGCTGAACCCTCCCACCAGCGTCGACATCCTGGCGAGCTCCCGGAGGTACGCCTCCTGCTGCCGGCACTCCCCGCCGAACGCCGCTCTGGCGATGACGTTGTTGGTCAGCCTGACCAGCCGCTCGCCGACGTCGACGGTGGCGGCCGGCGAGGCGGTCGACGCTTCGGCGACCGACTCCAAGAGGCGCGCGACCTCGTCTTGCTTGATGGACTCGATGCGCCGCACCTGCCTTGCGCTGAGGACCTCCACGACGCAGACCTTGCGCATCTGCCGCCAGTGCTCGCCGTAGGGCGCGAAGACGAGGCCTCTGCCGCCGCTGCTGACGATGTCCAGCGTGGGGCCGCTGGGGCGGGTCGCGAAGGTGAGGTCGTTGGTCTTGAGCACCTCCATCGCCGCCTCCGGGGTGGACACGATGACTTTGGGCACCTCGCCGAGCCTGACCAGCATGAGCGGGCCGTGCCGGCGCGACAGGCGGAGCAACGCACGGTGCGGCGGCAGCCTCGTGCCGATGACGAGGTGGTGGAGGCTGCCGATGATGGGTAAGTTCCATGGGCCTGGAGGAAGCTTGGCTCCTGTGTCCTTACCTCCGCTGAGAGCCTGCCTCAGAACAAACCATAACAGAATCGTGGTGGCTACGGCCAACGAAAACAAGCTTCCGGGAGAGAGTTGATCCATCTCCATGTCCGCGCGTGGCCACTACTGGAGCTGCCAATCGAGCTTAATTGGTCTCCAGTCCAATTACCATCTGGATCGACGTTGGCAAGCCATTTAGTTAATACGTACTGAGGGGATTTACGGTGTACTGCAGATGGATGGAAAGTCATGCAAGAAAACAAAAATGACAACAATGTTTCCTTGTCCTACTTACAGATTTTTATCGCATGCTAGGCTGGTGTGGAATTTTAAGTCGTTTTCAAGCGTGTGTTAGATATGGAATACACGTGTCAAAGCGTGACAAGTGCAGGTTATTTTTATCTCCCAAAATATACACTCTCACCGTCCTAGCGAAAGTGTCTCAATTTTGATAAAATTTAGATGTATATGTAGGTACATTCAAATTTTAACAAAAGTTGAGACACTTTTGGTGGGTCCAAGGGAGTGTAATATAGACACACAAACATTTACATACAGGGGAAGACTTGGGTAGGATCACCTTTTAGATAGGATCTATGGAAACAATTTTTTTAAAGAGACAAAACATGTTCAAATATTACGAAAAAATGGCAACGCGCATCTATGTTACATATGCAAAACCAAGTTTTTGCAGCTTCAAATTCGACATATACTTAGAGAACCAAACAAGATAAATTTAGGGGTGAATAGTGTGAACTACTATTCAATCAGATCTGACACTATTAATAGTTGGATTTGTCTTTTTTGTTACTTCAAGTGTAGATTAAATTTTGAGCTTAATTTTTTTGGAGTTGTAGATACAATCTATAGGTATGTTGTATATTATTTTCAGATTTTTTCGCATGATAAAAATATGTTTTATGTGATTTGATCCTATGATTTCACCTAATAGATGGATCCTATATAAGTCTCTCCCTTCACATACATGCACAATCTGTACTTCTTATAAAACAAAACCCCACTAAGTGCAATTAATATTTGTCTATCTCAACATGCAAGCTATGCACATCACATATTCCCTTAGCCAATCATTTGTCCACCTCATCCCACTAATAGTCCTTATTTATTATCTATCTCCACATGCAAGATATTTATATTACCTATTTTTAACCATTAAACTAGCAATGCCATCTTTTTTTCTCGCTCGATTGGTAATATCGCACCCTCCTGTTATATCATTACATAGTTAAATTATGTGCAACTTGAACACCGAAATAATTTAACAACCAAATGAACTCTTTGCGAATTAAAATCAATGTTAATTATGTGCTCTTATATGTAGCCACATATGACATTTTTAAAAACATGCGGCAATGTGCATGCATTTTTCATGCAAGCCATCAATATCATTTGATTCTTTACATTATCTAAATCAATCACGCCCATCTTTAAATTTTGGAATACCTATCCATTTCATGGCTATGGCCAACTAAATATTGCATATTCTCTAAACCAAGTTTTATGTGTTTTATTAGATTTCTTAAAGAGATATCCGCTGCAACGCGCGGGGTATCGTTCTAGTTAAACATACACTAATGACAAAAAGTAGGAAAGATTTTGCATGCATCAAGTTATTTTACATGGTACTCACTCGTTTCATATGTGATCGACTATAGACGACAACACGCGATTCTATAGGCTGTGACCACTTGGAGACCGTAGGTTAGACTTATTTCAAACAATATGGTTGGCGGTCCAATAAGAGGACTGATATCACATGAGTTGTAACGATAATTCTATTGCATATTTGGTTAGCTTCATTATGTATATGATAACTGCAAGAACACAGATCAATTGTAGCTAGTTTCAAAATAAGAGTATCGAACCACGAGGAGCTACTGGTTAGGATCTTAATGCCTCTTGCTTATTATCTAGGTGGTACTTGTAAGTTATTCTAATTCCAAGATAAAGTGTATAAAAGTTGTTTGTGTTGATAGCTAAAGTAAATAAGAACAAAGAAATAAACTAATGTAAACAAGAGCTAGAGAGTGTTGAAAGTGTGCTTGTGGTATGGTTGAGGGGTTCTCAAGGAGTGTAGGTTCCACCACTAGTATTGCTATTACTTATGATTAGAATGAACTATATCTTTGCCAGGCTATGTGTGGGAAGAGCTCCATAATAAGATGCGTCCAGAAAGCCATCGGTCATCGCATCTCTAAATAACCACATCAGATAGTCTTCTGCAAGCCACATATTGACTATTGCTATTAAGGGTTTTACCCCATGGTTATCGATATGAGCTTAGTGAATCACTCATTATCCCCCTCATCCATGTGTTAGAGCGTCGATACAGTAATGTCACTTCCCGCCGTTCACTCTACCACACTTCAAAGGGTAGTTCCCTCTTTGTCCATTAAGCAAATATTATGTGGTGCACTTCACATAACATGAAGAAGAGAACTGACACGCATTCATAGATCAAAGGTATAAAACATTTTTATTTCACATCATAATATTACTAGGGTTTCTCCATATCTGCCCAAGAACAACCGAACTACTCATACATGAAGGGGATCAACATCATGGCAATATGAATATGAATGTACAATTGCATACAAGTGTAAATCCTAATAGAGTTCAGATCACAACCAAGTAGACAAAGGGGATCGGTGATGGAGACGTTGATGGTGATGATGATGATGATGGAAATCGATGTGTTGCCCTTCAAGATCCTAGCGTCATCCTCCTCTTTTGTGTTGGTGGAGATGGTGATGGAAGCGGAGGCTATGGAAACGGCGGATGATGACGTGGTGCCTCTCCTTGCCCCTCCCCTCTTTATATAGGCATTGGATGTCGGTTTTTCACAAACCGGCGGAGCCTGGGGCCAAATATGCCCATCGGGCCTTCACAAATATTGTTCCATTTGAAGAAAAGGACCCAACGGAGTCTGGTATGGGCGGACGGTACGGGCGAGGTTTGCCCGTACCGATGGTCGTTAAACTTGGAGATACTTTCGTATTTTGCTCGCCATTTCTTCATCCGGACTCCGATTGAGGTGTTCTTCGGCTCGTTGAACTCATATGGACGAGGGCTACAACACCATGGCCTTACAACTTAAATATAAGATTCTAGAAAAAATCACTTTTCCTACACCTTATATGGCTAAGTCTGGTGCCTGTAATTCTCCCATCTTGTACCCTCTTGGTCCCTTTTTCTCCCTTTTTCCATGATCGCCAATAACACCTAAACACATATCAAAGACAAGGGAAACGTAATAAAATTCTACTAAAACTACTAAATATGTGAAGTTCATATGAAAATAAACAAGAACTCGTAAGTATGCAAAATAGGCATAGGTGTATCTAGTTGGAGCATGAAATGAGTGACAATATGAGTAATAGTATACTTAAAAACCTCAGTAAAATAGTGCTAAATTTTGAGCTATCAGTATACAATTATTTTTCTTCTTGTACTGAACTAGACTTTGCAATAAAACATAGGCAGCATTCATCAACCGTTTCGGGGACCGGAATTTCCCTTTCTAAAAATTCATGGCTTTTTCAAAAAAGTAAAATAATAACTGGTTATTCCCCTTCACTGCGGAGGGGAAAGTTGAAATATCCCGTCTCTTTTTCCAGAGATGAAACAATCAATCATTGTCTAGCTTGGTGGTGTTATACCAAGGGGATTTATTGAAAGTGCATGGAGCCCCCATGTTTGCATTGAGTTATATTTGTAGGACTTGTCCATAGGAAATGCTTGAACCATATGTTGGCTTCAAGATTGCAATAAGAAGCAAATGAAGAAGATCAAGTGTCAAGTATGTCTTGAAGATGAATATGAAGTGAGCCCTCAAGTTTAACTTCAAGACATCAACGATGAATATGAAGAAATGAAGTGCAAGTTCAAGATGAACCAACTCGAAGAGATCATGTGCTTGAAGCTTGCCATCCATATTGTGATCATGGATATGTAAATATGCGCCGAAGAAGAAGCTCTCCCATGGTGGAACATGGGGGAGCAATCCACAAGACTTCGTCAAGCAAGCACAATCAAGAAAGGCGTTCCATCTTGTTGCGGTCAAGATCGTCATCATTGAGCTCAAGAGGAATGCACAAGGTTAAGGTTTGCTCTTGATAGGGTTCCTTTCTTACCGGTCTCATGGTGTAGTTGGAGACCGGTTTATAGTTTAGTTGTCGTACTATCAAGAGGGCTCTCGAGTGAGTAACTCGATCGTATCCTTCAGAGAGCTCAAACCCTTGCATCCTTGCATCATCTTTCTTGGTTGTTATTTGAATCTTATCCATGTCATGTTTTAGAGCTTGTTCTTATTCTCATGACAAGCTCTAGTTCATCAAGAATGGTTTTTGCACGGGCAACTTGTTGCATTTTCGAGGTTGTTGGTTTTACCGGTATGTCTTTTTTAGATAGGTCAAACCTTTCATCATTTATTTCTATCCTACCTTACTGGACTATGATGGTTCCCTGCATGATCTTGTAGAGCTTTTTACTAGCTTCGAAACGAGCCCAAGATCATCAAAATCGGAGTCCGGATGCAAAAGTTATTCAAGTTTCTGTGAAGCGGTTTTTTGGCCGGAAGTTGGCCGGGCCGGAACTTCCGCCCTACTTCCGGTGAACTTCCGGAAATGCTGATTCTGCACGCAGAAATCTTACCGGGAGCATCCCGAAGGCGCCCTACTTCACCCGGAAGTTGGCCGGTACTACCGGGGGGCGGAAGTACCGCCCTAAATGACCGGAAGTTCCGGTTTTGACGAGTTTTGTGCATAACGGGCAGATTTCCCTTGCCCTATTTAAGGAGGTCTTCTTCCCCAAAGTTTCCTATCCGTTAGAGCTCGTTTTTGCCCCCATTGTTGACCTTCTTTGAGCTTGCTATCTCCCTCTCCCTCCCATGAATCTTGCATCTATTTGAGAGAAAGATAGAGGAGATCTAGATCTACATCTTCACCGATCAAATCCCTCTCTTTGTGAGGGGAATCCACTAGATCTAGATCTTGGAGAAATTTGGTGTTTCTCCTCCTATTTGTTCTTCATCTCTTATTCCCCCAATAGTTTTTGTAGCTTTGTTGGAATTTGAGAGAGAAGTACTTGACCATCTTTGTGGTGTTCTAGCCATTGCATTTGGTGCATCAGTTTGACTTCTCCGCGGTGATACGTGGAGGTGAAAGTTCGTGAGATATTCACTTCGGGAGCTTGTTCCCGGAGCTTGTTCCTCTTGGGTCTTTGGACCCTAGACGGTTTAGTGGTCTTTGTGGTCTTTGTGGTGTTCTTGGGGACTCAATTAAGTTGTGGAGATTCTTCAAGGGCAAGGCCTTTGTGGCGATTTATTGGGAGCCTCCAATTAAGTTGTGGAGATAGCCCCAAGCTTTGTTCGGGTTCGGTGACCACCCTAAGATTCCATAGTGGATCGAGGACATCCCTTTTGGTGGGAATTCTCGAGGAGAATACGGTGGCCTTCGCGCTTTTGGAGTGACTTGTCCTCCACAGCGCTCCAACGGAGAGTAGCACTCGCAAGAGTGTGAACTTCGGGATACATCGTTGTCTCCGCGTCACTTCGGTTATTCCTATACCCGAACTCCTTACTTATGCACTTTACATTGTGATAGCATTCGTGCTTGAAGTTGTATATCTTGCTATCACATAGTTACTTGTATTGCTTAACATAAGTCATTGGTGCACATAGGTGAACCTTAGTTGTATAGGTTTTGTGCTTGACAAATTAAACACTAGTTTTATTCCGCATTTGTTAAGCCATATTCGTAAAAGTTTTAAACCGCCTATTCACCCCCCCCCCCTCTAGGCGGCATCCGTGTCCTTTCATTTATGGGATGTAGCATAGGTAGAAGTCAAGTCATGCAAGAAAACATTTTTTGAACAGAGAAAGGCCTCTCGAGGCCTAAAAGCTGCAATAATAAGCGGCAGGGGAAAGTTACAAAGAGGCCCACTAACTTTTCTTTCCCTGAGAAACCTGGAATTTGAAGATAAGGCCTCTAACTTTACAAAAAGAACCCTAGCATAGAAAAATTTGAAGCAATCGGGTGCTTGGGGTTCTTCTCAGCCGCACGTCGGCAACCTCCAGGCGCTAGCCATGCCGAGATCCGAGAGGAAGGAGCTCGTAGTTTTCTCCTTGCCGACGCCAAGCCAAGATCGCTGGCCATCTCCACACCTAGCGGGACGAGCCACTTGGAAGTGCAGCGACAACAATCTCCGGCGATTGACCAATAAAGGCCTCTAGATGGAGGTTGAACTCCTGGATGAGAGCCGCCATTCGTCCATGACATGCAGGGGCAAGGCATCAAGGCCAACATCAGTCCCTGGTAAGGAACTCTCCAGAGAGTAGCCGCAACCGCATTTCTCCATCATCTTCCTGCTCCAGAGAGAGAGACACCAGAACGCCTCTCCCCTCGCCACCAAGGTCCAAGGCCGACCATATGAAGCCATCCCGCGCCTGAGCTCCACATAAGGACATGGCACAAGACCACGACTTTATTGAAAAGAGTGGTGTCCATCACTTCATCCTGCAGCTTCAACCAGAGAAGCAATGAGGCAAGAAGAATGAACCCTAAGAACCAGGACAAGATCTAGCCGAATAGATCGAGCGCTCCGATCCAAACTAATGTCATAATGCCAGTATCCACTTGGGTAAACAACCTACGACTACTACTATGCACCGAACGAGGCCAGTTGTAGTGTAGATGGATGATAAGTCATGCAACAAAGCAAAATTGACAACAATGTTTCCTTGTCCAACTAACAGACTTTGACCACATGACTAGCTAGGCTGGAGTGTGGAATTTTAAGTCTTCTACGACCATGTGTTGATATATATGGAATCAACGTGCCAGACCGCGCTGAGTGCACCGCGCTGAGTGCACGTAGCACGCACAATTGCACTTTTTTTTTGATATGGGAGATCTCCAGCCTCTACATCAATAGATGCACACAACTGTTTTATTTATTGCATAGTTCAAAATATTCAAATCAATCACAATCACGTATCAGCTAAAGTTGAGACAAATATCAATCAAAGAAAAATTGGAAAGATTTTGCATTCACCAAGTTCTCTACATGGTTACTCACTCTGGTCCATATGCCGCACAGTGGATGAGGATGAGGAGTAGCCCCTACCCAACACGTATTTGATCCCACCTGGAACAGTCCCGATTATACTTACAATTTTTCTTAAGTTACATGACGTCGTCCGAGCACTAAGGATGCGTTTGGTTGGATGGCTATCCCTCAAGTGGCTATGGGTAGTCATCTTTTATGTGGCTAGCACCTGTTTGGTTAGTGGTGTAGGGTGGTTGAGGGTAGCCAAATTTTCCTCAAAAGCTGGTTGAGGCCAACCACCAGAAAAGTGGTGGTTGAGGCACCCTTGGGCGAGCCACTGGAGTAACCCGCGAGAGGTTTTCTCCTCCCTCACCTCCCCCTACCATGGAGTTCTTCGCGGCGGTGACCAGATCGAACTCAATCCCAACGTGCGAGACGAGTTTTGAGAACTTCGGTGGCCAGTGAAGACCTGACCGAGGTAATCTGACACCCTCCCTTTTCTGGCGGTCCTCCTCGTCTCTATCGTCGTGCTCGTGGTGGTTGCAGGGCATGGGGTTGCAGATCGCGCGCAGCTCCAGGAGGATGGGCACGCGGCGGCAATTCGCAAGCGGCACCGGGCGGCAAGGCACGCGGCGGCAGGTCGTAAGCGGTCGTGAGCGGCAGGGCGCGTGGGGGCAGGCGGCGGTCGTCGACAAGGGGCTAATCGATTGGTACACACAGAGCTAGCTAGGCACTCATACTCGTTGTTGTGCAGTGCTGGTTAGATGCTAATCGATTGGTTACACACCGAGCTAGCTAGCTAGATTATGTACCTAATCTTGTACTACATACAAATCTGCTAGTTGTTGTTATGATTAGAAGTTATATATTGTGTAATTTTGCATTGTAGATGGAAAAAACAAGACAAAGTTTTAAATTTATACTGTAAACATGGAAATGAGTGTAATTGCCTATGTCTTGTTTGACTCATGGTTATGATGTCAACCAAAACATTGAACTCACCATCTTAAATAAGAGATGATCATATCACCCCAGCCATGTTTCACACCCGAAACCAAACACAAATGTGGTTATGGTTAACCACTTCTCCAACCAACTCAACCAAACATAAAAAGTGGTTAACCCTAGCCACGTGGTTGGGGTACCCATAGCCACTTTTTCATGCTCACAAACCAAACACACCCTAAGTTAAGGACCTTTGGAGAACTTACAGGGTTGTTTCAGAATATTTATTTTAAACTTGTCATTTTTCCATGGTTTACATATTCTCGATTTCGGTTTGTACTTTGGCATACACATACACACGTACGTCTTCTACGTGCAAACATTTTTTTCAGATTTCTGGAGACACAAAAAAATACCCTGCAGTGGAACGGGATCAGGAGTACACCTACGCCCCTACCCAACACGCATTTGCGCATATGTGACCTCTTGGAAACAGTAAATCAGGTTTATTTCAACCAATCTGGTTAGCGGCCTAATAATAGAACTGGTATCGCGTAAATTGTAATGATAATTCTATTGCATATTTGGTGGTCTTCATCCTGTATACGAATTTTTTTCTTCTTGTACTGAACTGGACTATGCAATAAAACATACGAAGCATTCATAAACGATTAGGAGAACGGCCGGAGTTCACATTTCCAAAAAAAAACCTTTTAAAACAACATGGTTTTCCGAAAAAGTAACGTAATAACTGGTTATTCTCCTTCGCGGCGGAGGGGAAAGTGGAAAATCCTGCCTCTTTTTCCAAAGGTGGAACAATCAATTATCGTGTTTTCTCCGGTTGAACATGGTGTTGTTGTACTATACCAAGGGGATTTATGGGATGTAGGTAGAAGTCAAGTCATGGAAGAAAACGTAATTGATAACAACGTACAAGAAGGGACTCAAATAACCCTTTATTCTTGTCAAGGGGACCTAAATATTCCAACCAACAGATTTGCAACCACGTGACAAGGCTGGTTTCTTTCTTCAAGCGTTAAGTTGATATGAAATAAATATGTCCGTAGCGCGGCAGGTGCAGATTATTTTTCTAGGAGGAGTACAATATATATAGACACACAACCTAGCATACACGCAATTACACATAGAGCGCACCAATGACCAAAAGAATTGAAATTGTTTGCACGCCATGTTATCTAGATGGCTACCCACTTGATCCATACGTGGTCGATCGGTCGGTCCTTACGGGAAGACCGGCTGCCGCAGTTTCCGCCCGGCCGCCCGAGCAGGTTCGATCGTGGGAGAGAGAACCGGTGGACAGAGAAAATTTAATTAGAGAGATGAGAGTATGCGGAGATCAGAGGCTGATCTGTGGGACCATGGGCTGCCACTGTAGAAATTGTTGTGTCGGAGCCCCCACCGCATTGCTTATACACTCGAGTTGTGCCACGAATCGTCAGACAGAAAGATTATAGAGACCTTAGAGCATCTGCAGTCGCATCTCCCTGGAGGAATTTAGGGTGCGCTCGACGTTTGACCTCTCCAACTGACGCTCTAAAGCTTATTTTCATTTAGCGCGACCTAATACGGTGTTCGGCGCCTCGAGCCCATCACGGCTACATAGGGAACATTGCGGGTGCGCCGGATGGAACGAAAACCCTCGTCGCGACTGGCGGGCCAGCCTCATCAGCGGCACCAACCGACGCGCTGCAGCTTTACCTTAATGGCGACGACGGTTTTCACGGCGGTGCATCCGAGACGCCCCGTCAGCGATGCACCTCCTCCACCATCTGCATTCCCGTGCTCCTTCTCCACCGCTTCCCACGCTTTCTCCCCACCTCTTCCCGTGCAGCCACCGACTATAATAGGCCGCCTCCGCTCGCTATCGCCATCACAACCACCGGCAATCCTAGAGGAGAAGGCGGCGGAGCAGAGGGCCATCCTCGTGTCCTTAAAGACGCTGAAGAAGGCAGAGGATGACGCCAATGAGGCGCTGCAACAGCGGATCTTGGAGGACGCGGTGGCCCATCGAGCTCTAGCGAGCGCGCAGCGGAGGGAGCGAGGGGAGGCGACGGCGGAGAAGCGGAGGAGGGACGAAGGCATCGACGGGGCGTGGCTGTCAAGCGCCCCGAGGGACGACAAGTAGGCTAGAGGCGATCACCTAGCCTTTTTCATTCAAAGTTTTATATAATCAAATTTGAATGAAAAACTTTTATTTCGTATTATTTACATATTTTGGAGCCTCGTTTGGGGGCTGCGGCTGGAAGCAGACGCACCCCAAAAGCGGCACCACGTGTCGGCCTCTCTCAAACGCTTGATCCGATGTTTTATCCGGACTCTCTTTGGGGGGGCGTGACTAGAGATGCTCTTAGAGCATGTGGGTGGGAAGTACTTTTTCTCCTGTGCGCCCTAAAATACTTTGAAGATCCCTTTAAAACACACGACTGGGGATGCACTAAGTTTTTCAAAAGCGACGTCTCCAAAAAGAAAATAGTGCACAAGCGCTATTGTCGTCCAATCAAAGATATTATGCTTTCACCCGAAAAAAGTTCCCGCCTCCAAAAAAAATGCTTTCAACAAGGCCATTGACAGACACCACCAATTAAGGTCTAACCTTGAATTTTCACCCCAAAAAGTAGAACATTGAATTTTTACCCTGAAAGGCCGGCAGAACATTGAATTTCTCATGTGTTGATATCTCCACTCGCATAGTGTTGCTACGAAGCCCGAAAGGCCAATCAAGTTCACTATCCGCGCGAAGCCTCGGACCACCAGCACTAGCCCTCGAAACTCTGCGGCGAGACCTCTTGGAGACAGTAACTCCAGTTTTGTTCAAACAGTATGGCTGACAGTCTATTAATAGGACTGATTATAGCACGAGCCATACTGTTACTTCTACTACATGTTTGGTTGGCTACGGCGTCCATATAATTTTCTTCTTCTTGTATTGAACTGGACGTTGTTGCAATAAACATAGGCAACATTCATCATCCGATTCTGAGACAACGAAATCCCCTTACGATTGTTTTTCATGGTTTTGCAAATAAAATACAGTACTAGCATAATTACTAGGGTATTCTTTTATGGTGAAGCGGAAAGCAAAAAATATCCTGCCATTTTTTTCCAAATGTGAAATAATCAATTGTTCCTTTTTTTTTCTCCAGTCCAACTTTTGGTTCTGTTATACCAAGTGTGGAATTTTAAGTCTTTCTTCAAGCATGATGTTGATATGGAATCAACATAACTAGAACGCCAATCTCAAGATTTTTTATTTCAAGAGAGAGAAAAAAACACAATACAGATGGAAAAGAGTCACACCGAACGCATGAGCCAGCAGATACAAAAAATGCAAGCACCTGTGGCAAAATTTATTTCTTTCTTGCATGCAGATACCGTTAAAATTGGAAGTTCCTAATATTTATGAGTGACCTATAGGCTAGGGCCACAACTTTTTGATTCCAGAAATATGGAAGATTTTGGGACATGAAAAACATTAACTACAGAAGTTTCTTATTCACAGGGCATGTAAATGATAAAAAAAACTTAGCATTTTTTGTGGCAAGGATGAAACAAATAAACAATGACTCGAGGACTTCAAAATTTCCACATATGGCAAGTAGGGGGGTGTAGATGGAAGACAAGTCATGCAATAAAGCAGAAATGACAACAACGTACAGGTAGGGACATATATATACAATCCAACACGCACATTCTCTTCTTTTCCTACAAACAAATTGTAACCACATGACTATGCTGGTGTGGAATTTGAACTCTTTTCTCAAGTATGATGTTGATATGGAGTCGTGGTATCGGCCAAGTGCAGATTATTTACTCTCTCGAGGAATAAAATACAGTACAGAAGCAGACGTACATATATACGCAGGTTTGGGAATCTGAAAAAATATGAGAAAATTCAAGGTTTTGCAAAAGAGCATAATAACTAGGCCGAGGGGAATCTGAAAGTCCTGCCTTTTTCCTGGCAAAGATGAACAACCGTTTGTCGTTTTTTCTCCAGTCCAACCAGCTGCTGTTATACCGAGAGGATTTATTGGGTGTACTGTAGAAATGCAGAAGTCAAGTCATGCAAGAAAGCAGAAATGACAATGACATATAAGCTGGGACCTAAATTTTGTTTTGCATAAGGGGCCTAAATAATCCAGCACGCACATATTTCCTTGTCCTGCTAACAGACTTGTAAGAACATGACTAGGCTAGGCTGGAATTTTAAGCATTTCTCCAAGCATGATGTTGATATGGAATGAGCGTGTCTATAGCGCCAAAAGCAGACTTTTTCATCTCCCGAGAAATACAATACAGTAGGCACATACACGCACACATACTCAACAACGGATCTCCACAATAATTATAAAATGCAAAAGAATTTCCAACGTGTCGACCGCTAGCCACTCTGTTATTGACAGCCTGAGCAAACGTTTTTAGACGGTTGCACCCAAAATTCATATACACTCGCTGTTACTCCAGGATAAGGTAGAACTACTCGTGTATCCAATACGTAGACAACATTGCCGGTGACATGCTATGTCTTGAATTTCTCTTTGACATTTTGTTGTTGGAGAAACAAAATATACTGATATCAATATATTACCGTTCGCTAAATAATGAGTACCACACGAGTACGTTGGCTGGCAGGCGTACAATTGGAAGTTTTCTTTGGAAACAAGAAGCTGATACGGAACCGACTAAGACCAGCAAATCCCATCATATCTATTGATTTTTCAACAAGTACAGCTTACAAGTAACCTATGTGGCTATGCCCTTGACTGATTCTGGAAAAAAAATGATTTTGGTGGTATTTGATCCAATCAAAATCCTGCATTGCAGGACTTCGAAAATTCCACATGCTACATGTAAGGTGCTGGGATACTTGGTTGGACTGAACTCACCGTTGTTTACCTGTCCACACATGCATGACAAGTCAAATGATATTCTTGACAATTCTTTTGTAGTGCCTACGAGTCAAAAGATGCGACTGAATGGGGCCGGTACCATTGAAGGAATGGTACACACATTTCATTGGGATACGGCTTTATACATCTATAAAATGCATCGATCCAACTTGCAAAGGTAGCTCCAATAAAACCATTTCAGTTCGAGTTGTCTCTAATTGATCTAAGTTTCACATCCCGTGATCGCATCAACGGCATTTGTTATTGAGCATAAAGAAGTGTAAGATTCCTCTCTTTCTCTCTCTT
Organism: Lolium multiflorum; assembly: GCA_030979885.1. NCBI lineage: Eukaryota > Viridiplantae > Streptophyta > Magnoliopsida > Poales > Poaceae > Lolium > Lolium multiflorum. The sequence goes on from CM061748.1 coordinate 1,861,748, forward strand.
TCTCTGACATTTTTTTGTAACTATCGTCTAGTGGCCCTCATCATCTTTCACGTGTTTGAAGCATTTAAAAAACAAAGGAAATTCATAATTTGTTAACTTATTATAGTATTCTATGTCATATTACCAATACATGGAGTTATAATGTGGTTGGCGCCCTTTCTACATATTAGATGCATGCACTCCTATGAAATTATATTACGTTGAGATTAAGGATCCGGGTGTAGCGGAGCAATGACGTGGTGAGATCTCGAGTACAGTTACGAAGATCTATCAGCTGAATCAGATAAATAGTTGAATGATGTTTATGTGCAGTTATTAGGATAATAAAGGTCGGATAATATTTAGTACCGGCCAAAATTTCTTCTTGTGGTGTAAAACATTAGCTGATCAAGTCTCTTCTTGTCTAGGAGATCTACGTTCTCTTAGTCTATAATAATAATAAATGTAAGTTTCTATTTATATTTGGACACAAATTCATATTTGTCCAGTATTTTGTATGTGAATATGATTTGTTTAGCCTCCATATTATGTTTATGTATCGAGAGAGTAAGTTAGAGAGTTGTATACACCCTTTAGTATGGCAGCTATTTCTTAACCGATGCATTGTATTACATTTATATTTTTATCTCTTGCTCTCTCAATGATACTCCGCAACATTTATTCAAACATTTTTATGTCACGTGACATGACCGCCAATTTGATGGCGTAATCCAATAAGTTTTTGTTTCATAGCAACCAGTTGGCAGTACAATTAGTTAATTGATTTTACTATGCGTCAACCAAATACAACGGCAAGACCCAAGGGAGATTAGTTATTCCACTTGATTAAAACAAGAGATAATAAATAAGTTAGATTCGATCAGTTCCGAAATAGCTGACGTACTAAGTACTATCTTGATACTGTTGTACGTGGTATCATCATAATTTATTTTGCAATTTTATGCCTAATTGCCGACCACCGAGCCTCCATGGATCTCCTATTTTTCTCCTGTGTCATGCCTTAAGTTTTTTGCCAAATTAAGCTATTATGTCTTGTTTGAAGTATATAATATTGTATAACATACTCCCTCCGTTCACAATTGTCCAGCGTTCTAGGTTTAGTTAAAATTAAACTTTACAAAGTTTGAAAAAATATTAATATCTAAAATATAAAATTAGTACTATTAGAATCATCTTAAAATGTATGTTTATATTATATAAATTTACAATTATGGATGTTTATATTTTTTGTTACATGTTTGGTTAATTTTTTTTACTTTAACTAAAGCCATAACACAGGGTAAATAAAAACGAAGGGAGTAATAGAAAAATATGTGTAATTGACGATGTTAGACTTAATTATCTTCACGCTCGCAAAGTTAACTAACACTTTTTTGTTATCAGCACATGGATCGGCTTACAATCTACACTGCAGCCTTCTTCACCATAACATTTATGTTTCTCACAACAATTATCTCCAAGATCATTGCAAGAATCAGAACCGTTCTACCTAGTCGCAAAGAAAATAGATCACCATCTCGGCCAACACAAGTGGTGAGTGGAGCTCCTCTACTGGTGGCTCTGCTCACACTTGTGACGCCCAAAAAGGGTTTACATGCTGCAATCCATTACCTACACATGAAGATGGGCAGTGTGTTCACGGTGAACCTTCTAGGGCTGAAGAAGGTTAGCTTAACTGATCCTGTATATGCTGACCGATAGATCTAATTAACTTTAAGATAATTATATTGTACTTTTTAATTAATCCTATTCATATATGATTTTGAAGGTGACGTTCTTGGTTGGGCCAGAGGTCACTCCTCATTTCTTCAGAGCGTCACCCTCTGAGATCGACTTCGGTGTTACGGCTAAGATCATTGTGCCCGTCCTTGGTCCTGGAGTTCTCTTTGGCGTGGACTTGGCTACAAGGAATGAGCAGATCCGATTTTGTATCAAGGCGATAAAGCCGGCCAGGTTACAAAGAGATGTGCATTCCATGGTTCGTGAACTGGAGGTAATTTTTTTCTTAGATGATAGATTATATATCCACGGCATTTACATCGTGAGATCCACACAACCTGAATATTGATGCCAAGCTCCTCCCTTCTATTTATATGATGTATTTAGTTACCCCGGTGCGCCGCTTTATGATTATAGGTTGGTGGTGTTTTTGTTTATACACATATATTCTTGCATGCAGTGCTACTTTTCAAAATGGGAACAACATGGGATTGTTGATCTAAAGCACGAGTTGGGGCAGCTGATCGTGGTGATTGCAAATAGATTCTTACTTGGCAACGAGATCAAAGACAAGAACTTGGGAGAAGTGTCCACACTCCTCCATGAAATATTTGAAAACAGCTTCCACATGATTAACTTCTTCTTCCCACACCTCCCAATACAGTCACACCGCCGACGTGATGAAGCACGTGCAAGGCTTGGAGAAATACTCGGAGACATAGTCAGATCACGGAGAAGAATTATCTCAGCCCGAGTCGGGGACGACCATGAAGAAGATGGCGATGTGCTGCAAAGTTTCATCGACTCCAAATACAGCGACGGCCGATCCATGACCGATAGAGAGATTGTCGGGCTACTCATCGGAATATTGTTCGCAGGGCAACACACGAGCATGAGCACCAGCACTTGGACGGGAGCTTGCCTTCTGACCCATGAAAAATACTTGGCAGCTGCAGTGGAAGAGCAGAGGAAAATCATTGCGCAAAATGGGGAACTCATGGACTACACCATCTTGTCAAAGATGGGCACCTTGCATTGTTGCATCAGAGAGGCACTGAGGCTCTACTCCCCAACGCCAATGCTAGTCCGACAGTCACACAAGAGCTTCACCGTGAAAACTAGAGAAGGCATTGATTATGAGATCCCCAAAGGGCACACATTGGCGTGTTCCATAGCGCTTAGCAACAAGCTGCCTTACATCTACAAGAACCCTGATGTGTATGATCCGTGTCGGTTTGGTCCAGGAAGGGCCGAGGACAAAGCTGGCGGCAAGTTCTCAGACTTGTCGTTTGGTGCCGGGAGGTACTCCTGCTTGGGAGAGGACTATGCTTTCATGCAAATCAAGGTGATATGGAGCTTTTTGCTAAGGAACTTTGAGCTGAAGTTGATATCCCCTTTCCCCGAGCAAGAGCATGAGAAAATATTGCCAGGCCCTAGAGGAAGAGTAATGGTTACTTATAGGAGAAGATCACTAGTGACTTAGCAGGCAACTAAATTAATTAATTATGTAACAAAAGGTGTGGTAATATGTACTCAGTTCATAAATAAGTGTACTTTTAGGTTTTTTCCTAAGTTAAACTTTATTAAGTTTTACCAAATTTATAGAAAATTGTTGTAATATTTAATATTGGTGTGGTACCACAGTAAATAATGAGAGCTAAGTTATAAGTTATAACTTAGCTAATATACATTCTTGCACAACATCACCTCGCGTCGTCCGCTCTAGGCGACTGCGCCTTCGTCAGGTCTTCCAGTGGATTCAACGTCCCATTGATGAAGATATTGAGTATGCTGGTGATTCTATTAGACTAAATATTTATATAATAGCATAGTTACATAAAACGGGGCTAAAGTATTACAAATGGATATATTGTTGCATGAGTACAAACAGTGGCAGGGCCAGGTTGGCTCCATAGTCCAGGCAAACTACAAAAGCTCTTGATTGATGGCTGTTTCCTCGTGAGAACAATTGGTTAATGTGTTAATTTCTGCTGCAACCTCAACGAAGGACCCTGGGCAGCTGCTCAGGCATGTCAGGCTGAAGCTCCGCCAGGCGCCACTGAGTACAAAGACAAGAACAAATAGGCGATGCAACTGTTACATGATTCACATAACACAGTGCGTGATAACAGAGATGCCTCAGGAAGAAACTAAGAGTTTTCAAAAGAGCTATTAGTTCACCATAGTTCCAATGATAATAGTCTTATGTATGCAAAATCACTTTTAGATAAGAAACACATGGCAGAATAGTCAGGAGGAAACACACCTACCAGATTTTTCATTACCAACCACAACCTTCTTTTAATTACATGAAAAGTGTGAAAGTATAGTCATTTAGTATGCTATCAACAGACAAAATTACATTTATTATGTATGTATGCCTGGCCAGTCTATGGCCAAACAATGATGGATGCCTGGCTAGTTGATACATCATTGTGTATCCTATAGTATTGACCTATTGTAATATATGCCACATTATGATAAGATGTGTGATCCACCTTAGCGCAATCTTGCAATTAGCTGGCACTTGCAATTATCTCCTATCTTTCATGAGCCCCTGGATACATAAACAACCGACAATTAGATCCTCTCGTTGCTCAACCAAAGTGTACAAAATATAATAATCCAGCATTTAACGGGACAAAGCTAACTTATTTCTCTGTACAGAGAGCCACTCCATTATTGAAATTATTAAGATAGCAAATGGACAAAACAATGCTCTAAGAAAACAGAGAAACTATAAAATGCAGAAAGGCCTGCATGAAAAAAACACACCTATTAGCCAAAATGGGCACCTTGCAACCTAGGCGAGCTCATTAAAATTGATGTGCAATACCTGCACAAACTTCATCGGCAGCAGAAGACCCAAACTATCTCCAGCTGAACGAAATTTTAAATCCATGAATTGGATCAAACATTCAGATTAGGACAGGAGATGCATACTTATATGAAGAGTTGCTGCACCAAGAAACACATGAATATAGTCAAGTTACAGCTACCTCATACCCTGTATCTACAGAAAATGATACCTTGAGAAGCTGAACTACAATAATGTTACTTCTGATAAATTGTGGGGCTCGGCCATGACTATAACATACTAAGTTTAGATTCTCGTATATGTTCTAGCTTCATCGGTAAAACATCAAAAAACTAAATCAAACCTCCATATTCAAATGAACCGATATTATCTTTCAGATGGTGGGAGAGTGTGCACAAAAGCTAAATAAAATGCGACTACTTAAGGCAAAAAAGAAATGATGACGCACCTGAGTAAATGGAATTTTAAAGAAACAAAAATGAAAATCCATGAGGTAATTATGAATTAGAATGTTATTAATCTCCTTTCTACACCCGAATTGCGAAACTACAAAAGCTAGCCAGAATACTCAGCTTACTATCGTTGGTTCAAGCTAAATCCAGAAAAACTAATATTATGTGGATGACAGCATAAACATTACAAATGAATTGCGGAAGCTATGAAGACTACCCGACTTGTCATGATTGACATAAATAAACTTTCGAAGTTCTCTAGCCACTTGGCAAATCAATATGGTAGGACACTGAATTAACACTTATTGTTCATCTAAGGTTGAGAATGAAAGAAAATGGACGATGACTAGCCACAGATGCATTTATAGGTTCCTCCAGCGAGACTAAAGTAAAAGCTAGAAAGATCAGATGGCCATAGACACACAAAAAATGATATATTTCCCTCAGGATTTTAAGAAAATGGATCCAATCGAAAGAACAGTTTGGTATTATGGTATACAGTACAGTTTCAGGTTTCTAATTGGAGCCAACTTCAAAAGGGCAAAGCCAATGTATTAACTGATTGAATTTTGTCTTCCTAGTCAGCACTGCAAGAAAATCTGAGCGCAAACGTTTGAAGTAATCACAGCCCATAGACCAAAATAGCATCTAGGAATCTTGGGTGATATCGGTTCGAATTGCTGTTCAAAACAATACACCGTTCTGTAGAGAATTGATTTTCTCTTTTGTCTTATGCAGAAAGTAAATATCATAACGTGATTGTTGGAAAAGCCCACATGAATAAGTTGATTAATTATCTATATGCAATAATACATTTACCCAAAGATGAACTTTTTCATAGAATTAGGTAATAAATCTAAAAGATTTATTTAAGGCAAAAGGGGTGAGCTCTGAAATAATTCAGCAAGGTACAATTGTTAAGGCAAAAGGGGTTTCACATGTTACTTACCTGATTTTATTTTTTTTGTATAAATTATATCTCATTTTAATGTGCTCATTTCTAAAATGTATCTAAATTCGAAGTGAGTGTGACATATTTTAGCTACCAAATTTCTGTCCAATTGAGTAAATAATAAGACCATTGTTCAAACAAGGAATTTCTGTTCCAGATTTTAGAAATGTAGTATTTCTTGTCCTGGTGGTTTAACTTTTGTTTTTGTTGCAGGTAACAATTGTCAGAACTATCCAGTGAACTTTCTATTTTGTTCAGATAGCCATATGGTGGTCTGCAGTTCAGTTGTTCACATTTTGGTTTAGAAGTACATAGTTACAAGCATAACTTTCGTTTAGGTGGATAGAGATGTTAGATTATGTTTTCGCTAAATAAATCATTTAATAAACTATATAATATTGCAGTGGCATGACATGGTGAATTCATTCCTGGTGGAGGCAAAGTGGCACCACGGTAACCACATACCAACACTCCATAAGTACCTCGACAATGGATCAGTTTCTTCCTCTGCACCTCTGCTGCAACATGCATTTCCCCTGCTCAACATGAAAGAAAAACTCACCTCAGAGTCTCTTGCTAAAGTTGGAAGCTACCCAAGATTAGTTCACTCAGCATGCCTAATTCTTAGCCTCTGCAACCAATCTGCTACGCAGTCCGTAAGGAAAATCATTTTTTTCCTTTTTGTTCCTTGTTTCATGACCAAAACTGAATTTTCTCTAAGATGTCTCATGAAAGTGCATATCTGAGTACTAAAAGTTCGTAAAGTGGGTCACCTCAGGTCCTATCTGGGTCTAATTGGCCACATGGCGCATTGACTGGTGTCACGTAGGCACTATTTTTCACAAAACTCCCCAAATAAGTCTCCATTCAAATCACATGGTCCCTGACAGAATTTGATAGAAGCTTACCACACACGACACACAGACGCATGGAGTTTGCTGCGGCATCAACTGTGTGACTGGATGTGATGATGAAGAGAAAGGAATTGGTCGAGGGTGCTCCTATCTATTGCCTCCTTCTGTTGTTGGTTCTGCTGGCCGCTAGTAGTGGCTTTGGCCTTTCCTCTAGCAATTGTTGGCTGCTGATGATACAGGAGCTACTGGTAGACCACCTGTTGTATGGACAGTGCCTGAAAGACATCAAGGTAGGCTCCATCAGAGGCTCCGAGCTGCCGCTCCCGAGCAACAATGACCTCCCTTGGCAGTGAAGGCCCATCGATGACTACAGTTACCCAGGCGGCGGGAGCAACATCGACAACATAAGATCTACTTCGGAGGACGCGCCTCCGAAGCCACAGCGCAGAAACCACCCAGATTGCACCTGCTCCTGGAGTAAGAACGCGGCAGGAAACTTGGCGCACAGGACCTCCAATGTATTTTACTCTATTTATTGACATGTGTATTGTGGAAAAATATGTGTATCAGGCTGAGTTGGAGAGAGGGGATGCATCATCTTCCATAGCTATCCACATGTCATAGGACCGCTCTGATGAGCAAGAGTCGGCGGGGATGGTTTTGGGGCACCCGATGGTCAAAAGAAAAGGCAAATCAGAGAGTTGCTCTTGGAGCCTTTCATGAGTGAGAAACAATAAACGATGTCAGTCCTAAAGAAGTACTGATAGGTGTCTAATTTACTTGAAAGCATATAAGATATATAATATTTCATCTTGGAAAAATGTTGTATAGGGGTAATTAGTTGTAGGCATTGCTTTTGTTTAATTTGAGTAAGTGGAGATCCAATTAGTGTGACCATGTGTTAACTCAAACAAATGTATCTCTCCTAAGTTTGCAGTTAAATCTACTCTGCAGAAAAGTTAAATTTGGATTTCCTAGATATCATGCTTGGAGAATATACAAATTAAAGGCACTCACGGAGAATGGATTTACCCATCATGGATAATATTTCAGCTATATACCCATAATGGCTGATCGGGATGGCCATGACATGCTCATATTTTGGTCGAATGAGTGTCTCCACAGAGCAACGGTGGACTGAAGTAGGACCGGTGTTGAAGCCAAATCTCTAACAGCTGACATTGTTGGCACCTGTGGATGGAAACAAACCAGCAGGTTTTTTCTGCAGATTCAAAGCACGGAAGCCTAGCTCCTCTAGCACATTCAGCAAGACCTGTAGCTTCGTAAGATTTGTGAGGCTTGGCTGCGCTTAGATCAGCCTTCTAGGGACACTGTTGATGAGCCAGCATGGCGCCTGATAGACAAGAGTAGTCCTTTTTCCCCTTTATGCTGGCCAGGCCAGTTTTACTCTTGTAATTAAACTTTTTTTCTCCTGAAATGCGGAGGCAGTATATCTTGATACCTTCTTCCAGCCTCTAGGCACCATACAACCATTGCCGAATCCCTGCCTCTGCTGCATCTACCCTGAAAACGAATTAGGATAGACTGAGAATGATGGAACAAACTATTACAGGAATCTGAAAAGAAATGTTTAGCAGAAAATAACATCCTAATATATGCTCTTTATCGAAAAAAGAACATCCCTAATTCTTGAATTCTTTACAGAGATCCACTCTGGAATAAACTATTGCAGTAATCTCAGTTGCTCTTCAACTGCCCCTATAAATTTGTAGTTTAACATCAGGATTTACATGGCAGAGAACAGTTGAAGACAAAATAGAAGATAGACAGCACAGCTCACACTTTACATCGTAAACATCATTTTTAAATTTCAACATGACATTATAACAAAGGCAGTAGACCTTTCTTGCATTCATGTTCCACAATTGGTTACAGATTTCAATTTTTTTACAGCATTCAAACTGTGATGAAGTGCTAAAATACATTCCGGGAGTATCCAAAAAAGTTCCTTCCGAACTGATCATAATTGAAATTAGTCATTAGTTCCCCTTTTTTTGACATGCTAAATAGTAAGAAAGGAAAACTTGACTCAAGAGTTCAGCCACATACAGCACATCATTTATGTAAAGAGAGAGCCACATACAATGGATGTACACGCTGTGAATGAAATAGATAACATAATCAGCCGTTAAAATTGTCAAGCTACACATGTAAACCATTGAGTCAAGAGTTGTGTCCGAACTTGGAACAGAAGTGAAGACAACTTCTAGCCTCTAGGCACAAACGTGCACTATGATACTGCTACATTTCTAAACAAGGTGCACAAATTTTGTGCTTCACCCTACTCGACACCCTGCAACCTTTGTCGAATCTCTGACTGGCTTAGTGATGTATCGATGCTGAAAATAAACAAATACAAATTAGATTTGTGATGCTGGAAGAGGATAGCTGTTAAGTAAAAACATTTATGCATCAGAGGGTAAATGCTCACCAGCAGAGGACATCTCCACTTAATGCAGCCTTCTCGGAGATCCACTCTGGAATAAACTCTTGCAGCAATCTCAGTTGCTCTTCAATCTCACCTGTAGATTTAGTAGTTGAACAACATCAGGATTAGCATTGCAGACAGCAGTTGAAGCAAAAAAAAAAAAAAAGACCAAAAGCAAAGCAAAGGTCACACTTACCCTTGTCAACAATCTTTGGGCTACGGTCAATTATCCTGTCGACGAGCTCATGCTTTGCCAGTACAGAGCGCTGCCTCGACTGATAGATAAGAAAGATAATATCAAAGGTGTTCGGCAGGGACGATATAAGCTTCTGCCTTTGCACCTGATCAGCAAATCCTGTTTCCTTCTCCGCTAAAGCTCTCTTCTCCTTCTGCTTTACCTGCAAGCAACACATGGGTTATCATTTGTGCATATAGCAAAACTGAGAATATCATAGTCACAATCAACAATAACTTACGGATTGCAAGAGGGACTTTGGAAGGAAACTGAGCAGCTCATCATCGGCATCGATGGTAGACGTGCTTGTGCTTTGGATCTCCTCTTGCGTAGTGCTTGCATCCTTTGTGGGTGTCATGAACAATTTGGCCCTGGCTGATCGCTTGACCGTCTGCAGCTGTGGCGTATCGCACATGGTACCAGAGGTTGGCCTCTTTGGGGTGTCAAGGCCTGGTGTGGCTGCCATTAATCTGACCGGTGTAGAGACGAACTTGGCAGGAGTTCCTTCTGAAGCACCAAACCTGGGCGCAACATCCTTGCCACCTTTCTCTGTGCCACCAGAAACAGAACTGAGCACCGACTTTCTGCTCAATGGAGATGAAGCGGCAGACTCAGCGTTTGCCAGTGGACTTGTTGTGCTGGCAGTTCCAAGGCTGTTTAAAGATCTCTGCGAGAACCTCCTCTTGAAGGAGTGTGACATGTGTGACATCCCAACAGGCTGCTGTTCAACCAGAGACGGTGTTGGCACAGCAGATACAGCTTCAGGAACGGGTCGAGGTGTGATCTGAGCTACGCTTGGTTTTGTTTGAGTAAACGGATGCGGCAGCTCATGCTCTGGAATATCATCTCCCTGAAAGATAAATTAAAGAGACACCATGAATATTTAATATCAACAACACATACACCAACAACATCTGTTTCAGCTAGTACTGAACATACAGCTACCAATCGGTTTAAATTTTGACTATAAACATGCACAAGGACGTATTTTCATCTCCCTGAAAGATAAATTACAGAGGTGAATACTTCATATCAAGTGCACGTAGACCAACCTGAATACATGATCGTTTTTGATCTTCAGCTAATGCTAGGCATGCAGTTCCTAATCGTTTTGCATTTGACTATAAACTTGCACAGGGGCATCGTCAGCTAATGCTAGAAACGCAGTTCCTAATTGTTTTGCATTTGACCATAAACTTGCACAGGGGCATGTTATCAAGCCAGAATACATGATTATCACACATGATAAATTTAAGAGACACCATGAGTACGTAATACCAAATATGCATACACAAACCCTTAAACAGTTGTCGTACAGTTACTGAAGTGTTATCTACTGTTACAAGATCATTATCTCATACCTCGGGATGGTTCCTGAAGAAATCCACCAGCCTCTGCCTGAAGATCCTCCTGAGGGCCGCGTAGCGGGTCTCCCCCTTCTGCAGCACGCTTCCCTCAACCGCATCGGCCAGCAGGTTCACCTGAAGATCAGGCTTCATACAGCAGGTCCTCTCATCACGCAGAAGGATCTTATTGATGACAATCGCCTCGGGCATTATGTACTTGAGCTGCGCAAGATTGCCGTAGGTAAACCTCCTGCACAGCACAGAGAATTATGGTAGTTATAAATAGGATTCTGGCAACAAAAACATAGAGCAATGGTCAGACTGGTTTATCGGAAGAGGCTGGTAGTACCTATCAGCCAGATTCTGAACACTGGCGCAGATGTTGGGGAACGTAGCCTTGGACCCCTTCATGCGGAGTAGCCGGGTGGAGCTCTCGAAGCAGTTGAAGAACTCGCAGAGCGTCTCGTAGCTGACCAATAGAACGGACAAAATTGGACATTAGCTCCCCACAAAAAAAAATGGACATTAGCACTGGCGTAGAATATTTAGTGGTCGAAATCATCAGTCGTTTCTTTGCATCCAGTGAGTGCTTTTCAGTTGTGGGCACAGTACTTAGCATCACAGAAAGGAAATCGCATACTAGGGTCTGTTATTAGTATTGATGATGGTCTGTAAGTAAGTAGACAGATCCAATTTCTGTGGTGTCGAGAAATCCAACAGGGTGGAGATCTAACTGACGAAAAATATTGGGCAGAGTTTTTTTTTTTTTTTTGCTGCATCCAGAGTACGGTTCCAATTCTGGGCAGAGTAACTGGCATCGCGCAAACGAGATTGGTTTCGACTAGACTAGTGATGGTCTGACACTAAGTAGATCGAGGAATCGAACTATATACGGAACTGGGAGCGCGGATCTAGGCAGGATAAAGATACCTTTCGGGCAGCTTGACCTCGGGCCTGCGCTTGACGGGGCTGCGTCCGGCGCCGGCGCCGACGCCGAGCTCCCTTGCGACGGACTCGAGCGCGTCCTCCTCCTCGGCCACAGCAGGGCCCTTGTCGGCGCGCCGCAGCTGGAGCGCGGCCCGCCGGACCTCCTTGACGGAGAGCGCGACGGCGCCCTTGCCCGCCGCCCTCCGCAGCAGCGGCCGCCGCTCCGTTTTGTCCGGCGTCGCGGCCTGGCCGGGAACTGGGAGCAAGGCGCTGGCCGCGGGCGCGCTCTTGGGCCTCCGCGGCGTGCCGGCGACGGAAGCCGCCGAGGTCCTGGGTCTCTTGGATGGGGCGGCGGCGGCGTCCATGTGGTGCAAGATTTGGTGGTGGTGGACTGGAGGAAGTGGGGGAAGGGATTAGCTGCGAAAGATCCCAGATTTGGGAGGCGTTTATAAGCGGTTAGGCGGATCTGGCCTCTGGGAGGCGTTAATAGCCTGGGGTTTTTTTTGGCGGGAGGCAACGGGGCAGAATGGCGGGAGGCAACGGGTCTCCCTTGGCGCCAACTCCGGAGGATGATCTTCGCGCCACTTTCGAGAGTGTGGCGTCGATGGGGTGCCCACGTGTGAATTCCGTCTCGGCCCAATGACCCATTGTTGCGAAAACGCGCCACTTTCATTTCCAAATATTGAAAGAAGTATACATAACCCCCACAAGTTTTATGTTTTGGACAGAGAACCCCCCTAACTATAAACTGGAGCACTTAATCCTCACATCTTTGCTAAACCGGACAGAGAACCCCCTCCGCCCGCGGGAGGCTGTTTTGCTCAGCGATTTTGATGACGTGGCCGTGGTTAGAAGACAGCAAGGATGGTTAGCAGTTAGCACACAGCGCGCAGCTGAAAATTTCCCCTACTCTCGTGATTCAGAGTTCCTTCTCTCTCTGTCCTCTGGTTGGCCAAGAGCGGAAGACGATGGCGGCTCGGAGAAGCAGAGGCAGCACCAACAGTCGTGAACAGCGGCAGCATGAATGTGACATAGCTGCCCCGTACCAACGCGTCACCGGCGTGAGGGTCGCACACCTGTTCACGACGTACTCGTGTTCCTTGCTGCCCAGCCTGTGCGGCGCGAGCTCGCCGGATGACCTCCACGAGGAGTACCACGGCTACATGTTCCATTGTCTCGCCTCTCCTTTTTCTGGCCCGTGTTCTTGAGGCTCCTACAAGCTGTTGTTGAATTGAAACAAGGAGCTAGTAAAAGCATGGATGGAATAATACATCCCACCTCACGAATGGAAACAAGGAGCTAGCAAGGTACAGAGAAGCAGTAGGTGAAGCTGCAACAGATAAAATTAAAGAGCCAGAGATTATTTGCAGTGTATGTTGGAACTAGCAGCTAATTGAATGTATGTTGCCAATGGAATAAATTTTGCATTTCACACAAAAGTGAGTGCATCACTGCATTTCACTAGTGAGTACATCATAGTCTAAACAAAACAACTACAAATCCAGTATATGGCACGTCAACTTAACGAAAGGTACCATTAAAAAAAACTTAACGAAAGGTCCATCTCATGCTTGCTTTTAACTGTCCAAAAAATAACTATTGGAGATCTAATGGTTGAACTACTGCTCTCCTCCTGGCCCATCTTCTTGTTGCTTCTTGCTGCCATAAAACCACCACTTGAGCCTGTTAACTTCTGGTACTCTCTCTGTTGTGATAGGCTGAGAATTTAAAAAAACTTGAACAGGCACATGCTGTGTAGAACTTGACACATGAACTGAAGCTGGCTGGGAGCTCCCTTCAGCTTGGGTAGTCCTTCTTATGGGTATTTTATTTGCTCGAACTTCATCAGTAACAAATGCAGCTGACTGCACTGGAGTTTGGTGCACTGGAACATTGCCATGACTGGATGAAGCTTCCTGGGCACCAAACAATGCAGTAAAAACGATATTAGTATTCTTTGAGTGGCACTATATACATGTACTATTTATATCTATATTTATGTATACCAAAAAAATACAGGATAATCATAGTAATATAATTATATTTACCTTTGTCGTTGCTTCAGCTTGCTTCTTTTTGCTTTTCTTTGCTGCTCTAATGTATTGATCATGCTCCTGCACTCCGGCAGTAGGATTGTTTCTGCATTTCCTTTTATTGTGGCCAGGGTTACCACATGCTGAGCATTTAATTTTGCAACCTTTTCTTGACATCTTCACTCCCTTTGGCTTTTCACCCTCTTCTCTTCTTCTCTCAGTTTTTGGCCTCCCTGGCATTTTCATTTTAATTGGAGGAAATGGCCTTGGGTTTGTAGCCAATGGCCAGTTCTCTTTTCCCTCAACCGGTTGCAACACATGATCATATATTTTATTGTATTCGCTGATCTTGTAGCAAGGTGCAATGAAATCATCAAGTTCCTTGTGCACTCTATAAATTGCAGTAATTGCATGACAACAAGGCAACCCAGATAGTTCCCAGTACCTGCAAGAGCAAGTCAAATTCTCCAAGTTCACTGTAAATCTCCTGTGCTCTCCTTCTTGAACCTCAAAACCATCTTTCCCATTCCATAACACTTGGCAAATAGCAGATCTCTTGATGTTTAGCTTCAACTTTTTAAAAATATTTGGACAAATTGTACCATGCCATTTCTCTGACTTTGTCCTGTTTTCCTGAATCCTCACAGTTACTTTCTTCCTAATAATCTCCATTGAAGTGATTATAGGATAGAATCGAGCTCTCATGATAGCATTGTTGAATGACTCACACAGGTTGTTCTCCACTGAATCACAGTTATTGTGCAACTTGAAGAAAGCTCTGCTCCAATGTCCAGGAGAAGTTTTCATCATGTCTTTTGCACCTTCTGGAGTTTTTTGAGCTAACTTAGCCCTGTGATAGTTAAAACCAGTTCTATCAGATGACTTCGCACAGCACCAGAACATTTTCTGAAATTGCTTGTCTCTATGTAATTTCTTCCAATTAGCATAAATATGTCTAGCACACATCATGTGCTCTGCTTCCGGCACTATCTCACTCACCGCCTTGATAAGCCCCTTTTGTTGATCTGAAATAATCACCCATCCTTCTCCATGATTATTAATTTGGATGTCCTTCTGAAGATATGACAAGAACCAATACCAGCTGTCATAACTCTCAACTTCAACACATGCCCATGCAATTGGGTACATTTGATTGTTAGCATCTCTTCCTACAGCACACAACAATTGTCCACTTACTGCTCCCTTCAGAAAGCATCCGTCCAGCCCCACAACTCTTCTACAACCTGCCATGAAACCTTTCTTGCAGGCATCAAGGCACACATACATCCTCTCGAACACTGGTCTATCAACAACATCTGGGTTCAATGTTACTGCAACTGTACTTCCTGGATTGCTTCTCACTAGCTCCAGATGGTAGTTGAAGACCCTAGAAAATTCCCCATTGGTTGAGTCAATTAGTCTCTCCATAACAATCTTCTTTGCTCTCTTGCATTTGGCAATGCTTACCTCTGCACACAAGTCTGCAAGCACAGCTTCTTGCATCTTCTCCACCCTCCAACCAGGATTATCTCTAATTTCTCTGAAATATTTCTCTGCAATCACCACACTTGTCACTAGCTTGTTGTCCCTCCTTGGTACACAAATGTGTTTATTTCTCAATCTAGTGACAACCATCCATATGGACTTACCACTAATAGATCCATAAATTCTCCATGGACATCCGGGAAAACTGCACTTTGCTTCTACCCTAGTCCTCTCATCCTTTGGGAACAACAAATGGTGAAAATTCTTCAGCCCATAATTAATTAAGGCTTGCTTGAACTGCCTGCTGTCAGTAAATGCTAGCCCAAGTTCAAACTCTTGCATTTCTGCATTTTCATCATACACCATATGCTTGGTTTTCCTTGTCTTCACTTCCCCATCACTGTCCTCTGAATATGACAATTCATCTTCACTGTCCTGGAACTGTTCCTCCTCTCCATCTTCTTCATCTTCGTTAACTTCAATTCTTCAGGCACAGTGCATCCTTTTATTTCTTCTTCACCTAGCATTTTCTTCTTTATTTTCTTCTTCAGTTCCCTTGCTTGCAGCCTGTATGAAATTGCTTCATCATCTTCAGCGGAGCTATTGCTGTCATCGGCATCATGATCACACAAGAAATCACTGTCTTCCGAGTCGGAATATTCATCTGAAGTTGGTTCTTTAATTCCTTTTCCTTTTGCATCCATTGAAGCTCCAAAAGTTGGACCCTTTGCTGCAACGTTCTGTTCTGTATTGTATCTATCAGTTCGATCATGCTCTTGTTTGTCCCTGTCGGTTGGATCTGCATCTCCTCCAAAAACATCTTTGTTCTGCATTGTCTCTGGTACATTTTCTCTCACATGTACATGCTCCTCGAACTCTTCTTCAGTAGGATGCCTTGCATACAAGTCCATGATATCTGCATCTGTAACATATTTGGCCATGGACCTGATTGATGATTGGTCTTCAAGCCATATCATTGCAGCTCTACATGTTTTGCGAGGAATCTTCCAACACAATGATGTCTTCTCAAGAAAACTGCTGAGCAGCTTACATGATCTGCAAGATGCTTCTTCAGTTCAGGCAACGAGAGCTTCGACATATGTACTGTGGACATGCCTGTGCTTCCCCCTTTATACATCCACTCCTTCCCATCGTGTTCAAATTCGCCACGAAAATGAAACCTCACAGATAAGTACTCTGGATGATTCATGATTTAGTCCTACAAAAACAAATACAGAGCATCAAAATCTGGTTAGGTTATTTAAAAAACAAGTACCCCTAATTTGAAAACCAACACTACATCTATTTAAGTTAATAAGGTCACCTGTATGTTAACTTGAGACATAAGAGCATCAAAAATCTGGTAGTTGTTTGTACTAGACATATTGTTAACTTACCCTGGACACAAGTGTTCTAGTACGCATAAAATGGTATGCTACAACATGCATCAAATGGTTCGACTAGGTCTCTGGTTTCTACGGCCGTAGCTATGATGCCAATACTTAATTGGATGAATCCCTATAAATCCTCGCCAAAACAACCCTAAACCTCTACAGAAAACTGCCTCTAGTGGAACGGAAAAAAGGGGCACAATATCAACTATACAGACAGGGTTTAGGAGCCTGACTTGCTCGTCACGCCGCACTCCAATCAATGGAACATGCAGGCGATCATCCGTCGTTGCCGCCGTCCAGGAGGAATCGTTGCCGCTGCCGCGATCGAGAGCAGAGGCGGCTGCCGCGCGTGGAGTTGTCCAGGAAAGAGTTGGTTTCGCCTAACTAGGTCGTGCTAGTATGGGCCTATGGGGTCATTTAGACCGAGCCAGACCCATGTTGCCACCGTGCAAACTATACCATCTGCCACGTCATCAAAACCGCTGAGCAAAACAGCCTCCCGCGGGCCAAGGGGGTTCTCTGTCCGGTTTAGCAAAGATGTGGGGATTAAGTGCTCCAGTTTATAGTTAGGGGGTTTCTCTGTCCAAAACATGAAACTTGTGGGGGTTATGTATACTTCTTTCCCAAATATTTAAGTGTTAGATTTGTGAAAGAGATTGCTTTCAAGCTCTGAATCCTATAGGATGACAATAGGAGTGCATTTCTTGGGTGCAAAAGATCTCCGCAAGCTAGGAGAGATACATTGGTTGGAGTTGGCATATCACAACCAACAAATATTTAGACCTACACAACATCTTTCTGAGAGCAAATTTGTATGTATGTACTAATAAAACACGGATGCGAGTGTGGTACGTGGAGGCTCGCGTGGCAGGGTCGCACAATCGAGTCGAGTCTACCAAGATCGATGTCCGTGTGTGTAGCTGGCCGGCAGAAGAAGCATTGGTCCTCGACGCCAGCCACCATGGTCACTACTCTCGCATGCAGGATGACCTCCTCATCCTGAGTACCTAGATCGCCGCCGTCCTCCTCCAGATGGAGCCCCTCCTCTTGTCAGATGACAGCCTCAAACCAGATCTCATCCTCCTAGGCTAGGACCACCGCTGAGCCTGACATCCCCGGCGCCTAGGCCACCGGAAAGTTTCGAGATCATGCCCGATATCATCCCCGGCGCCTAGCCTGATAACCTCCTAGGCTATCTTCCTGTGATCATGCCCGTACATGAGAAGTGTGTGCTAGAGAGCAGGAAAGAGACCTCCCGCGTCGCTCCCGCGAGCGACCGGGGGGAAACCCTAGCCGCCAGCAGCTCGCCTCCACCTCGTACCTCCCCTCTCCTCGCCGCCGCCGGGGCGCGCTGCCGGGCGAAGCCCGGTCGGCGGCGGCGGCGGGGCTCTCTCCCCCACCGCTCGAGGGCGACGGCGCGGGCTGTGGGCGTCGGGCGGTGGCGTCGTGCTTGCGTGGGGCATGGCGGCGCGGTGGCGAGCACGGGCGGCGGCGCCGCTGGTGCTGTGCGACGGCGTGGTGGGCCTCGCGGTGCTGCTGCTCTTGGAGGCGGCGGCCGGTGGTCCAAGATCTGGCCGTTCGGCCAGATCTGATGGGGTGGTTGCTATGTCCTGCCTCGGTGGCAGGGAGCACCCTCCTCCTGGCCTCGGGCCTTCGGCTTTCTTGGCGGCAGTGGAAGTGGGCTGGTCCTCTTGCTGGCCGGCGTGGTGCCGGGCAGCGGTCTGCCTGCCTACGGTGTGCCGGCCTCTGGCGGTCGGTGTGTGGCTGCGAGAGTCGTCTCCTCTTACGCAGACATCAGCCTGCAGGGGGTTGCCGCTGGGGCTGGCGAGTGCCATGGTTTCGCAGTGGCGGCCATGGTGGTGACGTGCTTCCCACCCGGGGGGGCCGTCGTGGCTGGGTGTTGAGCCCCTCTATCTTGCCATCAGTGACAGAGGACGCTGCTTCCTTCTGTTCTGGTGTGCCCTATGGTTCTGCAGATGGCGGCCATGGGTGCGGTCTCCTCTCCGATGCGAGGTGAGCCGTGGCAGCGGTGGTGGTGGCTTCTTCTTGCCGGTTGCTAGGCTCCGGTGTCGGGTCCTTGTCGGATCTCTGTGGCGCGTTGAGGGTGCTCTTTGCGAGAGTGCTCAATGGGTGTGTCTCTGCTTGGTGATGCCCTTCGACTCCAGCTGGTGACACATAGGCGCCGTGGCGTCGTCTCGGCCGCGTGCGACCTTTCGGCCACCCCCTCGACGCAGATGGTGTCGGTGCGTAGGGTGGTCTCGGATGCGCGCTTCCCTTCGATTACGTCGATGGTGCAGTGTCGTTGCTGGGTCTCGGCGATCCAATGCCGTTCGATTACTCCGATGAGGACTAGAGCTGTGGTGCCCCTCTTGCGTGTTCCTAGGGCTCTTCCTTGTGATCTATGTGCTTGGGTTGCGATGAGTTCTCATCGGCCAACCGTCCCCCAGGTTTGTGGGGTGGCCACTTTTTCTCCTCGGTCTTGTGTGTTGTGGGTGTGTTTTTTCTTTTTCTTCTCCATCGTTGTAACCCCTGTGTACTCTGGTTCATTTGAACCCATCTTGTAGAGGCTGCAAAGCTTCATAGACAACTTGACTGAATATATGTTCAGGCTGGCTTATGCCCGCCGTAGTCACAGTCAAAAAAAAAAATCATGCCCGTACATACTCCTACTGGCCCAAGAGCGATGGCCGGGGATAGTAGCGATGCTGTGGTGCTGATTGTTTCCGTGTGTGACTTTTCTCCCCCAAACCATGCTTGCAGATTCTCAAAAGAAGATACTGTGCCACTTGGCCATAACGTGTGGTGCTGTGGAAAATGCAGAATGAGCAGATGTTTTGTAATTGTGTGCTACTGGTTACTGCTTGTGCATTTGCCCTCTGTTCGATGGGTGTTAATTAATTACTCAAAATTTTCACTTCTAAAATCTGCTATGTGTAATCAACCGATGTTGACTAGTTGAGTCAATCTAGAACTAGAGTCTACGGTCTCCAAAAAAAAAAAAAGAACTAGAGTATACGGTAAAATTTATCGAAACGAACCACATCTAGAAGCAGAGTCTATGGTACGTATTTATCAAAACCGCACCGAGTCATCCACAATCCGAGTCTGGAGTATTTATCGAGACCGTAGGGCAAATTATGTACCGGAAAAACCAATATGTAGACAAAAAAGCGTATTTGGATCATTGTTGTATATTCAAAAGAAAAACTTTATTGAAATAACTGTTAAATATATTTATTGTGTGGTTCCGTAGCGAAGCACGGGCAAGATGCTGGTACTGTCTTATATGTTTATTATGGTTCCGTTTATGGTTTCACGCTCATCAAAGGCTCCAGGAATAACTCTCTGATTTGCCTTTTCTTCTGACCGTCTGGTGCCCCAACACCATCTCCACCTAGGTATACACAGTGCGAGATCCGGGCCAGATTAACGCATGCTTTGGCGAAAGGTCGAGGAAATTCGCAATGTTTGAATGCGTCTTCATTAATTGACTTCCAAGTGTCCATGGTAAGGTCTTCCATGGCTTTGCGAGACTCCTTCTCACGGGATCTGTTCTCCGACATGTGGATAGCTATGGAAGATGGTGCATCCCCTCTCTCCAGCTCGTCCTGTTACACATATGTTCGCACAATACATACATTAGATGGCTCAAAGATAGATTTATTTTTTGGTGGTGAAACATCAAGAGACTAGAAGAAAACAAATTGGTTATACTTACGGAATGTGTTGCGGAGTCGTTGCAGAGCCTAAAAATTAGAGATGATGACTGAACTAATCTTGGGTAGC
Source organism: Lolium multiflorum (assembly GCA_030979885.1). Lineage (NCBI taxonomy): Eukaryota > Viridiplantae > Streptophyta > Magnoliopsida > Poales > Poaceae > Lolium > Lolium multiflorum. The sequence continues at coordinate 1,882,198 of CM061748.1, forward strand.
TTCCAACTTTACCAAGAGACTCTGAGGTGAGTTCTTCTTCCATACTAAGGAGGGGAAAAGCATGTTGCAACAGCAGGGGTGCAGACGATGAAACTGATCCATTTTTCAGGTACTCATGGAGTGTTGGTCTATGGTTTCCATGGTGCCACTTCGCCTCCACCAGGAATGACTTCGCCATGTCATGCCACTATAGTGTTATGTATTTTGTTAAATAAATAGTTCGGTGAAAACTACATATACCAGATTACGAAGTTATGTAGAATATATTAAGGCCTTTTAGTGAAAAGTATCCATATTCTATTAGGAAGTTGATTATATATGAGAACTTACTGCTTTCTGAAGGAGAGAACGTGTGTCACAACCATGCTGTTTCATTATACTTTCAGCCACCTCGCCTGATGTGTTGTACATGACAGAGTAGAGTGCTTGCATGTATTCCGGAAGCATTTCGCTTGGACTTTCTTCCCATCTGACAACATTTATTTGAGCAAATTTTAAATGATGAAAAAGCTTTATTCTAGGTGAAACTATCATACCTATGTATTTTCACACATGCTAATACATCGAAAGAAGATTATGTGAATTATGAGCATAGCAATATTTGCTGCACATAGTTACCTTCCGATGGCCTCAGTGAACAGGACTAGTTCATCAATAGTTCCATAAACATCATAGACATCATCCAATTGAACTATAAGATTAGCGACTTTTGCAAGCACTTCACGACAATCTCCATGGTTTGGCTCCCACACGATTCCATTCGAATAATGGAAGCACTCCATTAGACGGTCCCTCGCGAACCCCAGTTTCCCAACAAGGGAAGTTTCCTTCCACCACCTACGATTAATCCAAATTCAATATCTTAAAGTAACTTTAGGCAAGGATATATCAGTGAGGTACAAAGAACTTTTAGACAATATAAGTTATATATGTCATCGAAACTTCATCTTAATATATACACATCCCAACAGGTAAGTATGTGAAGTACTAATTAGGGAGGGTTAATTCAGTTGTATGTTTCTTCAAGCTCGATTACCTGGCAAGTCTCGCAAGCTCTTGCTGATGCACACTTTGCACATTGTTGAAGTCCATCACCGCGAATCGGAGGAGCAATGGGTCAGAATTGCTAGCATCCCTAGCATAATGATCTATGAACCATCTTGCCTCTAGTCTAGTAGACCTTCGGTGCAATGGAAGGTTCAAAGCATGAACCACAGCGCGTCGTGAGTGTGGATCAATGGTAGGTAACATTTTTCTAAGAGCTTTAGCACAAAATGCTCTTGCCTCGTCCAATGTTTCCTCGCCTCCAAAGGCAAGGTATGAAGCCTCATACAATGAGAGGAGTGCATTGACATCATCCTTTACGAGTGCAGATGTTTGGTAGCTCTTTGATACGTGCCTGAGATTTTCCAGAGAATCTACATCATGTTGATAGCATGAAACATTGTCAGTTAAGTATAAACCACATTATACGCAAAAGTCAAAGTACAAATAAATCCATGTTTATATGCATGGATATTAAGTTCATAGAATACATATGTAGACAATTCATATTTTTTTCCGAAATGGAGGCGTAGCCTCAGCTTTTCACGCAAAGGTTAAAAGTTAGTAATCATCCTATGCGCATGGAATTCTTGTGCACCCAATATCAAATCCATACTAAAAGTTTGTTATAAATTGGACTCACGCCTTGGGGTAAACAAAAAACACAAATCATGCTGGACCATGACCACGGCATGACCACAATCTCCGAGGAATGCCATACGAGGTAGTACGATCCAATATGATGCTGGCAGTAGCTCAAGTTTCCATTCTTACATCTTCTAAGAGGGTGTGTTTGTATTCCGTACCTTTGTGGAAGGCTACTGGGAAACCACTCTTCCTGAGCAGCCTGAACCTCAAGGCCTCGGAACCAACATCGTCACCGTTGCACCGGTGAGGTTTGCGGTGGATTGAGCTGAGGATTGCAGTGATCTCCTCCTCGAAGTGGTAGGCGACGCCGAGCCGTTGCACCGTGTCGACGAGCCTGAGCTTCGCAGCTTGGTCGGCGACGCCTCGGCTCGCTGCTGCCAGCCGCTCCCCCACACCAGCCTTGAGCTTGTCAAAGTTCCCATCTGGTCCGACCTGTAGATGCCATGCATGCAAATATAAAGATTTTCATAAGTATCTTTCTCTGCTTTCAGTAATAAAACTGTTTAGCTGATGTCTACTTGATGATCCATAAGAATTTCAATCTACTACACACATGTCGAGCTTATATATATCTGATCTAGTCGTACCTTGTTGGCATGGCCGCGATTGTTGAGCGACATCATGAGGAGGGAGTCGTAGTCCCAGGAGCTGGGAGCGTAGTTGGCCGACCGCCGGGCCGGCGGAGGAGGAGACGACGAGGAGCAGCGCACGGTAGCCGCAGGCGACGACGATGTCCGGAAGCATGTGCTTGTGGTTGCCATCGTTGGCTGTAATTGCCACGCCATTGTGCTGCGCGCTGCCAATCTAGGAAGCTTTTGCTTTGCTTGGCAAAACTGGCTCGTTAAGCAAGTGCTGGTTTGTTGTTTGAGACTTTGAGAGTAGCCACCAGGATACTTGCCTATTTATAAGCGAGCTAGCTTAGAGATTGACCAGCAAAGAACCTAGCTTTACTGCTCCAACCTGCGTGAAAATTGAGGGAGATGTGACCACGTGATAATACATGATCTTTATTAGACCTTTATTGAATAAAATAATAAGAAAGATGTATGCATCTATCGATAGAGAGGGTGGGGCATAGCTGGGAAAAAAAGTTCCTTCTTTTATCGAATGGAAACTGCGTGGAATTGCAGTCACGGTTGCAGTCAGACTAAAAAAAAGTTCCTTAGTCAGACTTGTGTGGGTTTTCAGTCACGGTTACAAAATTAAGTTCAGTACGTAGCGTTTGTGTGGAATTCAACGGCTAATAGTTTCCAAACATTAAGTTGGACACCATTTGTTTTTTTGTTTGTACTAAAGCTTAAGCTTAGCGACGCGCAACCTTAGGTGACTTAGAGCATCTCCACCGGTGCTCCTTAAATAGGCGCCGGCACAGCCGTATGGAGGACGTCGGCACTGCATCCTCTATTTGGGGGTGTTGCTCCCACACCGGCGTCTCCAAAGATGCCCCCAATAGCATCTTTTAAGCAGAAATTTGGTGCCGGCGCCCCCAATTGAAGCCCTTTAGAGCATCTCCACCGGCGCACCCATAGCGGCCCCGATAGCGATTTGGGGGGCAGTGTGGTTTTTGGGCTCGCACCGGTGCGCCCCAAAAAGCGCCGGCTAGTTTTCGAGCGCAATAGAATCGCCGGCAACCCCGTGCCGGCCCCTTCACGTAGGGTGCGAATCGGGCGCGCCGGCGCCTCGCGGCACATCAGAAAACGAGCGTGGGCTCCGCCTGGCAGCCAGACGCACCGATTTCCCCACTTCCTACCCACGCCCGAGCCGACTTCCACCCCTCTAGATCGCCACCGTCGCCATCGCCGCCGCGCTTGCAATAGACACTCTGCTGTCAAGGAACCGCCGTCCATCGACACGGCCACCACCCCCTCGACCAGCGGCCGCTGTTTCTCCCGGAACAGAGCTCACCGCCACCGCGGCACAACCGCTCCGCCCGCAAGGTGTTCGTCCGATTGCCGCGATGGACAACGACGGCGAGATGATGGTGCGCTGTTCACGGAGGAGCGAACGGAGGCTGTCCGGCAACAGCAAGAACTGATTCGCGATTATGTTGCGCGTTCGCCGTCTTTCTTCATCGTGCCTCGGCGCGGCGGCTCAAAGCCAGGCAAGAGGAGGAACATCAACCGGCATCGTCAAGCCGGCACAATGCTGCTTGACGCCGACTACTTCAACGATGACGCGACTCATTCGCCGAAGGAATTTCGGCGCAGGTTTAGGATGAACAAGGAGCTGTACTTGAAGATTGTCTACGGCGTCAGGGAGTACGACGACTACTTCATGGCCAAGCAAGATTGCACAGGTTTGTGGGGCTTCACCTCAATTCAGAAGTGCACTGCTACAATGCGTTGTCTTGCATACAGCTCCTCCAGATACAGCCAACGACTACCTACGGATGGCGAGTCGACATGTGAGACTCTCTACAAGTTTTGCGAGCCGTCATAGCGGTGTTTGCTAAAAACTATTTGAGAGCACCAAGGGCAGATGATACATCTCGGATCCTGCAAATAAATGCAGCAAGAGGGTTTCCTGGGATGCTCGGAAGCATTGACTGTATGCATTGGGGCTGGAAGAATTGCCCTTTTGCTTGGCAAGGGATCTACAAGGGGCATACTGGTGAGTGCAGTGTCATTCTTGAGGCGGTGGCAGACCATAATCTTTGGATTTGGCTGATGGGATTCGTAGCATAGAAAATAAAAAATTTCCTACCGCAAGAACGAAAACCAAACCAAGATGCAATCTAGAAGATGGGAGCAACGAGAAGATCATGGGACTAACCCTCGAAGATTTCCAAAGCCTACGAGATTAGATCTCGTTGTTGGTGTAGTCGATCACTTGCCGCTTGCAAAAGCGCGTAGAAGATCTTGACGGTGCCACAAAGCACCTCCGTACTCGGTCACACGTTCGGTGTTGATGACGACGTTCTCCTCCCCGTTCCAGCGGGCAGCGGAAGTAGTAGATCCTCCTCGGAATCCCGGCAGCACGACGGCGTGGTGGCGGTGGTGGTGGAGATCTCCGACAGAGCTTCGCCTAAGCTATGTGGGAGAGAGAGGGAGGAGGAAACCGCTAGGGTTTCTGGGAGAGGGGGCACTTGGGGGTGCGGCCAAGGAGGCTTTGGTGTGACCGACCAGCCCCTCCCCTCCCCTCATTATATAGGTGGAAATCCCCAAGAGTTGTAGTCCAAGTCTTCGAATAAGACCCCAACAACAAAACCTCCCAAAGGTGGGAAACCTACTCGAGGAGGGAGTCCTACTCAAGGTGGGACTCCCACCTTTCCTTGAGGTGGGGTGGCCGGCCACCTCAGGTGGAGCCCACCTTGGACTCCTCCCCTTAGGGTTGGCCGGCCATGCAAGGTGGAGTCCCTCCGGGACTCCACTTTCCATGGTGATTTCTTCCGGACTTTCTAGAACCTTCTAGAACCTTCCATAAATGCACCGGATCATTTCCAAACTTGGAATATGACTTCCTATATATGAATCTTATTCTCCGGACCATTCGGAACTCCTCGTGATGTCCCCCATCCGAGACTCGAACAAAACTTCGAACTCCATTCCATATTCCATATCTACTTAAACGACATCAAACCTTAAGTTTGTCACCCTACGGTTCGCGAACTATGCAGACATGGTTGAGACTTCTCTCCGACCAATAACCAATAGCGGGATCTGGAGATCCATAATGGCTCCCACATTCAACGATGACTTAGTGATCGAATGAACCATTTACATACGATACCGATTCCCTTTGTCACGCGATATTTTACTTGTCCGAGGTTTGATCATCGGTATCTCCATACCTTGTTCAACCTCGTCTCCACAAGTACTCTTTACTCGTACCGTGGTATGTCATCTCTTATGAACCATTCATATGCTTGCAAGCTAATCGACGACATTCCACCGAGAGGGCCCAGTATATCTATCCGTCATCGGGATGGACAAATCCCACTGTTGATCCATATGCCTCAACTCATACTTTCCGAATACCTAATCCCACCTTTATAACCACCCATTTACGCAGTGGCGTTTGATGTAATCAAAGTACCCTTCCGGCATAAGTGATTTATATGATCTCATGGTCGAAAGGACTAGGTAACTATGTATCGAAAGCTTATAGCAAATGAACTTAATGACGTGATCTTATGCTACGCTTAATTGGGTGTGTCCATTACATCATTCATTAATGACATAACCTTGTTATTAATAACATCCAATGTTCATGATCATGAAACAATGATCATCTATTAATCAACAAGCTAGTTATACAAGAGGCTTACTAGGGACTCCTTGTTGTTCACATAACACACATGTATCAATGTTTCAGTTAATACAATTATAGCATGGTATGTAAACATTTATCATAAACATAAAGATATATAATAACCATTTTATTATTGTCTCTTGGGCATATCTCCAACATTGGCATGCATTTTTTGGCATGGCAGGAACAAACAATGATATCAACGTATTGCAGCGCTCTCCGGTGTTTGCCAGGCTAGGGGACAAGCTCCTGCCGTGAACTTTGAGGTAACGGCCACGCATACAACAAGGGGTAGTACTATCTAGCTGATGGTATCTACCCGACGTATGCTACATTTGTGAAGACAATTCCGTCTCCAGCAAATGAGATGGACGCTTATTTTGCAACATGCCAGGAAGCAGCACGCAAGGATGTTGAGCGTGCTTTTGGGGTGCTTCAGCGTTTCGCCGTTATCGGTACCTGCTCTCACTTGGTCTCAGATGTGGAAGGTGATGAACGCCTGTGTGATCATGCACAACATGATCATTGAGAACGAGCGCGACGAACCTGTGCAGGATGATCAACCATTTGATTATCAAGGGCCACTTGCTGAGGTAGAGCATGTACCCCAAGATTTTGCCTGTTTTCTTCATATGCACAATGAAATTCGAGATGCAGGTGTCCATGCACAACTTTAGGCGGATCTAGCTGCGCATTTGTGGGCGAGGAGATGAGTCGCCAACAATGCATGATTTTATTTCTATTTGTTTGAATGTATGAATAATTTAATTTCCATTTATTTTATTGTATGAATGATTTAAGTACTATTTGTTTGATTGTATGAATAATTTAAGTACTATTTGTGTGATTGTATGAATTATTGAATATAGTATGAATAAAATGTGATTGATATGTTGTTTCAAAATATTGTAAAAAGGAAAAAAAAGTTTTGGGGGCCGCCGTATGGGAGGTGCCGGTGTGGAAACTGCGTCCCCAAATAGAGGATGCGCTGTCGGCGCCCCCCATACAGCAGTGCTGACGACCCTGCCGGCGACTATTTGGGGGGCGCCGGTGGAAAGCGATTTTTTTTAAATAATACACATTTTTTTGTTTATTTCAGAAATAATACTCGGTTTTGAGATATTCCAGGAATAATACACTGTCGGGTTCAGGAAACCCGAAATTTAAAACTCGGGGTAGAGGAACCCGAAATTTCAAAATCAGAGTAACCCGACTAATCCTGTTCCGCGAAAAGAAGGAATTGGGGTAGAGGAACCCGAAATTTCAGAATTAGGGTAGAGGAACCCGAAATTTCAAAATCGGGGTAGAGTATATGCGGGAATCTCGGGTCGCCTAACCCGATTCACTAATATCGGGTTTCTAAAACCCGATTCTTCCTTTTCCTTTTCTTTCTCCTTTTTCGCCTCTCGGCAAAAGAATGAATCGGGATTGCCTGCCCCGATTTTAAGTACTCGGGTTCTGCTACCCCGATATTTAAAAATCGGGTTCAACGAACCCGACGGTGTATTATTCGTGGAAAAACCTAAAAACGAGTATTATTTCTAAAATAAACAAAAAAAGTGTATTATTTAAAAAAAATTCGCCCGGTGGAGATGCTCTTACATAGGGATTCTTTCGGGTACGCCGGCGCTTTTATGGGTTCCAGAACATGCCGGCACTTTTTGGGGAGCGCCGGTGCGGGTATTTTCTCTCACTAGGATCCCAATAAAGCTATTGGAAGCCTCATTAAAAGCGCCAGTGGAGATGCTCTTACAAGCCAAAAATATTCTTATGTGACACAGAAGAGAAAAGCTCGGAGTTTTAACAAGATGCACGCCCGTAGTACACGTTTCACGAGAAAATGTGACACAAAAGAGAAAAGCTCGGAGTTTTAACAAGATGCACGCACGTAGTACACGTTTCACGAGAAATCATGCACAGAACTCCCGGTGTAGGCTTTGGGTGGCCGGTTGCTGCCTGTCAATCTGTCGATCTCTTCACTGAAGAATAAGGACAGAAGTCGCTTGTCCCGATGTCAGGGCACAAGGTGAAAGATGCTGATTCTGAGTTTGACGAGGCACTTGTTTTGTCGTTACCTTCCCAAGGGTGTTCATTTTGTTTACACAAACACTTTCGTGGACCATGTGTTGTCCGGGCCGTGTTTGATGTAGCTGTTAGTTATTGTGCCTCTTAGAACTTGACTTTTCTTTCTCCCTTTCAATAAGCTGGTTACGTGCATTATCAACATTTCAAATTTTCCAAGAAGGTTGGAATGAGTTTTCTCTTCAAGAGACATTGCTTGCTCTGGCAATTTATAACCCAGGTTCGGTTGTCCAATGGTGGAGTCACATTCAGGCAATCTGTGAAGGGCAAGGCAAGCTTGAAAGCTTCTCAACTGTGGCATATATGTGTGCTTTGGAACATTTGGAATGAGCGTAACAGGAGGATCTTGCAAAATTGAAAGATTAAGCCGGCTAAGGTTGCTAGTAAAACAAAAGTCGAGTTGGTACAGCTTATATTTTTCGATAAAGTGGTACAGCTTATATATAATGCAAAAATGCATAGCTCCTCTTGTTCGCTTAAAAAGACCTTCATAGAAAAATTGAGGCCCAAATGTACACATTTTCCCTGACCCTTCTCTCTCTTCCCCTCCGTTTTGAGAGTCTACCCTCGTCTGCGAGCTCTCCCCCGACTCGTCTCCAGCGGCGCCGCTGCTTGGAGCGGGGAATGAAGAAAAGCTCAATGTGTATAGTTTAGATGTAGGTTTGGCTTTGTGCCAGTGTGGGGCTTCATGCACGTAGTTTGGAGCAGGACCTCCGATCTGTTCGGCCAGATCTGGGGCAAGTTAGGGTTCCTCCTCCATTTGCTTCAACTCGGGAGGTCAGAGATGAAGAAGACGGGGAGTGCCACAGTACGCTAATAAGTCGTGTTCCGTGCTGAGCGCTCAAGTTACTACAACAGGTGCCCCTACTTTCTCAAGTCGGCCGTGGCGGTTGGGGGGGGGGGGCTCGCCGTTCTCTAACCGACTGCGGGGGGAGAAGGGGAGGTGCAGAGAGATGCGGCTCGTCATCAGAAGGGTGGAATCAAGCTTGTCCATGCTGCTCTGGAATCTGGTAGTGCGGCGGTGCTTGCTCGATCCCGCAACTCCCTCGTCGGGCGCCTGTGACGGTGAACTCCACATGTTGTGCGTCGAAAGGAAGAAATCAAGCATCTCCATGTCGGTGACGGGCTCGCAGGCGCTCTTTGTGGCCGAACGGCGGCCACTCTTCCTCTAGGGTCGGTGACGGTGAGCTCCGAGCGATGCCTGCTGATCATCTTCAAACTCTATGCCTTGATGCCAAATCGGAGGAACTTTGACTTCAATGCATGACTCCCTCCTCACCGCTCCAAGTGGTGTCATCCCCAGCGACGGTGAGGGTGACTACATTGACGTCATTCGCGATGGAGAAGGAGCTATCCTCGATCACATTTTCAGGAAACCCACAAAGGACCTCAGTGCAACATGGAGGGACGTGTGTGTAATTTTCATTTCCGTGTTGTTCCTTTTTGTAATTTGTATGGCAACCAGTGATGTTTAATGAAATCTCTCGGTCCGTCGGGACCGGCTCCTTTTAAAAAAATGTACACATTTTTGTTCTGCAAGCCATGTATGTGCAATTATTTGTTCTGATGAAAAAGGGTATTCAACTAATAGACCTATTATTATGTATATTTTTTTTGCGTGCAATCTTGCTGCTCCCGCTTTGGCCTGATGACGAGCTATGGAAACATCAATTTCTTAGATGACTTAAACATGCAAATAAAGGAAAATTTTGGGACTGAATCCGTGGACTGTTGTGTTTGAGCAACGGGCGTAGTAGCACATGATACATAAAGTAAGTCGCTCGATCGTCTCCTTACGTAGTACATAGGTAGGTACGTCTCACTCTCATGTGCGCAGTGCGCAGGACGATGTGTGATCACCTCGTACATCATGTACGCACGTGTGTACGACGTCTCACAAACTAGCATGACCGCGCACGACGTACAACACCTCCACGGACCATAGGCCGGTGGCACCGCCGGACACACGCAGTACGACGTTGCGGGGCTCACATACTCTAACCCTATGAGCCCCTTCGAGAGGTTTTTTCTCCCCATTGTACATCGGGTCTGCACACATGACACGACCCACAACCCGACCCGCAGCTCCTAAGTTATCACTTAGCCGCACCTCTTACCGAGCTGACACCGACTCAGTCCCATGTATGCTCAGCCCTCACCACTGAGCCTTTGTCATCCCCGCACAGGCCTAACCTCTTGGCCACACATAGCTTGGCAAGCGGCATCGCATAAGCTAGCGAAAGTATATTGTCTAGTTTAAACACGGAAATTCAATTTGGAACATGACCGGAAAAATATTTTGAAATGTTCAAAAAATTCGAACAAAAAATTTCTCGCTTACGTATCAACATTTTACGTGCGCACACCAAGTCTTGCGAAAAACCGACATTTTTTGTGACTTGTGCGAAAAAGATAAACAAAACGTCTCGTACACAACCATTTTTTACAGAAAATTTTGTCTTTTTTACAGATGACACTCAAAATGTCGATTTTCTGTGGAACCACTTTGGGAATGTGTAGAATTTCGAGATGTATCCACAAAATTTTATGTTCAAATTTTTTAACATTTTAAAAGTGCATTTAAAATGAAGTTTAAAAACCGGGAGAATTTGCTCCTGGGTGCCAAAACGCCACTCCCGTTTAAACAAGACTATAGTTTGCTAAAGAAAATTGGCCACACATAGCTTGGCAAACCCAAAGATTGTGCCGCTTTGCATCCCTACTCAGGTGGAGCACTTGGTCTAAGTAGACCAATCACACCGATTCAGCGAGGCTAATCCGGGGCACATGATGTTGATCAAGGGTGCGGATTAGCGGGTCTAGTAGAGGGAGTTGAGAGAAAGCATGAAACTACAAGGTACACTCTCCAATTGGTAGGTGACACGCAGTCCACGTTAGGTAGCTAAGTGGCACAAACAATCTTTGGAAGAAGACCATATAAACCACATATATGTTTTATTCAAACCTTGTAATAAATTCGTAAGTAATATTTAAAACTCACAATTTCGGCAAATACTAAAAATCAGAAATATCTATACATAGGAAAAACATGAACATATGTATGAACATTCATGAGAAATAGAATTACTCATGAATCTTTGTTTTTTACAGAATAATATGGATTTTTTTCACTGTGCTGTTAAATTCACAACACTTAAATCACCCGTGTTATATATGTGACTCTTCTTAGTAATTTTTCTAAATTTAATTTGTTTTGTAAGTTCTTTATTTCTTTGTTGAGTTCTCTACGATTACAGAAAAAAATATATCTTGAAACCCACTGTCACATCTTTAGTCATACGTACCACTTTGATTCTCATGCGTGATAACATTGGGAGCGTGACAAAATTGTAGTCAGACCTGTGTGTGGCTTTGCAGTTTACGTGGCGAAGCTAAATTCGTACACTTGTTACCAGAAAACCATGCACTGAACTCCCCTTTCCGTCCGTCCTGGGCTCCTCGAAATAGTCTTTCGCCCCGCTATATTAATATAGCAACCGACCGATACAACGAAACAGCTGGGGCCGCAGCACAATCGAGCCCAAACGAAAATAAAAAGAAAAGAAAAAGAAACTAACGCCAACACCGGCAGATTGACGAAAATGAGGATGACTCCGCAACCGTTGCGCCCTCCGGAGAAGTACCACCACGCTCCTAGCACTCCGAGACGCCGCATACCAAGCAGCACCTTCAACAAGGGAACGACGATGACGCCGTGTCAGAGTCGGACATGCCGACACGGATTTCTCCTGACCACCAAACCCACCACCCTGAACGCCCCGACGTGCTCCACCAAACATGCCACCAACCAGCACACGCCACCACGGTCTTGTAGTCACCCTCGCAGACGCACTGTGGTCACCGGAACAGGGCCTATAGGGAGAGACGACAAGCAGCAGGGACGGGGGTAGCGGTACCACAACCGGGCGGGAGGGAACTACCTCCACCGCTTTCGCGGTCGCCGACCGGACATGGCAACGAGGGCACACCAGGACCGAACTGGCCCGGCCGGGCCCAAACTGGCCGTAAAGCCCTACTGCCAAGCTGCAGCAGGCCGGCCGCAGCGCCGCCACCACCCAACCACCGCCGCCGCGCCATCTCCGCCGCCAGGGAGCACCGCCGGCGCGCCGAAAACGCAGGCAGCTCCGCCGCCAAGTAGCAGCGCCGCCGTCCCTCCTCCCACCCGGCGCGCGGGTCTCACGCCGCCGCGCCGGACCATCGCGCCGAGCAGACCGCGCCGCCAAGGAGCCCCGCGCCCCGCGCCGCGGGTAAAGTCAGCCCGCGCCGCCGGCTGCACGCCGCGGCCCACGCGGCGGCGCCGGGGGGAAGGGAGAGGAGTACTGGGAGGTGGCGGCGAGGGTTCGCCCGGGGAGCGACCGAACGGTTTCCAGCGCCCCCTGCGTGCTGTTTTCTGGCCCCGTCCTGGGCTATGGACCCGATACGCATGAGACTGACCAGCTCCAGCGCAACTACCTCGTTTTGTTTCTCTTCCACACACATACGCAAGACCCGATCGATTCGTGCTAGGCTGGAAAACAGCCCTGCAATTACCTTACCTTCGTATCTTTTTGGCCAAAAAAAAAGAAACTAACAAAGCCATGCCGTTCAGGGAATACCGCTTCGTTCCGACAGAACACCAAGACAGTCGACAAGCTCGAATGGCCAGGATGAGCGAAGACGGCTTCGTTCCGATCAAGCGGACCAGAACCTAAGTTACTCATGTATCTCTATTCTCTACCGTGTAGTATCACTGGTAAAAAATGGATCGTTCGTCCGGAGCTTCAGTCCCGACCATGGTTGGGTCCGGGACTAATGTAAGCATTAGTCCCGGTTCCAATTGCTAGGACGACGCACGGGCACAGCCAACTTTAGTCCCGGGTCTAATAGGACTATCACTCCCAGTTGAAGATATCAACCGGGATTAAAGGGGTTGCGGCAGGCTGCGGCCGGTGCGAGCCCGTTTAGTTCTGGTTGTTGTCCTCAACCGGAACTAAAGTTTTATCACCTTTAGTTCCAGTTAGAGACACCAACCGGGACTAAAAACATTTTAGGTTTTTTGCGCTCCACACACACCTCCTGGATCGCTTTTTTTTAGTTTTGTAAAATAAAAAAAATTGATAGAAAGTTCAAAATAAAAAATCCTTTCAGATGTATGGGTTAGGTGATCTAGTTATTATGAAAAATAACAAACATGAATTTCGACTTATTTTGCAAAACAAACTGTATTTTTCGGTAAAATGGCTGCGCATTTTGCATATGAACTTGAAAAAAATGTTTAATATATGAAAATGTATCTACGCGAAAAGTTACATCCGATTTCACCGGCCAGAGGAAATATGAAAAAAATCAAATTTTAGGTTTTGCCCAAAAAAATATAAAAAAATTATTGTTATTTATTTATTTAAGATTATTATTACATCGTTATTTTTGTTTATTCAAATAATTATTTGGAATTCAAACAATAAAGAAGTGTGACATCGTGACCGAGAGGTTAATAGGATTGATATGATACTAATATCAATAAGATGTGTACTTGGAAGCTTGTACGGAAGGAACTCAAAAGTTAAGCATGCTTGGGCTGGAATAGTTTGAGGATGGGTGGCCGATTGAGAAGTTTGACCATGAGTAAGGACTTTGACTAGAGATTAAAGATCACTAAACTAGTCAAATAATTCAAATACTAGAAATTCTGAAAAAATTAGGAAAAAAATTGAATGGAAAACACAAAATAAAGGTCCTCCAGCACTCGATCGCACTCAACACGTGGAGGCCTTAGTCCCGGTTGGTGTTACCAACCAGGACTAAAGGTCCTCCAGCCACAGCACTCGACCGCGGCCACGTGGAGGCCTTTAGTCCTGGTTGGTGGGCAACCGGGACTAAAAAACGAGGCCTTTAGTCCCGATTTCGTTGTCCCGGTTGGAAAACCAGGAATAGAGCCCGTTCCCAACCGGGACTAGAGCCTCTTTTTCTACTAGTGTAGTTTCTAAATACGTATATTATTGATTATTAAAATAACATTTTAAGCGACTAACTATCACTTAGGCGTAATTCTTTTGGACCATTTGAACAATCTAGTGGTAAGAAGACCGGTTGCACAACGGGTGTTCTGTACTTTCCCGCCGACGAGCTCGCGGAGCTTTCGATGGCCGCGGTGGCAATCCACCTATCCGTTGGGAAGCTTGGGAAGTGGGCGTGCCGACGGGCTCTAGCGGCCATTTTGCTGATGATGCCGAGGCATCATGTGCCAATGATGCCGAGGCATCATGCTCCAGGGAGGGCGTAGGTGGCAACGATGCAGAGGCATTAGGCACTGGCAAGGGCATCTTCGCTGACGAGGACGTCGTCGACATCTTCTCTGGTGATGAGGAGGATGATTAGTACATTGTTAATCTTGTTTTTATGGGTCATATATATGTATGTAATATGTAATGTGAAGTTAGCAGGCTTTTTATCAGAGGAAGGTCAACCATGATTGATTGAAGCCTTTCCAACCGATGCCCAAATATTATTGACGATCTTTTGCAAATGGAAGGGCAACCATGTTTGGTTGGTACTTTTTCGGTCTAAACCCAACTATATTATGAACTCTTCTTCAAGATTTATCTGCGATAGACTCTATGCAATGTTGCATACAATTTTCTCTGTTTTATGCTCAAATGGTTGTAGATAAACAGTGTGTGTGGTAGAGCGTGCACATATTTTTAACAAAATACACACAACTTTTCAGATTTAAAGCGCGTACGAATTTAGACCACACAGTTGTTTCGGGAAACATCATGAATCTCGACCACGGCTTTTTCTAAGAAACACCGTGTGCCAAGTTCAGCCCACTATAGTCCGGCAGACGCAACCTTACCATTTTTTCGGATATAAAGACCAGTAGGGTCCCTGTACGGTCTCACTCCATGACAACCTCGATCTACTCCCTATTTAGGACAACACATTAGACACCTTGCTTTCCCGGAGTCACCTGGTCGACCAAGCGGGAGCTAACTAGATTCTGGAGCCCTACTGCGAGGATGTAGATGACCTCGCCGCGGCTTCTTCATCGTGCACTCATGCCGACCCACGCGGTCGAAGGACGGATGTGACACCGATAACTCCGGTCAAGCCGACTCGTCCACGTAAGCTCCATTCTGTGCACATGAATCATTTCCGAAGGTATACGTTCTTACCAAGCATCTTAACTTAAATATAGTACGGATTTGCACTGTAAGTACAGTTATGAATGCTGGATTTATTAGAATATTGTGGTAGGATCGATTTGTTATGTTTTATATATACTTGAAGGTTTCTTTGTTAGATCTATATGTTCGGACTAGATGTATAAGCTAGATTGATATTATAAGATATTATTGTTACATCTATATGTTTTTCTATACTTTTTACGTATTTAACTCTAACTATTATCTTATAATAGGGATACTATTTTGATGACACTGCATAATAATTGGTCAGCATCGACTCTGCATCATCATTCCTGTGTAAGAATAGAAATCATTTGAACTTACATTTATTTAATTTTAAAATTCCTTTGTCTATGTTCTAACTGCATTGTTTTTTGTGTGCAGTTTTCTTGTCTTGTGCCATGAATTTAGCAAAATGGAGAGCTGCATCCAAATTATGCCTAGCGAGAATGCACACATACAGGTTTGTTACCACATGTGCCAAAGGAAAAAAGAAGTAGAAGGTCACAACAGAGGTGGGGTGGGGTGAATCATTGCCAGCACAATCGGCATGTCACGAGACAACATCATAACCAAGAACTTTTTCTACCGTTCTCATTTTTTTTTTCGAAATGGGGGAAAATATCGCTCCAGCTTCTGCATCCAAAGGATGCACACGGCTTTTTTTTATTAGATTATTCACAACACCTTAAAAGAGCAATACAAAAGATCAAACTCGAAGCCACCTCGCTAAACCTACAGAGGGATGAAGGGGTGACAATTCACCAACTCATATCATCCAAAAACCAAATGCCTTCCCAGGCCGCCCAATAGCAGATGAGAAGCACATCCAGTCAAGCAGACTCTCAGCATACGCCAACGCACACGCCATAGAAGTTGTTACCGCCGTCTTCCTCGAATCCATCTTCAAGAGAGATCATCGCATTGACCATGCCAGGCCTGCCATCGATGCCGCCACGGCGCCAGACGACTCCACCATCCTGCGCATGTCCATCACACATCCGTCCCGAGACACCACTGCACCATGCCGCGGCGACTCAACAACGCCGACACAGCAAAAGCACACCGCTCCACCTCAGCACCACCACCATCCGTTGTCTGCTCCGAAAACGATACCCCCAACATGGAGAACGGCGTTGCGCGCCGCTATCGTCCGATCCGGGAGACCCGGGTCTAGGGTTTCCCCTGGAGCAGCCCAGGCGAAGAACGCAGACTGCAGAGACAATGCCTTCAACAAGGTAACGACGAAAGGCGCCGCCATCATCCGCCATGACCGAAGTCCGGGCCGGCTTTCACCGGCAGCTGCGCCTCGCCATCGGGAACTAGGCGATGGATCGCAAGATCCGCCACGGCTAGCCACACAACTAGCCGATCTCCTCCGGCGAGAGAGAAGACCACCACCGCGGTGCCACGGTCAGCGGCACCTGACACCCGCCACCTGCCACCAGGTCGGCGCCGTCACCACCATCGCCATCCAGGGCCGCCGCCCTTGGTGCCGTGATCCCAGCTCTCGAGGAGGAGCAGCACGAAGTCCACCCCCATCCCCACCCGCCCAGCCATGCCAAGGCGAGGAAGGAGGAGAGGACCGCGCCAGGGTCCGGGGCCGCGCCGCCGCCCCCATCACCGCCCTCCCGGCGAGGCCACGGTGAGGAACGGCGGAGAGGGCTGCGCCGCCATGGCCAGGGCCGCGCCGCCACCCCCAACACCGTCCGCCCGCGCCGCCATCAACCAGAACCGGTACCATCCCCCCGGCGTGGAGGCATGCCTCCTACCGCCACACCAGGGGACCACGCGAGGATCCCCGCCGCCCCCATCACCGGCCGCGCCAGGCTTCGCCGGCGGCGGCCTCCGGCGCCAGGCTTCTACCGTTCTCATGTGTATAGCTGGAAGAATATATGTTGAAGTACATGTATACATGTGGTGTATTAAATGAACGATCAAATAGAAATGAGTTTCGCTAATGTGTTTGCATGAAATTTTTAGTTATGTGTTGCATTTGGGTTATTGCTTGATGTTGCATAGTAAAAACGTAAGTGATGCATGCAAAAAAGCATATGGTTGGTCGAAACAACCATGTGCCATCTGAGTTGAACACATACGCCTGGTTCAATATTAATTGTTTGTGATCGTAAAATTCGTTGATGGGTGAGTATAACAAATCATTTGTGATGACCCTCCATATTGCAAACTATTTGCAAAACTAAGACATGTGCGTAGAGGGGCCCTTCTGTGTGCGCTATAGAGATGCATCGTCCACCCTTTCATAGTGACGGTTAGGTAAACGGTCTGTGAATGGTCATTTCAGCCGTGTGTGAAAGCACATGTTTAGTACTAATGCAATATGTGAATGGTCCTTTGACTTTGGTCTACTGAGACTAGATAGCGGACAATGTAACTGTTTGTAGAGATTAAAAAGCTCGCTCAAGGTTAGAAAACACCAACGTCATATGTCCGTGGATTATCTGCATTGTACAACATATGATAACTGCAAGCATTCTTTGTGATAATTGGACATCATTACATTAGTTATAAGCATTGATCATCGTTGCTTTATTGCACACATAAACTGTCAGGTGCATTTTGCTGAGCTGAATGCTGCCTTGGGACATCTACCACAAATTTGTTCTTGATACATATTATCAATAAAAAAAAATACAATGAACTCTATTTCATCTGCTCATATATAGAGATGAGCAGCCAGCTGTGGTTTAGCTTAAAAACCAGGTGTTCAGATAGGGCCAAGCTCACATTGCCTTTCTAAAGACTTTTTTTTTCCAGAGCACGCCAAAGGCGTGGCTTATCTTTATAGAATGAAGAATAAAATTACAAGAAGGCAAACCCAATTCCGAACAATTAGGAAGGCTCAACTCAGTCTCAACTCAAGAGCGCTCAAACAAATCCTACTCTCCTGAAAAACCCAAACCTACTCACTCTCACAGCGTTGCCTCCCTCCAAAGATTGCTAACTCCCTCTCAACTCATCCCTAATGCGATCAGGAAGCTGTAGCACAGAGAAATGCTCCCTAGTGTTACCACAAACTCTCGTGTTTCTCCGTTTCCAAAGTATCCACGCAACCAGGATCACAAGAGTATCAAATTTCCTTCTGGCCCCATCCTGCACTTGTCCCCTCGCAAGAAGCCACCATCCCTCACACGTGTTGTCCCATTGCGGTTGTTGAATTTGCAGCCCCATTGAGAGAAGACATATGTGCCATACTTGTCTCGTGTATGTGCACTGAATGATGATGTTGGAGTGTGAGTTAGTACAGTAGTACTCTGGTAGAATCTAGAGTATTTTAATGAATGTTGGAGTCTTAGTATAATAGTAGTGTCCTAGGAGAGTCTAGAATATTCCATTAGAGTGTTGAAATCTGAGTTAGTATCTTAGCAGAGTCTGGAGTATTTTAGGGAGTATTAGTATAGTAGTAGTAGTGTCTAGATTATTCTAGTGTATGAGTGAAGATGTAAGCCTAAGTTGAGCTATATATAAGAAGGTGTGGAGGTCCAAGGGACCATCCCATCCAAAAATTCTCTCCTAAAATCAACATGGTATTAGAGCTAGGCTCCTCCTCCTAGTCCTAACCCAAGCCACCACCATTCCACCACTGCAACACCCAGTCCAGCACTCCAGCTATTGTCGTCAACAACACCGAGCGCATTGTAGTCACCTACGTGGCGGGAGGCCGCACCCCGTTGCTCTGTGCGGGCGGTAGCCACCTCATGTTGCAGGTGCGTCATGTGAGGCTTGGTTGCTACTCTACACTGGGTGTTGCTCCGGAAGCTAGTTATAATGGTCAATTGAGGTGCTAAGAGGAGGAGAATAAGTTTGGGGACCAAGAGAAAGTGGAGGTGTAGTAGCACCTCTGATCTGGTTAGAGATGGGCAGATGCAGAGGAAATGCAGGCGGTTGTGAAGGAGTTGGGTGTCCGTGTTGTAGTGGTAATGGCTGGAGTGGTGCTGGGCTATGGTGGTGAAGGGAGAAAAAAAGGGAGGTAGGTTGTGGATATGGGGTGTGGAAGCCTGAGGTATCAAGTGAAGGTACACAGGAGTGCTCCCAGAGTTGGTTGCTTTGGTGTTGCCGGGCAAGATTCGGTTTCAGGAGTAGGAAGTTGTAGGTGTTGTGTTGCAGCAGAGACAAGAGGAGTCCAGGAAGGAGCAGCTGCTGGAGCTGTTTTGGGTTGGCTGTGATGGAGGAGCAGAGGGAACATAGCTTGCTGCTAGGAGAAGAGGAGAAAATGGAATGGATCTGAGAGAGAGGTAAAGATGTCCTACAACTTGAGACTTGTGGAAAGCAGCAGAGGAAATGAGAGGATCAAAGGGGAAGAGGAAGAAGTGGAGTCTAAACTTGTATCCCATAGTTTGTGTAATGTTGGTTTGTTGTGCTGAAGACAAAGGAGAAGAGCAGCTTGCTGCTTGGACTTTGTTTTTGGGGGAGAACAATGGTTTGTATGTTGTGGTGGTGAAACCAATCGCAAGTGTGGTGGAGCTTGAAGAGTAGTTGTTGGTGGAGGTGTGGAAAAGTAGATGGCAAGCAAGGAGCTTGAGAGTGATAGCAGAGATTGTGTTGCTGGAGTTTTCCAAGGGTTGAAGAAAGGGCTGGTAGAGGCTACGGTGACCAAGGCAAAGATGGTTGAGGCCAAGATGGCAGGTGGGGTTAATGGGGATGAGGTAGAGGTCAAGGTTGTGACCGTGTTGGAGAGGTGGAAGACATGTGAAGGCCAACAGACTCTGACCGGTGAGGTGAGGCGGCTGTGGCTCTGTAAGAGCTGTTGTTGAGGTGAGGCGATCGTGTTTGAGAGGTGGAAGATATGTGAAGGTCATGAGAGTGTGAATAGTTGACCAGTGAGGTGAGGCGGCTGCTGCTCTGTAGGAGTTGTTGTTGAGGTGAGGTAGCAGTGATTCTGTGGGAACCGGAGTTAAATGATGCACAAACTGATGATGTAAGGCGTGTGGTGCCTCCGTTGTAGGTGCCAGTGTGAGAAGGCGCATGGTTGGAGAGGCAACGGTGGCCCAACGCAAGTAGGGTTGGAGCTGGCTAGCTTGATGCAGAGTTGGTGCAAAGTGATGGTTATGGATCGCGTGAGGCAGAGCTTTGATGGTCGGAGTTGAATGAGCGCTTAACGACCAATGGAGCAAGATCTATAGTAAAATGCTCACAGGCATGTTCTTGAAATCTAGATGCGTAGTGATCGTAGAAAGAGTCATAGAGTTGTAGCAAGATGGCCATGATGGTACCCATGCCCATCTTGAGGGGGAATGTTGGAGTGTGAGTTAGTACAGTAGTACTCTGGTAGAATCTAGAGTATTTTAATGAATGTTGGAGTCTTAGTATAATAGTAGTGTCCTAGGAGAGTCTATAATATTCCATTAGAGTGTTGAAATCTGAGTTAGTATCTTAGCAGAGTCTGGAGTATTTCAGGGAGTATTAGTATAGTAGTAGTAGTGTCTAGATTATTCTAGTGTATGAGTGAAGATGTAAGGCTAAGTTGAGCTATATATAAGAGGATGTGGAGGTCCAAGGGACCATCCCATCCAAAATTTCTCTCCTAAAATCAACAGATGATATGGTCAACGGTATCCTGATCTTGCAAACAGGTGACGCACGCGCTCGTTTGATCCTGCAGCCCATGCCTGAACCTCCTATCATATGTCCAAAGCCTTTGATTCGCTTCCAACTAGCTAAATAGCTTGCACTTGAGAGAAGCAAAGGATTTCCATATTGGCAAGTATAAGCTGAACCTGATATTTCCTTGACAAAGAGCTATGTACGTGTCTCATGCAGAGTAGAGCCGAGACTTTGCACCCGTCCATCTGGGATGTGGCAATTTCTGTCCATGTCCTGAATCACAACCCACAGACCGACACACTGATGACTAGCCACACTGTCCAAGCTTTTAGTAATGTTCGTAACCCATATGTGATTAATCAACGCGTCGGCGACCAACCTTACTCCTGGAGGGTACCAGCGAGAAAACTTTTGGCGCGATGTCTTCCACCGATCTCTCGTCAATCCATCTATCTTTCCAAAAGTATCAACCCCTTCCATCTCCCATTGTTATCTTTGCCTAACTCTGAAAAACATCCATTGCTTCTTTGTCTTTTTGCATTCTCAGGCCTTGCAATGGCCTGGACAGGTCTGTGCACCATAGCCATTCCCACCTGGCACGCATCGCTAAGCCATGCAGGTGCCGGTCCTTGACTCTTAACCCGCCAAAAAATAATGGCATCTAATCGTCTACCAAGCCACTAAGCATTGCCCTCCTTGAAGTTCTCTTCCTCCAGGCCTAGAAAAAAGCTCTGATCCATCTTAGGAGTAGCTCCAATACCCACACTGTTGCCTCCTCCACTAATAGAAAATGAATTTGTCTTGCAGTGAGAACCAATTTGATGAGCGTCAAGCGTCCCTCTTTCCTGATCATGCCCCTTAGCCAAGCTGGGAGTAGAAACATGGCTTTGTCGATCAGGGGCTGCCACTGGGCTTTTGTTAGGGGTCGTAACGCCAATTGCAATCCCAAATACCTGATCGGGAAGCTTGCAGGTCACATCTGAGAGTTTCTCTGATTATCTCCTCATCCTGGTCATTGGCTCTGATGAGCGTGGCATTAGTTTTCCTATAATTTACATGCAACCCAGAAGCCTTCCCGAAGATCCGCAAAATATCCTTGACAACATGGGCCTCCTCTATGACAGGCCTGAAGAAGCAGACAACATCGTCGGCATAAACACATAAGCGCTTCACCGGTGAGATGCCAACCAAGCTCTGAAAAAGTCCTACATCCGCTGCCGTCATGACCACTTTCGTCAGGACTTCCATGCCTATCACGTACAACATTGGGGATGTTGGGTCACCCTGCCGAAGATCGCAGACATGTTGGATCCTACCTCTAGGTACTTCGTTCACTACTACTTTCGTGTTGGATGTGTGCAACATCGTGGCAACCCACTTGAGGAAGACGATTCTAAACCCCATGTGCCTTAGCACCTCCAGCAAAAAAACCGCAATAAATTGAATCAAAGGCTCGAGAAATATCCAATTTCAGAAGAACCCCCTTTTGCCTGTGCTGATTGATCCTCCTGGAAACTTGGCGAGCTAGCACGAAGTTGTCATGCAGATTCCTCCCTTTCACGAACGTGGATTGGTTCGGGCTTACTAGTTCTGCCAATCTCGGTCTGAGGAGATTAGCCATGATCTTTGAGAACAATTTGGCAAAGTTGTGAACAAGACTAATGGCTCGAAGTCTCCAACTTCCGACACGTTTTGCTTCTTTGGTATCAATGTAATCAGTGCACGGTTCAACCTGGCGAACCCTCTGCTATCCCCAACTTCGAGCTTAAGTAGCCCTGCCATAATGCCCTTCCTAAAGACTGATACTCTCAACGTCAGGATGATTTCTCCAAGTGAATCCCTGCAACATCCTTGCAAACAACATCATTGTGACAAATGTACACAGGAAGATCCAAGGACAACCCCTCCTGCAACTGCTAAATGAAACGAAACTTAGGCCAGGCTATGTGAGAAGTACATTTGTTGTGTTCCAATCCCTCTCGGGCCGAGTGGTTCGTTCCAGGTGTCGGGGTTCTGACCAAGTCCGATGCAGCTTAAAATTACGTGGCTATTCTTAGGGATGGTTTAGCCGTCGACGGTGGTATCCAGCATGGTGACATGGAGAAAGTTAAGAGCATGGTAGGGGGAGTAAACAGAAGGCTTCTCAGATGCATGATTTGAGATAGTTTAGCCGAGAAATGTCAGATTCCTCGACTAGCCTATCTTTACGGATAACAACATCTAGTTCATCAATAGCTTTCTAAAGAACCCCTGGCTTGTTCATCATCTCAGCAAGTGCCCACTCAACAACATTCAATGGATTGTCGATCATTGCAAACATCATTTCCTGCATCAATTGAAGTTGTAATAATAATTATACGATATAATTCTTTTTTTGACAATCATTAAGTTAATAATTGTATAATAATTCTTGAAAGAGGTTGAGACACCGTACTAACCATTCGATCGATGGTTCAATGTACATAGAGCACATGCACTATCGATGTAGGGACGTGATTGCTTTTTTTAGGTTTTTAGTTGCAAAGTTCGGAAACTGGTTGTATTTTTCTGTAATAGCTCAGAAACTATTTGTATTTTTTTCTGTAATAGCTCAGAATCCCGCTAATATGATAACAAAGCTAGTTAATGTTTCCAAGATTGACATTTGCTCGACTTTGGTTGGTATAACTGTTTAGCCCAAGTGGTTTTTGGCGCCAGTAAGTGTTTTCTTTGTTGTTTAGGAGATTGTTGAAGTTCATGCTACTAGAAGGAATTTGTCTCAAGGTGGAGTTTGTTATATTGTGATCCAAATTGAATAAGAAGGCTAACGACAGAGCAAAGCAAGCCCCGTCACCGGTAGGTTTGGGCAAAGAAATGGGGCAAGTTAAGAGCATGGTAGGGGAGTAAAGGGAAGGCTTCTCGGATGCACGATTTGAGAGAGTTTAGCCGAGAAATGTCAGATTCCTGGACTAGTCTATCTTTATGGATGACAACATCTAGTTGATAAATAGCTACCTCTGGCTTGTTCATCATCTCCGCAAGTGCTCACTCACAACATTCGATGGATTGTCGATCGTTGCAAACATCATTTCCTAAATTGAAGTTGTAAGAATAATAATACGATAAAATTCTTTTTTTGACAATCATAAAGTTAATAATTATATAATAAAAAATATTTAATAAATTCTTGAAAGAGGTCGAGACACCCTACTGTTATATTGTCAGCCGAATTCTATAATCAGGCTAATGACGGAGCGAAGTGAGGCCCGCCGCTGGCAGGCTTGGGCCGAAGCCCCCAGCGGTACGGATGGTCATCACCGCATATATACCTCTTGTAAGCTGCCGGCTAGGATTTATCAGATTATTAGATATCCCACGGCGTTTGTAAACACTCTCCGATATAGTGAAGTTTTGCTGGCTGGCGCTCGTGGTTTTTACCTCTCTTTTTTGGAGAGGGCTTTCCATGTTAAAATCTTGTGTCCCTTGCGTGTGTACTTGTTTCGTTTCTTTGTTATTTCCTTGTCGTGTTTATAACACGTACTAATCATTGTTTGTGGTTCTGGTTTCTTCTAGGCACAACAATGGTTGTCCATCTGCATCTTCAAGATAAACCATGACGTTGTTTGTAAGCTCTTGATTAGTTTCTTAAGTTTTCTACGGTTGTTGTTCCTTTTTGTTTTCACTAGCACAAATGCCTGTGCGTTGCAACGGGGGTGAAAAATAACTTTTGATCGAAAATCATCGGCATGACTCAAATTTTGCTCCGAAGTCGTTGACCCGTAACCCTGGCCTCGGTTCGTCCTTTTGTCATAATAATCTTTATTTATTTTTATTTGATGTACTCTTATACACTTCATTATTTTTTTATATTTAATCTTATCAGGAGCAAGGATGAGTGAGACGTGCGGAAATCAAGACATTGCAAATCCAAGAGCCTACAAAATATGATAACATT
This sequence comes from Lolium multiflorum, assembly GCA_030979885.1. Lineage (NCBI taxonomy): Eukaryota > Viridiplantae > Streptophyta > Magnoliopsida > Poales > Poaceae > Lolium > Lolium multiflorum. The sequence continues at coordinate 1,906,909 of CM061748.1, forward strand.
TTAGTAGACATTTAAAGTGGAATTACAATGCGAAAGTCAAAACTATAATCACGATACACAATAAAACATGCGTAAGAAAATTACTTTGTAAATGGTAGTTTATCGTAATGTGTTTGGTAGATGCTTCCCGACTCTAGAAAAACATGAGAATACATGAAGACATTTAAAGTGGAAGTATGATACATTTAAAGTGGAAGTACAAATTGAAGGTCAAAACTATAATCATGACACATAATAAAACATGTTCAACAAAAGTACTTTGTAAATGAGATTGTCGTAACGTTTGGTAGATGCTTCCTGACTCTGGAAAAACACGAGAATACATGAATTCGAGGCAATTTTAATCATCAACTGATAGCGTTAAAATGCAAAATCTGAACATTGTGTATTCTAATCTCATTACTATATGTGATATTCTCAATGAATAATCATAATTTCAATATTTAAATCTGAATTTGAATTGAGGAAGAACAAGTCAACGGATGCACTGCAGTAGTACACATGACCATGCCAATTACCTCACATGGCTAGCTAGCATTTCTGAATTTGAATAGTGAAAACATGAAATACATTTAACTGAATACATTGCTTTACATGGAGCGATGCAAGTATTTCTTTCATACCAGAGCGCATCCTTTTGTAATTGGACTCAATAGGTGGACCTACCATCCCTATTGCCCGAGCAGCCGCATGGGCTTCCGGCCGGCCGACAAACCTATTTTCGTCCCTATTTTATATGTACTTAACAAAAAATAAGCACACTAAGTCCAGGCTTTAAAGTTTTCTTTGGTCTGCCAATGGTTGGAGTGTTCTAATTTTATTTGTAGGTCAACTCATAGCCCTCATCTATTGATCCGTTTTTATTTCAGCATCGCACATGACATTTTTTCCGGTAAGATTTATAAAAGGTCATATAGTACAAGAGAAAATGCCAACAACAAACATTGTTCGACAGAGGTTTCAGTAGATGGCTAGAACAAGCGCTGAATCACCCTGGAACAGAAAGGAAAAATTACGTGAACCCACCCGCCTGATCACCGTGCCATCATGATCTGTTGTCTTTCTTCTAGGATGGAGCCAGTTACAACAAGCGTGGAGTGTGAGTTCCTGTCAAAACTCTGCCATTACGCTCCAACCAGATTTGCCGCATCATGCCATCGTGATCTATGCCTTTCTTCTAGGATGGAGCTGGTTACAACAAGCCTAGAGTGTGTGTTCCTGTCAAAACTCTGCTATTACGCTCGAGCCAGATTTGCCGCATCGTGATATTGGCTGTTTGTGTTGAAACGCCGTCGATTGCTGGATGGGATTGCAAATAACAAAGGAAAATATTGCAAATAACAAAGGAAAATATTTCAGGGTAAACATTAAATACATTGAATCAGGTACATGTAGTTTTTCTCGGTGCAGATAAAATTCTTGTGAACAGACCTTGGCCCATGTTGGCATATAAATTCTTCTGCTTGTCGCATGAAATGCAATCTTCCACATGTTAGCTAAAACGGAGCAAGGTTTTTGACCACCCAAGACACTTCCCTAACCTTTGAAGATCTGCACCACCTGATGCCAAGTATCTGGATGATGACAATAAGCTATCGTTGAAAATGTTTGAAAGATGCCAAAAGTTAAAATTAGGAGGACATGATACTCCACACATCGACATACTACGCCATGAACACAACTTTTTCAAATAAGTAAGTTGTAAGCTGATACAAATCTTTCTTGGCATCTAGTGCATTGCTAAGTTGCTACACGTGGAGGATAAACAATATTTTACAATCCCATCACAATAACAATAACCATTTGTTGTAGAGGAAAAAAAAATTTCCTAACAAATATTGAGTGCGACAGGATGTTCATTCATCCTAAACTAATTTTTTTTTTTATAGATCAGGACAATATGTATATCATAATGGTAGCGATACCTTATTCCTACTATGGTGCAGTCTATAGTACATGCCAACCATGATCAGCAACAGAGAAGGTCCATGGACCTTTAGATGTATGGTCATACCATTAACTAAAGTCTCCAATGGAAGTCGTGAAGAACCTTTCATAAAAAAGTAGCAGAAAAAGAATCAAAAACTGAATTGATTTGTCCAGAAAAAAACCAAGAATTTACCTAAGAATTTTTTATGCAGGCATGAGCTAGTTTAAGAGTAGGCCCAGTCATGAGCTAGTTTAAAAGTAGGACCTAACTCTTCTCCTAGTTCCGTAACCAGTATAGCTTCAGCTATGATATCTCTGTCCCAAAATTGGCTATCATTACAACCTTGTAGTACAAGACTATTTCACTACTCTTAGTTCCTGTCCAAAATCCAGATTAGTGCTTTGTTTGAAGAAGTTAAGCCTATATTTAATTCATCATTTGACATATAGATACCATTCCAACTGAAAATGCTAAAGTTAATCTGCAGTACTGGAGCACGTGTGAAAAGATAACTGTTGGAGCAGTCACCTCAACTGAGTATGTATAAACGGAGTATGTATAAAATGAAAATGCCATCTTCAGCAGCCGCACAAGTAGTCACAAATACTTGGAAATAGTGTTCTCATCTTCGCAATGAATGAATTTGCTTCCAAGCCAATGCGACAGAACTGGTTCAACAAATTGTGAAGACTGTGAGTATGTGGCTAGAAAATAAGGCTGTAAACATACCATAAGTATTCATTTAGATCATCATAAATATACAAGGCTGAATGTGGTGTTTTTTCCATGTTTTCTTTTTCGTGCCTCCTAAAAAACCACCACAATTATATGTAGAACAAACTAATTTGGGACTTCAGATATTGGTGGTTTATCAAAGTACCTGTGTGATGACACGTAGATAGGTGTTACCACTTTCTTTAAGAGTTCCTCCTCATTTCCACCATAAGATGGCCAGACATTTTCACCAGCCACAAGCAACTCATGCAACTTATATGCCATCTGATCACAATGAAAGTTACCATTCAAAGATATATTCTTGGAACAACGAGCTCTGATACTTGATACGACAATTAAGAATGTTCACATTACATTGTGAAAATGTAGCAAAGAAAATCTGGCATAAACCGGATATTTGCTGATTCACCCCAGATGAGAAGATAAATACCTAGGAGCAAAATCCTCGACTACTGAACTTCAAGTGGTTGTGCACCCGGAGGATTTCAGCAGTTGCAAAATTATCAGGATAGTAATGTACACAAATTAAAATAATGTGGAATTACATACCTCAAACCATGCTTTTGTTTTTTTTGCACTACTTCTTATACTTGCTGAATAACTTATTCAGACTATGTCAACAACTCAATCATCAAGCTGTTCCATGAGTGAAAGAATGACTATACTCAGTCAACAAGCATCAATAAACAAAAAATAGAAAATAAAGCATTGTAAATGGAGGGTCTCCATATTATTACTTACCCAAAAACTTGGTTCAGAGGAATGGATACCGAAATTTCATGGTAATAATGTTCATCATGTGACAGAAGGCAATAAAGTCATCTGGCATTTTTTTTGCAAGCAGGGGGCAGCAAAATAAACTCATGTTTTGTTCAAAGGTTACCACCAGATTTCATATGTATGGAATACCCATTGATCTTGTGCTTTATCACGTTTATATCCATAGAGTCAAACTGCCAAAGTAAATATCGATAGAGGAGCTTGCCTTGCGTGGATCAGGCTTTGGCTCAAGTCTAATGTGCACATTTGTGAGGAGGACAATAAAATGCTCCCTTTGATTCCGAACAGTCTCAATGCACACAAGATGACACTCTGATGTTAGCTTAGTAATAAAATGGGAAAACTAAAATTGGTTTGTCCATAGTAGCTAGCAGACCTAAAAGCCAAACTTAGCTCTCAACCAATCCAGTATATCATGCTCACCCCTTCTATTCTGGCTCGAATGCAAAAGGCCATGTCAAGCCCCGTGTATTCCGCAGCACTTTGACTGATGCTTTGATCTGATAAGGTTGCACTTGACGACCATGTCAGTTTCTTTACTTGATGCAATTGTTCGTTTCGACGAAACAGGTTACATTGCTGAGAGCCATACATACTTCCTCCAGCTGCATGATGAACTGGGATGCATTGGCAGTACCGAGGGTTAAAAAATTGAACGTCACATATATGTTTTTATTTTCTAGTATATCTTTGTGCAAACGAGAATAATCTGCGCAGAGGAAATTTAGCGAAACACGTCGCATTAAGGGCACAGATAGGAGTGAGCACAAACCTATGGATTTTCTTCAACCTTCTTGTTGACAGCACAGAGCACCTCAAAGTACGTCTGGCTGGTAGGTCTTCCCAAGATGAGCCCTGAAGGTAACATTGCCATGAAACAGGTAGGCAGATGGATCATGGATGTACATGAGCTGTACAAATATTTGCTTCGCTCGTACTGATTAAGGTGAGAATGTCTTGTGGTGAGCAGCTCTTGGTGTATTTGCTTCTCTCGTAACACCTCCACCACCACCGGCACTTGCTGAAGCAGCAACACCAACACCTGGGTTGCTAACACCTCCAGCTCAGCTACGTCACGTTGTAGAATTTGATTCGCGCTGGCAGCATATGTTCAAGATCGAGGGAGGGAGAAAGGATGGGATGGGAGGGGATTGGATTGAGTACCCGGGCTTCATTCAGGTAAGGTCAGAGGAGGGCTCGCGGTCGACGAGGAAGAGCAGAAGCTTCACTTGTCGTCAGCAGCGGCGGCGAGCGCCCAAGCGAGAGTATCCGTGTTGGCGCCGGCTACGGAGCGGGAGATCTACCGCGGGCAGACGACAATGAGCGCGGCCGCGACAAGCCCGCTCGGGAGTCGCGCCTGATGGCTTATGCGTGTGGTGGCGGCGGCGGAGGTGGAGGTGTGATGAGCCACGGGAAAAAGCCGGTGGGACGAAGGGAGCGACGAAATTGGACGACCAAATATTTGACTGACGTATAGGGAACATTTACCGTGGCTCTCCAATTTCGTCAAATATTTGACGACCAAACATGTTTGGTACGGTACCGTGGGGAGAATAGGGAACATGTTTCTTCTTTTTATTTAATATACATATATATATATATATATAAGTAGTGTAGATTTCTAATCCCCGGGTGGACAGCCCTTGGATTAGCTCAATTGAACCGTCCAGATCGTGACACGTGTCACAGTATACCTCAGTCCCACTTTTGCTATTATAATGTACCAAAGTAGCAAAAAACGATTCGTTTGTAGCAAAATCAACCCAATTGTAGCAAAAAACGGTTCACCCAAAATACACACAGATCTCGTCGGAGACTCGCCGGAGACCTCGCCGGAGACGATGTAGCAAAAATGTTGCACCATTATAGCAAAGAAATTCTGGTATTGTAGCAAAACCGACCTTATCGGAGACCTCGAAAAGAAACCTCGCCGGAGATGTCACCCGGGAACTCGCCGGAGGCTTCGCCGGAAACATGGTAGCAAAAAAATATGCTAAAGTAGCAAAAAAACACAAAAATTGTAGCAGCTTTTTTTGCTATTGTGGCAAAACCGACCTCATCGAAGACTCGCCGGAGAACTTGTAGCAAAAAGCTATTATAGCAAAAACCAAGAACAAAAGTAGCAAAAGTGACTTTGCCACAGACATTGTAGCAGAATTACTAAAAAAATTGTAGGAAAACCACAAAACAAAAAATGTAGCAAAAACAAATTTCTGGGCCATCGCTGAAATAGCAGTACCGCCGTCGAGTCCTCGTAGCACCGCGCTTGCAGCAGCTCCATCGCCGTTTGTAGCGGTGGATGGCTTGTAGTGGTTCCGACACCATATGTAGCGGTGACGACGATGGACGGCTTTGGAGCAGCTCCGGCGCCTTTTTGTAGCAGCGTCGGCGGCCTTCTGTAGCAACGCTGGCGAACGTCTGTAGCAGCACCAGCGACTTTGTGTAGCAGCGCCGACAGACTTTGTAGCAGGAACGGCGGCCTTCTGTAGCGGCAACTGCGACCTTTTGTAGCAGGGACCCTCGCAGCAGCGCCGCCCTAGGCAGGGACTCGCGAGGTCATCGCCGGCTGCAGGGACCAGGAGGTGCTTGGGGGAGCGGGAGCGAAGCGCCGGGCGGAGTTCGGTGTGGACCACCTGGAGGCGCGCGTGGTCGTCGCCGGCGGTAGGGGCCAGGAGGTGCGCGTGGTCGTCACCAGCGGCAGGGGCAGGAGGTGCGCGTGGTCTTCACTGGCGGCAGGGACCAGGAGGCGCACGGCGGCGTGGGAGCGAAGCGTGGCGGAGGAGCAGCAGCACGGCGGAGGAGTAGCAGCAGCCCGGCGGAGGAGCAGCAGCGCGGTTGCCGCTACAGAATCGGGGGAGGCGCAGGGAAGCGACACAGTGGAGGGGAGGGGATGGAGCGGCTGCGGCGCGCCGATGAGGAATACGGCAGCGCCGCCTCGCAGTTGGTGCTAGAGAGCGACACGCCGGTGAGGAATACGGCGGCGCCAGCTCGCAGTGTGTGCTAGAGAGCAGCGCACGACGAGATCCTGCTGGGGCTCGACCGGCGGGTGCTGGGGCGCGACCGGCGGGTGCTGGGGCGCTGCGGGCGGCGGCGAGATCCTAGTTGAGCGCAACAGCCAGTCGGTGGGCGGCAGCAGCGAAGCCCTCAAGCTCGCCCATGGCTGCACAGCGAGTGGCAACGGCGGCGCCTCCATGGATGCGCGGGCGAAAGCGGCAGCGGGCGCGGCACCTGCGCCGGTACCAGCAGCGCTGCGGCGCCATGGCTGCGTGTGGGAATGGGCAGGGGGGCGCGGAGGAGTCGGCAGGGAGCGCGTGGGAATCGGCAGGGGCTGCAGCGAGAGGAGACGTTTCTCTCGGAGGGAAGAAACAGATGAGGCAGGGACGAGATAAGGTGGGCCCACAGGGACACGCGTCGCGCGCTGCGTGCGAAGGAACAGAGGACGCGATCGTCCGGGGAACGTCAGCTTTTCCCTTTTTTTTTATTAATTCTATCTTGGATCCATTGTCAAATCATTAGTCGCAGCATTTTGAACAAGGAAGCATGAAAAACTTATTATATTCAGACTTGTGTGGCTTTGCAGTTTAGGGAGCGAAATAGAATTCAACCAATAGGTTTTTTTTTGTGTGGAATTCTGGGCATAGAGTTTGTAAACCATAAGTTGGACACGTGACAACCACGTACACTTGTCACGTTAAAACCATGCATGCACCGAACTCTCCCTAGCTTGTCCGGTCGTCCTCTCTTCACCGTCCGGTTCAATGTACATAAAAGCACAAGCATGATTCACGCTTGCTTTCAGCGCTAATCATGTAAGACAAAATTAATTAGCTTTTTGCCCGGCTTCGATGACTGTCTATAAGAGTATCTCTATTAGACGGACAAAAACAGCTTTTAATTTCTAAAAAACTACCACTGCTCTTTCTCGAAATAAGCTTTTGCCCATTATATTAATATATCAACCGACCGAACCAACACCGAGTTTACTACTGGGGCAAACAACACATCACACCCAAACGAAACAAAAAAAGAAAAAGAAAGAGAAACCAAAGTCGACATTGGTGGCTCGACGAAAACGAAGATAACTCGCAACCGCTACATCCTCCGATGCACCGCGTACCAAGTAGAACCTCCAAGAAGGAAAACGACGACGACGCTGCTGCTGCCCAGAAGGACCTAGGGTTTCCCCCGGTACGCAACGAGAAGTAGAGAAGAGGTACACCCGACGCCCTTCAGGAAGGACGGCAACACCCACAGGCGCCACCGCGTCGGTGCCAAACCGACAAGCATTTCTCACGAACCCCAAAAAATGACACTCCCGGACGATCCGGAGCGCTCCACCAATCTTGCCACCCACCAGCACACGCCACCACGGTCTTGCAATCACCACCGTCGTCTCATCGTGGTCCACGTTGCGAGGCTGGTAAGACCGAGAAGAAGGAACGAGCGGCGTCGACGGCGAGGCGGGAGAGCAGAGGTAGGGGAGTCGAGGCGGCGGCGCTAGGGTTTTCTCCCGGTCGCTCGCGGGAGCGACTCAGGAGAGGTAGAGACGATGCCTCTCTGTCTAAGTTTTGTCTCTTTGGCAGCTATCATCAACTATTTCTCTTAAAGAGTTGAAAACAAATGATCCATCACTCTTCTTAAACTACTCCCAATCCTAAATTTGGAGAAACAATACCTCAGGCTCCAAAAACCCACTTTTTCGCGCGGGAGCCGCCAAGCGCTCATGGTGAATATTCCACGCGTTGGCAGCCTTACTCACTCCGATCTGCCACCGTCAACCTACCGTCCTCCAGCGAAGTCCCGTGGTTGCTAGCTTCCACCACCGCCCCACCTCCCTCCGTCCATGATTCCGTACCTCCACTGCCTCTTTCCCGCAGCTAATCAAGCCGCCCGTCCGCCGAAGCCACTGCCCCTCCATTGACGCGGATCGACTAGATTTGGGAGCTCCTGTCGTGCCATTGAACTCTTCGGCAACCAATACTACGCCGCTCTCCTAGGGATCTGTCACCGGTGTTCGGAGAGGTCGTGTGGAAGCTCCGTGGCCTCTCCACGTCCGCCCATCTAAGTCGTCTACGACATCCTCAGGCGTCCGCCGGAGGTAAGTGCAGGCCCACCCTTCTTGCTACATCATTGGCGCATCGCGCCACCTTTGGTGCCCGGGGCGTGTTCGGCGGTTTGTCGTGAGATGTATACCTCACTCCGAAATGACTTGATTGAGGAGCTTTGGAAGATACATGGCAACAATTGATTTTTTTTGTTGAACTTATTTATTTTAAGGTTCTATTATGATGAACTTTGTTATTTGTTTGAACTTGTAATTTGTATTTGAACTTATTTGTCAATTGGTTGTATTGTGATGAACTTATTGATGCAATGAATTGGAATCATTATTTTAATTATGCGTGATTTGTTTCATAGATAAAAACATTAAGTACACACATTCACAGTCAATTGGAACACATAGAAATTTTGGGACTGCAGTTTTCTCTTTCTTCTCCTTTCACAGTTTTCTGAAATCCCAATGCCTTCTCTCTTCTCTTCCAAAAACGTGCTTTTGAGAGTGAGATTTTCTCCTTCTGATGTAGATGCTCTAAGCACAGAAAAGCACCCCTTCCTATCATTTGTGCCAAAAAAAATTAAACAAAGCCATGACGTTATGTATAAGGAGTAACGGTGGCAACTCGTTGGACGCAGTGGTGGAGCTAGAACATTTGCCACCCGGGTGCCTAGAGGGTGCCTCAATTGATAAAAATGATTTTTAGGGGGTGCATAAGTGGTGAAAAAAATGCAATTTAACAAAGGATTTTGATTTTTCCCGGGGTCCTGTGCACCCCCTTGCATAAGGGTAGATCCGCCGCTGGTTGGACGGGAAGAACAACATACTCCATTGTTGTGAAGAACAACATATCTGCACTCATGTCGTAGCTGCCACACTTTCAGAATTCAGGCGCAAAACATCAAGACAGAGTCGTCAAGCTTCAACCTCCTGGATCAGCCGATACCGCATAGTTCCGATCAAGCGGCCCACATGTTACTCTGTGTTAGTTATGTATGTCTTAAAACCCTTTAAGGTTTTCTTTGGCACTTGAGTATTTATGGAAATTAGTGGGAATAATATTATAAAGTATTTGGTGAAACCTTTACCTTCACCCAATTCCTATAAAACCTCATCCCCAATCCACTAGGTAGGGGTAGAGTATTGGGATTGAGAAAACTACACTAAAATTTGGGAAAAGTGGGGATAAACGAGGATTAAACTCGGTCAATACTTTAGCACCAAACATGTATTTAGAATAAGTGGGGATTTAGAGCTTGGTGGGGATTATCCCCACTAAAATTCTAGTACCAAACATAATCGAAAACACTACTTTATACTTCCTGTTATTTGCCTTTAGTTTTGCTTCCTAGCTAATTTTCCAGTATCTTCCGATACTATCCCCTACTTTCTTAATCGCTGGTGTAGTCAGACCGCGTAGTAACGACAATTGTCCATTAGAAGCAAATCAGGCCGTACGGGTCTATTGTTGTCAATCGTAATTGCAAAATGTGAATGGTCGCTTGATTCTCTGTTAGTCAGGCTAGCTAGCGGACGACATAACTGTTTTTGGAGATTTAATTAAAAAGTTCGCTCAAGGTTAAAAGACACCAAAGTTACATATCTGTTGACTATCTGCATGGCACATGTCATCACCATATGATAAGTACAACCATCCTTTGTCATAATGGTACATCATTACATTCGTTATAGCAATCATCGTTGCTTTATTTTACACACATGAAGTAACCGGTACGTAGTACATTTTGAAGAACCGAATGCCGCCCTGCAATATCTACCACAAATTTGTTCTGGATAAATATATTATTGATATAAAACTGATAAAATATGAGGAACTCTATTTCATTTGCTCATATATAGAGATGAGCAGCCAGCCGTGGTTTAGCGTGCAAAACCAGGGGTTCAGCTAGGGCAAGGCTTGCATTGCCTTCCTGAAGATTGATTCTCTCAATGCCCGGAGGCTTTGTCCAAGTGAATCCTTGCAACATCCTTGCAAACAGCATCATTGTGACAGATGTACCCAGGGAGATCCCTGGACAGCCCCTCCTCCCGCTGCTAAATGAAACAAAACGTAGGCCAGGCTCACTGAGAAGTACATTCCCAGTGTTCAAATGCCTCTCGGGCCAAAACTCGAGTGGTTCGTTCCATATCTTTGGGTTGCGGCCAAGTCCTATTCGACTTAAAATGACGTGGCTATCCTTAGGGACGGTGTAGCTAGCAATTGTGGTGTCCGCCGTGGCAACATGGGGCAAGTTAAGAGCATGGTAGGGATGTAAGCGGAAAGCCTCCCGGATGCATGATTTGAGATAGTTTAGATGAGGAATGTCAGATTCCTCGACTAGTCTATCTTTACCAACGACAATATCTAGTTCATCAATAGCTTTTTGCAGGACCTCTGGCTTGTTCATCATCTCAGCAAGTGCCCACTCGACAGCATTCGATGGGTTATCGATGGTTGCAAACATCATTTCCTGCGTCGGTCGAAGTCATATGAATAATTAGATAACTTTCATTTTCATATACAATATGAGATTAAAGCGATCAATGAATTCTTGAAAGAGGTTGAGACTCCACACTAACCATTGTTTGTGCTCTGATTTCTTCTAGGGTTAACAATGGTTGTCCATCTGCATCTTCAAGATAAACCAGGACGTCCAAAAAGTCTCTGGCCTCTTTCTTTTCGCCACCGTTCCCGAGTGTAGTGGACCTTTCACGGATCCTCTCCTCTATGATGGGATCATGAAATCTGTTGAGCACTCTCATGACATTCTTGCAAACCATCTCATGCCCCTCCAAGTCAAGGCCTACCAGGGCCGGGAAGTAGTCGGACACGCAGAAGCTGTAGAGATGGTTGAGGGCTGTGAAGAGAGCGGCAACATGTGCCACCTCATCATGTCCAGGTCCACTGGTCGAGGAAGCCGGTATGTCGTCGCTGAAGTATCGCTTACCAAACACGAGCCTTCTTATGACGTTACAACAGAAATGCTGGGCTACATAGCGGACGTCCACAAAGTTGTTTGGACGTGCCATGTTTTTGATGTACCTTACAAGGTGGTTGCACTCCTCGCTCCGGAGGTGGCGAAGTCTTTGCTCCATAGAAGAGGTGAGGATCTCGCAGGTGAGTACCTGCCTCATCTTCTTCCACTGCTTCCCATATGGTGAGAAGATTGATCCCTTGTACCCAAAGCTGAACGAACCCGATGCGAACGTGGCAGGACGGGAGGCGAGAACTTCGTCGTTCTTCCGCAGAACCTCGCGGGCTATCTTCGGGCATGTCACAACAATGACATGAGTACCCCCAAGACGGAGGCACATGATGTTCGTGTTCATCTCCTCGAGCAGGCGATGGATCCACCGGAATACCGCCGGCTTGTTCCAGATCATCTGGTGCATATTGCCAATGATGGGCAGTGTGCCAGGACCGGGTGGAAGACGCCGGCGTCGCTCAGATTGCTGCCATATGATGAGCAACAGAAAAATCAGTAACAAGAGGGCCATGATGTGGAGCGTAGCAAGAGCCATATTGTTTGAGCTGAGGATGTTATTTGAAGTAGGATAGCTGGATGGGATAGCTAGGTTGTGCTAGTAATGAAGAGATGCTTAAGGTTTGTGTTACAACACATTGCTTGGTGCATGGAACTTGCCTAATCATGTTGGTATTTATATAGGACGGCTGGGGAACCTAGCTATACAGCGGGGCCCCAATTGGTCCAACCTAGTCCGAAGCAAATCTGATGGTGCATGCATAAATCTGATGGTCCATGCAATTATAGGTATCCTATGTACTTCCTCTGACTATAATAAGTGTCCGGATTTAGTTAAAATTTAATCTAATTTAAATAAAATCCCCACAACTATTATGGATTGGAGGGAGTAACTGTAATTAGCTGCTAAATAATCTTGCAACACACCACAGATGGCAAATGAGTTATTTTCGCCAACTGCTCAGTCAATGGAACTTCCGAAATGTACGGAGTTTTTTTCACCGATAGTAGCTAAACATCACAAATGGATGTTCCATCAGTGGTGTCTACACATCAATAACATGCATTTTTTACATCCGCAGGTGATAGAGATGTGACATGCATCGTATATGAGGTTTCTTACGCCTGTAAGTGATTAGTGCAAATTTAAGCGATGAGAAGATTTTTGTCGATAAGGAAGATACCAATATGAAATAAAACATGTTTTTTCAAAGTCCAGCAAGCTATAGTCGTTTTAGTAAGTCTATGGATTTTTTTAGGAAAAACAACTCTGTTGTGTGTGTGTGTGTGTGTATATATATATATATATATATATATATATATATATACATATATATATATATATCGATTCTTATAAGTTCTTAACATGGATAAAATGAAATAAAAGTTAACTTTGTGTAAATCATAAGAAAAATTCCGCACCCATATTTTCATAGTACTCGGCTTCTTTCTGTTGGCTCTCTGGATAACCTAACCCCGGTCCAACTCCTTTTAAAACTTCTTGTTGCACCGAAATAAATTTGCTTTGATTCCGTTGAAAATATGGCCATTTCTAGTGGTCCAAATATTTCATGTTGATAAAATGAAAAATTCCATGAAAGGCTGTCTGAAGTGATATTTGGATGACTGGATGATGTTAGTCACGAAGACATCCATGCATTGAACCTCATTTGTCGTGTCATGAATCCTAAGCTAGTAAAAGCTGCATGTCGTGTCAACATCTGGTTCTCTTCCCCTGTCCAGACTCTAGAGGCATTTTCTTCCACACACTACTAACTGGCTAGCTGCAGCATATGATGCATAAGTAGCACGTTTACTGCCCTTCCAGCGTGTATGGCGATGTTTCATTGCTCCCGCGGGAAATTGACAATTTACCTACCACAAATACAGCGACCGACCCGCATGCTTTGACCACGTAAAGATTGGACACGGAAATCTCGTGTGATGCGTGAGGTTATTGTAAAGAATCAGAAACCATCCTATGAAGGACGTCGATTTTTTTTTTTGAGATGACGTCGATTGTTGATGGCGGCAACCAGAACGACCACGGAGCGATAGCGTGGGCAGAAGGTAGGTGACAACCTCGGTAGTAAATGGGCTGAGAGCCTGAGATCTTGGCCCAACAGTAACTACCCGTTTCTCGAAATAGGCTTTCGTCCAGCTTTATAAATAAAGCCGATACAGTCACTGCCATTACGGGATAAAAAAAAGCTTTCACTATTTTGAAAAGTTAAAAATGTTTATAATACCCTCGCTCGGTGAGATGTTGTATACTGCTCGCTGCAGTACAGTTAAAACAATAAAAAAAGCCTAATAAAAACTGGCACCTACGATGACTGGCATATCCAAAAAAATAATACGTTTTTTGAAATTGTACGGTGGTTTTCCCCACTGCATTTTTCTTTCAATTTATTATTAAAACTGAACAGTAAAATAATTTGTAAAAAGTTCTTACGTGCTTGAGTATAGTGGAGGGGTGGATGCAAATGTAAACGGGAATTGGGGTTGTGCCGCAAAGGAGAGCGAGGCTCGTCCTGCTCTGGCGTACGAGGCTCAGAACGCTCAAAATTTGAGATTAGAGCAAGTACAATAAGTTCTAGTCAGCTGGCTATAAGTATTAAAATAATATATTCGTGACTAGTTGGAGGAAAGAGAAGAGGTGAAAGAGGAGTGCAAGAACTAGCTCTGCACGTGCTTCTAAGCATTTTGTGAGAATAAAAGGTGAGCCATATATTGATAAAGTAGCATATTTTTATAGCTCACTTTTTTTCGAAATGGGGTGATCCCCGGCCTCTGCATCAATCGATGCACACATCCTTATTTATTTATTGCAAAGTTTAAAGATTCCAAAGTTTACATCATCGACCAGAGAGAGTTGAGACAAGTATCAACCATCTACAAAGGAAAAGCAACATAGAATTATCCATTCTGAAGCCTATTAATATGCCGCCACCCACTAGCCTGGAAATAGAAGTCCTGTGTAACTATTAGCAGACGGTTGCACCCAGTAGCCATAATCTCCCGCTGGTCCTCCGATAGTAGGTAGGCCCATTGCTGGATCCAGTGCGTAGCTCGACGAATAACCTGCAAAGCAAACAAGAAAAGTCCAAATTCATTCAACAGCAGGCTAAGTTTGATAACCTATAAGGAAAAAAAAGTACTTACTACTTATGAAACAAGTCTTGTGAATATGTACATTGAGTAATTCCGGAAGGTGTCAACTTGTGCATGATTGTCTTTGCCCTGATAAGCATTCCAAGTGCATGTACTTGTTATTTGGAGATGTTGCAACAAACTGCCATCTCCAAGAAATTTATCGCTCTGCACGTATATCAGTAAAGAGTCACTTGAGGATTCCTATGGACGTTATTGGGAATCACATATTTCAATCATGTTAAAATTGCATCTCAAGAAGTCATCCCGGATTCATAGTGCAGTTCTATAGTTGCATCAAGGCATTGCTGGTTCTATTAACCACGCAAGCATTGGCGTCACCACATCAAATGGGCTCTTATACATATACGTATGGTTCAGGAAAAATGAGGAATCATAACTATTTATCTTTTTGCCAACACAGTTTGCCCTTTTTATTCTAAGCATCCGGATATAAATTTTTTTGAACACACTATGTTGAACATAGGAAAATACAAATGCGGCGAGTGTTTGTTTTCTGTTCAAAAAGGAGGGTAACCCCGGTCCCAGGCTCTGCAGTCTGCACCAAATAGGAGGGTAAGCTTTTGTTCTTGAAATGAAAGGATATACTCCCTCCGTCCCCCGAAGGTTGTATGAGAATTGTCAAAATTTGGATGTATCTAGATGCTATTTAGTATCTAGATACATCTAAATTTTGACAAATCTCAGATAACCTTCGTGGAACGGAGGGAGTATTACAAATGGGAAAATTAACTTTATGACATACTACCTTGGTTCCCATGGATAAGGCTTATAAATTTAGTGAATAGTCAAAGCTTACTAAGTGTGTCTAAATATAAAGAAGAAAATATAAATATCTACAACATAAAAACATGTACTCTCTCTATGCTGAAATATATATAGTTCATATATGTTTTTTCAAAGTCAAACTATGTAAACTTTGATCAATTTTACATAATAAAATATCAACATCTAGAATATATCTAATCAACACGAGTAGATCTATCATAAAGTATATTTTAATATGGTATAAATTCGGTATTATAGATATACATATTTTCTCAATAAACTTGGTCAAAGTTAGTGCAATTTGACTTTCACAATGTATACTATATTATGACAAGGAGGAGTATATTATGAATATATTTCATGGTGAATCTACTAATATTAATTTGGTATCGTAAAATGTTCATATTTATATACTCCCTCCGTTCATGAATACAAGGCCACATCGTTTGTCGTGTCAAACTTTGACTAATGATTTAGTCAACTAAATATAAGTTATCTGTCATAAAAAAATATACCACTGAAAAGTTCATCGAAATATGCATCCGATGATATAGTTTTGAATGACATGTACTACCACTGGAATGTTCATCGAAATATTTTATGGAGTAAGTCATATTTGTTTGATCCAATTATTAGTCAAAGTTTGTCTCCGAAAACAAAGTGGTGTTGTATATAAGAATGGAGGGAGTATATTATACACTATATAAAAGCTGATCAAATCAGCGCCTCCATAGAGTTTTGAGCACTGTAGAAGTGCTATTTATCTTCCCATTGCTCCAGCGGTTGCCTCACACGTGTCCCTGACTTTGCTCTTTTACTATATTGGTTTTTTATTTTGCTATTTTGGGGGCTGAGCAGGTTACCGGCAACCAGCTGAAACGCTCTTCCGTTCAATGGAGTTGGCTACTATTTGCCTAACGTGGCTTTGTTTTGAGAAACGTGGCAGTTTCTAGATAGGCCACCGCTTAGAGAGATATTTCTGGACGTTCTACTCATCCACATCTTTGCCTTCTCCACGTACACACCCCACCACTCATCTCCCGCATCGTAGCCCCGAACGACCTCCGCGGCTAAGAAACCGGCGCCGTCCGCCATACTCCTCTAGTCCTCTCCAGAGCAGGACAGCTCCACGGGTTGGCCAACAACTTTCTCCTTCAGAAATGAGACGCCGATGCCCATCTCCAAGGTTCCCCGAGCGACCTCCGCAACCGGCTGAAAAACAGGCGCCGCCCGCCATACTCCTCCGGTCCTCTCCGCAGCAGGTCGTCTCCACACGCCGACCACTTTCTCCTCCAGAAGTGAGAACCCGACGCCCATCCCCAAGATTCCTTGCTCGAGACTGCTGGTACGAAGACGGCGAGATCGACCTGAAGCTCCTCATCTACTGTCTCCTACGATACACATGATCTCGCCAACATCTTCCTCTCCCTCTCCATAATTTAATTTTCCTCATGTGCAACAACCTTCTATCTTGATGGACGTGCCATGTCGGGCGCACCTAGATGCGGCGTGGGGTTGCTGGTCATGGCATGGAGTCCGCACAACAAAAGGAACAAGGCACACGCTTCGCCGTCCACTCGATCGAATCTGTCGCCCACCTGAGGTGGTTTCCCCTGTGTACCCCATCCTTTTTCCTTGTTCTTCCTTTTTGTTTGTTGCTTCTTACTCTCTTATTTTCAGCAATAGGGATTGGCCACGGTGGAGGATCCGACCACTTTGTCGGCAACACTTGTGTTGCCTGGTGCACCTTTTCCTTGCAGCTAGCAGCATGAGCGACTAGAAAAGCACAGAGAAATAAGCGACCACAAGGCAGTGTTGCAGGTATTTGTTCCTACATATCTCTCTCTATTTTTTTCTACCATCACGTTCCGTGTAGGAGTAGCACATGTGCCTTGCAGCTGTTTGTGTTTATGCTTAAATGGAAAAAGGGACTTTGTCTACAAAAGAGTGAGTCACGACATTACGTTTTTTTTCCTGCATATATTCTTCTATCTATATCCATTTGATGCTGAAAAATACTTATTTCCTGCAGGTCTTATTACAAATTTATGGAGTTTTCTTCCGTTAAGCTTATTGTTCAGTTTTTCTCCACATTTAACTCATGTCATCTTTGCAGGCGAAGTTCGGAGCATGCTTCTAGGTATGACTCCTACATGTATGCCATGTTTTATGACTGACCTCATCATATTATGTTCATCCTTGGATATATAAGTTATCCTTCATCAATCTATATTATTTTCCTTATTTGTCACTTATAGGTTCTCTCGCATGTTATAGAATTGATCAAGCATGACTGTATCATGTATTTTGAATTACTTACGCAAGTTGGGGATTTTGAACATATATTTATTGCCAAGGATTATCGTGCCAATTACGGTCATATATGCTACTACTTTTGAGCCCCTTTAACATGGAAACAATTGTATTTCGTTTTGATTGCTAATTTCACATGTCAAGTTTATTGTACTGGCTGC
Source organism: Lolium multiflorum (assembly GCA_030979885.1). Classification (NCBI taxonomy): domain Eukaryota; kingdom Viridiplantae; phylum Streptophyta; class Magnoliopsida; order Poales; family Poaceae; genus Lolium; species Lolium multiflorum. Next base: position 1,924,810 of record CM061748.1, read on the forward strand.
TAGGATGATCCTGCTAATGCTGAAAAGTATACACTTTTAGATTTGTTCATATATGTTTATGCTGTCCTAGATGGGGCTCTTCCCCTTTAAGTATCGTTATGATAATCTCCAGGATCCTACTTTGCTTGGTTATTTCTATTAAGCTGCACATACTGAAGTCTGACCGCTGAAATTTAATTGGAGGACCAAAATCATGTTGGAGGGCTCAACTTAAGAAATCTACAGCTCACATTTATGGTTACTCGGAGGCTATCTATGAAAGCTAAAGCAACCTAACGAATTTGTTTTACACAGGAAATGCATATGGCCAGTGCTTAGTTCCATGTACATTGTAAGGCAGCGTCCTGACGGCTGCCTTTCCTAGATGTATCAGTTGTACTGCGTGTAATTCTACATATTGGCAATGGATGGATGTGCCAAGATTTACCTTTCCTTTTCCTATTTTTATGTTGCAATTCCAAATAGAACACTTGCCATCTACATAGTGCATTGTTTTAACTCGATGCTTTTGCAATTCGCACTAGCAGGTTCCCAACATGTAGTTGCATATGTGCTGTTTATTCTACTTTAATCTCTTCGAATTTCACTTACCAACTACAGTACAAAGAAGTGGTTTCACCGGACTGAACAAAATGTATGCTTCAGGATATTACTATTGTTCTGTTTCTCTTGCCTTTGCTCAGCAGTCAGCGGTAATTGCAATGACAGAAACAAAGTTCTTGGGACAGTAGAGGAAAAGATAACTTACCAGCTACTGACGACTGAATCTATGCTTGCTGATGCTTGCCTTCTTTTCATTTGCCACTGAACAGTGCTCCTCCCTGTGCCCATAGATGCTCCTGTAGCTTAATTCTCCCTTTTCCGTTTTTTTCCAGCTCATCTCAGGGCCTATAGTTTCTTCATGATTTTCTTCTTCTGAATACTTCAAAGATCCTACAAGGCATAACTACCTTAAATAACATAGGCACACCTGCAACCCATTGTACCAACTATACCTAAATAGCTACAATATGTAAGCAAAATTGGTCAGATAATAAAAGAAAATTTTCCTTATGGGTCAGGATTACCTATGTTTCGCAAAACAAAATAATATCGAACTTCTATAAATAATGTTAACAGCTGCTACAAATAATTTAGAGAACATATCGGCAAAGAAAGCCGACCTAGCATAGAATCACTATGTAATAACCATAAATTTACAACATGGACAAGATTACTTGAGTACCACTCCACATCTGCATGCATATACTCCAGAATGCAAAATTGTGGATAATAGTTTATCTACCAGAAAAGATAATTAATATGCACCATTTTAGATCGTATTTCGTTCTTTTTATGAACTTCCTTTCTCGGCTTCTAAATAATAATAGACGGACCTAATAAACCCCATCAAGTCTTTCTGTGATAACAGACTACAGCCACCCAGCTCATTTACCTTACCTATCATACTATATGCAGGCATGCAGCCAAATCTGACAACCCAAGTACCTTATCTCCTTTGTTACTCAGTGGATACTGACAAGTGACCAAAACATGCAATGTAAACTGATTCCTACAACCAAACGGCAGCTATAGCTTGGCATCCAGAAGTTGCTAAAGAAATTTCAGTGCAACATGCACATTCGGGGCCAACAACAAACTAGATCAAGCACATGATGGAGAAGAAAAACAGGAAGGGGACGTGTACCATAAAATCTTCCCTTGCAGCCTTGCTCACCCCATGCGACTGGTGGTGCTGTTGAAATCCCGGCTCGAGAGACAGTCGTGGCCACGCCGGCTCTCTTCCAACATTCGGCCCAGCGGCGGCAAGTTGGAAGGATTCACGGTTACCACCGCCAAGGATGTAACTGTGGTGGATCAAGCTGCATCCAGTGTTCCGCTGCACCAACGGGTGCTGCCGCCTTCGTCCGACCACCGCTGATGGAACGGATCCTCAGCTTCTAGCGCTGTGCAGCCGTGCCCGGTGTGTGGCCGCTTTCCTTTGACCGAAGGCTGCAGGCCGTCAATCGTAGCTGTCGGCTTGCCCCCTATAATCCACTTCTCCAGTGCCTTTCACTCTGGCTAGCACAGCCTTTTCCCGTCCTGCTCGGGTTAGACTTTGACGGGACGGCGCGGCAGGCCGTCAGAAGGCAACTCGGTTGCCGGGTGCCGGCGGTGCAGGCAAGGAGAGCGCCAATTGCAGGCCAGCTCCAGCGATTTGGCGACGACGGCATCAAATCGAAGGCACCGCCACCGCAACGCTTGATAGAGAAAGGGGAATTGGTAGTTGGGAGGAACGAGACTACGAGACAAAGGAGCAAGCCGTACGCGTGTGCTGTGTTGTGGTCGCTTCGATTTTTCCTCCTTCCACGCGTGTGCGTGCTGTCCTACATTCAGTTTAGTGTCATCAATAAGTACTACTTACATATTGTGTAAATGATACGAAAAATATACTTTGCCGGCCCTTTGGCATACCATGGTGAAAAATATAATAACAAAAGAAACTAAAGACCATAGCAGAAAAAAATTAGACACTGTTACAAATTCACCAGCATAGCAATTATCTCACCAAAATAGTTATCTCTACTCCACGATGTAGACAGACTAATTCTAATACAAAAGCAACATAAAACGCCATACAAACATATGCAGCTACGGGGGCGCGGCGTGCCGCCGCGCCAAGGCTTCCTAGTAACATTGATCAAACTTAGAGAGCCTTGATTTTTGACTAAATTTATATGCCTTATTCATTAGAATGGAAAGAGTAGTAGATCCTTGTACTTCTGCATATTTTGACTTTGATTTGACCCTGCTTATTTGATACTGTACCAGCAAATCAAACACTCAGTTTCACAAAATTGTTGTATTCTTTAACCTTGTATTGTTGACATTGATTGTCGAGTGAGTTTCCATGTTTCTTTTTTCTGTTCCTGCGATTTCAGTTTTTCTGAAAATTAGTCGAAGAGCCCAAATTATTTTTGGTGAAGTATTCCTAGGGAAATTCTTGTGAAAACAGAGTTTCTGATGAGGACATCTCTACTACTACACTACTACCTCCGTCATTGCAAGATGAAGATGATGCTGCTGTGAAGTCGGAGAGGATATTACAAGGCTCGTAGCTACTCAAGCAACAGGTGAACTTGTTCCTAAGTGATACTTTGATCGATGAGAACTTTATACTGCCTAAGTCCTATTACTTATGTATGATCAGGTATGAAGAAGGAGCAAGCATCGCATGAGATGGAGAGGAGCAGCTGGACGTGAAGCTGGACATGGAGCTGGACGTGAAGCTGGACAAGGAGCTGGACATGAAGCTGGACATGAAGACATCCCATGGACGCGCGAGGGAGGAGCGGGAGGCATGCGCGAGGAAGAAGACGAAGTCCAGGCCGGCGCCGGCCCTAGTCCGACCGGCCGCCACGCCGGTGCACCGGTCCCAGGCCCGGTCCTACTGCCGCCATGCCGCGCACCGGTCCCAGCCCGGTCCAACCGGCGCCACGCGGTCAGCCGGCGCCGACCGGATCCTCGGCGGTGCACAGGCCACATCCAGGTTCCTAGACCCTTAACCCGGTCACCACCCGGTGCCAGGCCCGGTTGAAACCGGCCTACCCGGTCCCAGACCCGATCGACCGGCCCACCGCCGACTCCGAGTCTGCTCGACCGATCCGATCTGGGTCGGTTTTCTATATATCTTTTCGACCCCTGGTCGTCCCCCTATATAAGTGCCCAGACGCCCCCAAATTAGGTTTAGACCACGTTTAAGATAAACCCTAGTTCATAGTTGATTGCTTTGCAACTCTATCGAATTTCTACACCATATTGCATTGATTTGGTGTATACCTGAAAGTCTTGTGTGATCTGCTGTTCCATTGGGAATTAGACGGTTGCAACTTATCGCTTCGTGGTCGGCGGCTACGTGCGCAAGTGTGTGGAGTTGCGAATATCTTGCAGGGTTGAGAGCTGTTGCATTGGCGACAGGGACCAATCGAGAGACTTCGTTGCGTCATACAAGTTATCATCCACTTCATCATCGTGTTATCTCCGCTGTGTTCATCCCGTGATCATCATCACCACCGTTGCTTACTGAGAAGATCGGGCCACCCCATATCATCTTGGTATCAGATTTCAGTGTTTCCTCGGTAAGCCATCCACAATCCACCCCATAGTTGAGCTGTGAATGTTTCCTATCCAGAAAAATCCATAAAAAAACGTAATTTAGGGTTTGCCATAGCCTTAGCTTGCACAAATTTCGCGTTTTAGTTGCTTTTCGTAGTTGTTTTTGCGTATCTTTTTCTTCCATCTAGTATTGTTAGGGTTTGTGTTTCCACTATCATCTAGTTTCAGTTTTTGTTACTCTGAGTCCACATAGCGTACAGTGTGCTTGTTCCCAACCATAGACACAGCCTTTCGATATAAGTGACTAGGAACTTTCCCAAAAGAGACTAGTTTTACCGCTCGACAGGCTGCTCGTTAGGTTTTTGGTGCTGTGCAATTTCTGTTGGCCGTGTTACAAGGAGTAGAGTAAAAAAAATAGAGAAAAAGAAAAAGTGAATAAAAAAAAGAGTGAAGAGAAAAAGTGTAGTGCTAGTAAGATCAAGTGAA